>CM021104.1:104520754-104881921 GCA_007115665.2 Sequoiadendron giganteum
TAGGACATACCTGCAATTTTGAAGCATTTTCAACTCAAACGGACATCGGCATTGCGTCCACAGCGGCCCAAAACCCCTAAATCGACTGTCCATTCGTCCATTTTGGACAAAATTGAAATTCGAGACAAAATTTTTTTACTTGGGCGGCCGTATGGCCCACCCAGGGCTGGGTACGATTTTGAAGAATAAAAAAAATTATTTAATTTTTTTTATGTTCTGCATATATTTCCGTTGGATTTTTTTATTAGATATTGTGCTATTTGCAAATATTTTTTAAAAATAATATTTTTGGACATATTATATTTTGCGGACTGTTTGGGGATTTTTTGCACTGACATTTACTATTTTGCAGGGTACGTCAGCCAGTCACCCGTACCCGCCGACCCCACCGTCCACCTATTTACTTCCGTCGATTGTTGGTCCCTTGCTCGCAGTCTTGCCGGCCCGTCCATCAACCACCATACCGAGCTGTCCCATCCGCGGCCCCACTGCTTCCCACCGTCGGTTCCCTAAACCCCGAGCCCCCTCTGCCTTCCGCCGTGGTCACATCAACGCCCGCGGGTTCCTCTATAGGGGGCTCTGCCCTAGGGGCGACATTGTCGCCTTTTGCCACCTCCGCGCAGCCCACCTGCCACCCGCCTGGTGGCGGGTTTCTTTTTTTTGCATTTGAGCCGCCCGCAGTCATATGGCCGACCGAGAGCTAGCGCCCAAGGGCTCCACTTTTGCGCCCAGTTAGCATTTGATGTATCCCACAATGCCCTAATCGAGCTATTTTTTTCTTTTTGCCATAACTTTCCACCACAGTGTCGAAAATTGGAAAACAAGATATCACTGGAAAGCTAGCGATCCCAATTTTCTGATGGAGCAGTTATTTTTTAATGATTTTTCTGTTGGTGCATTCTATAGCCAATTGAAGACAAAGGGGCTATTTTTAGTCTCAAGCTCATAACTTTTGATCAGTTTCTCCATTTTTCGCAATCTCAGTGGCGTTGGAACTGTATTTCAGAGCTCTTCAGTTTCATCCATGCCATTTTTCCAGATTTCACTCAAGGTATATTTTATTCAGTTATTTGTGTTTTCACACTCTGGTGGATTACCTGGACATATTTGCTCTTGGAAACATTTTGTTTGCATGGGATGCTTCGTTTTTGGCTGTTCTTCATCTATTTCCAGCATTTTTTCCTTTGAGAACATTTTGAGCATCATTTGTAAGCTATCTTTTATGTAAACGCACTGAGATAAAGTGCCACACTATTGTACATGCATCTTTTGGGGATTTTGCACATAAGGTTGTGCCATATTTTGTACTCGCACTGATATTATAAAGTGCCATGAGGGGTTGTGTAGTTTGCCTTTATTTTTCTATCACATCTTTGTCTGGTGAGTGTCCCTCCATGACGATAGTGGATCATATGATTCCAGCCTCATGCATGTGTGCTTTGTTTTGCACACCACTTTTTCAGTTGCAGGTGCTATCTTGCACACTTTCAGATGTTTCTTCTCCTTCATGCACTACAGGGTGTTTCACATCATTTCAGTGGATCTGTCAGGCTCTCCTAGTTCAGCATTATGGGGGGGTTGTTATATTGTTCGTGCTAATTCTTCCTTGGTTTCGCCTTGGAAGGGATCTTCCATTCTCAGTTGATCAGTGTTTCAAACTATTGGTTCTTGTGCCATCTGTATCTTCGTTCCAGGTGTTTGCCTTTGTTTGCCATCTAATTCAAGTAGTGTTATATGGGCACTTATGTAGATTGTTGTCTTCTTGTTCCTGATCATCCTATCTTCAGCGGAGGTTATTCAACACCATAGCAATCATCTTTCGACAGTTGTTTGCAACTTCTTTTGCTTCAGTGATGTTTCTTCTTGGCTTTCTACATCTCTTTTTGGAGTAGAGCTTTTTCCCATGAGGTTTTCTCTATTTCTCCATTTTACAGAGATTTGGTTGTATTTGGGTACTTGATCTGGCCTAGTTGCCGGGACCCATGTTTGCCTTCTTGCATTGTAGTTACCTTTGCTTTCTTGCATTTGTTTGTAGTTGCATTGTTGCTCATCTTAAGGGGGGGTGTTAGAGTAAAAGTTTTAACTTAATTATGTTGATTAAGTTACCTTTATTCCCTTAAGATTTCACGTTAGTTTGCATAAAGTGACATTTAATAATTATATTAATTATTAAATGTTATCCTATTAGGGCTTCTATTAGGGTTTTTCCTATTAGGGTTTTATTAGGGTTTGCATGATCTCCTTTTTATAAGGATTGATCCCATTGTATTTCATATCAATTCATTCTCTCATTCTCTCTGATATATACATTTTTAGTTTTCAGAAAATCATTGCTTGTTTGTCTCCATCTCTTTTTTTGTGATAGGTTATTTGCATGCAGGTGATCTTCGAGGTTTGTGGTGTTGTATTTTCTCAACTCCTACAATAATTAGTTTACTTAATTAATAAGTAAGCTTTATTTAGTTGAGCTATTTTTAGGTCAAAATTAGGGTTACATACATTGATTTTATAAAGAAAATAATCTCTTGTAATATCTTAATTTTGAATATATCAATTTTCACATCTTCATTCAAAGGCCTTGTTTTTTATTGTTTTTCTCTTCTGTGGAAGGCCTTTTGGTTTGCACGTCTGATCTTGGTTTCTAACAGTTTGTGCATATCCATCCAATCTAAAATAATTTTGATTAATATGCATAACATGGAGGAGGCATATCAATATGCCTTAAAAGCAGAATAAAATCTCAATAGGAAGCAACAAAATAACTCTTGGGGTAGAGGCCGATTTTCACATGGAAGAGGACCATTGAACAACGGTAGAGGATTCTAGAACAAACAAGAGAAATCAAGAACATCAAGTGAAAGTATGCAAGAATGAAAGGGAAGAAGATATTTCCCTAGATGAAGAGGAGACTACTCTCATGAAAGAGGGTCATTTGGAAGAGGTAGAGGAAGAGGCTTCAACTTCACATGTTTCCAATGTGGGGAAACAAGTCATCAGGCATTTGAATGTCCATAAATCTAGCATGATGTAAGAAAGGGAAAAGAGTAGAGAGTGCATGTTGCACAAAATGAAAATGAAAAGGAGACTCCAACAAAGCATGAAGAAGACCCTAAGGATGGAGAATCATTGATGTTGTGAAGAATTTTGTTGAATCCTGAAAAGGAGAAACTAAAACAAATTTAGAGGAGAAATTTGTTTTGAACAAGGTGTAAGGTAAGAGGAAAATGTTGCAAAGTGATTGTGGACAGAAGTAGCACTGATAACATAGTATCAACATAAATAATGAATAAGTTGAAATTGAAGAGAATTAAACAACTTAGCCCATACAAAGTTTTGTGGTTACAAAATGAGCATCACTTATTGGTGAATGACCAATGTATGGTTAATTTTCATATTGGAAACTACAAAGATGAAGTTATGTGTGACATAATACCAATGGACGCATGTCATATTATTTTAGGAAAACTATAAAAAATTCATAGGCAAATATCATCTTCATCTAGGGAAATATCCTCTTCCCTTTCCTTCTTGCATACTTGCACTTGATGTGCTTGCTTTCTCTTGTTTGTTGTGGAATCCTCTACCATTGTTCAAAATAAAGATGGGGATTGGTGAATGTGTATGGATTCAAGGGAAATAAATAAGATAACCATCAAATAATAGTTTCCTTTACCAAGAATGGATGATATGATGGATTGCATGAGTGGAGCTAAATATTTCACAAAAAATGATTTGAAGAGTGGTTACCATCAAATAAGAATAAGAGAGTGGGGGTGAATGGAAGACCACTTTCAAAACCAAAGATGGATTGTATGCATGGCTAGTAATTCCATTTGGATTGATGAACCCTCCAAGCACTTTTATGAGATTGATGAACGAAGTTTTGAAGCCATATCTTGGCAAGTTTGTGATTGTGTATTTAGATGATATTTTGATATTTAGTAAAACAAAAGAAGAGCACTTGCAACATGTTAGAGATGTTTTACAAAGTATGAAAGAAGAAAAATTAATGGTGAATTTGAAAAAGTGTAGTTTCATGAAAGAGGAATTGGTGTATTTGGGTTTTGTAATTTCTAGTAGTGGTTTAAAAGTGGACTCGAAAAAAGTAAAAATAACTGTTGAGTGGCCTTCACCAAAGAGTATGAAGTTAGAAGCTTACATGCATTGGAAAGTTTCTATAGAAATTTCATCAGAAATTTCAGTGGGATATGCGCACCAATTACGAAGACAATGAAAGGTAAAAGAAAGGAATTTGTCTAGACAACTGCAACAAAGAGAGGTTTCAATACCTTGAAATCAAAAGTGATGAAGCAACTCGTGTTAGCACTTCCTGACTTTGGAAAATTCTTTCAAGTTGATTGTGATGCAAGTGGGACAATGATAGGGGGAGTTCTAAGTCAAGAAGGAAAACCAATAACTTACTTCAATAAAAAATTATATGAGGCAAAGAGAAAATACTTTGTGTATGATCAAGAGTTTTATGCAATTATGAAAACACTCAAGAAGTGGCAACATTGTTTGCTATCGAAGGAGTTTGTATTGTATACCGATCATCATGCATTAAAATTCATTAACAACCAAGGTAAGTTAAGTCAAAATCATGCGAAATGGGTTGAATTTCTTCAAAGCTATTCATTTGTTTTAAAATATAGAAGTGGAAAATCAAATAGAGTTGCTCATGCATCGAGTAGGAGGTGTTTTTTGTTGAATGAGATGAGGGTAAGTGTTGTTGGTTTTGATTCAATGGGAGATTTGTATGAGGAAGATGTTGATTTTAAAGAAGCTTGGGAAACATGTAAAAGTCAAATGGAGTGGATAGAACTCCATGGTTGGAATAATTTATTCAAGAGAATTTGTTGTTTAAAGGGGAAGAGATTGTGCATACCTCAAGGTTCCATAAGGAAAATTTGTTGAGAGAAAAACATAGTGGATGTTTGGGTAGAAAAAATATTGGCACAACTGAATGAGAGTTATTATTGGCCTAGAATGGGTGCAAGGGTGTAGAGTATGTCAATATCCAAAAGGAGTAAGACAAAACACTGGATTGTACTAGCCATTTCCAATATTGGAGAGACCAAGGGAGTGCATTACCATGGATTTTTTTTTTGGTTTTCCACAAACACAAAGAGGTGATGGTTCAATTTTGGTGTAGTGGATAGATTCTCAAAAATGACTCATTTTATACCATGTAAAAAGTGTAGTGATGCTTCCCATATAGCTATTTTTTTTCATTTGAATAAATAGTTTAGTTACATGGTTTTCCAAGAAGTATTATTTTAGATTAAGACACAAAATTTGTTGGTCACTTTCAATGTACTTTGTGGAAGAAAATGGGAATGCAATTAGGTTTTAGCTCATCCTACCATCCTCAAACTGATGGTCAAACTAAAGTTGTAAATTGAAATTTGGGTAATTTTTTGAGGTGTTTGTTTGGGGATAAACCAAATCAGTGGGATTTGACATTGACACAAGCTGAGTTTTCTTATAATAATTTAGTTAATAAAAGTGCAATAAAGAGTCCATTCCAAATTGTGTATGGGTACAGCCCCAGGGGTGTTGATGAGTTGAGAGATAATGCAAATTTGAATAGGAAAAGTGTTGTAGTAGAGGATTTAGTTGAGCACATACATGATTTATATAAAGAGGTGAAGGAGAAATTGGAGAAAAGTGCTAATAAATACAAAGAATATGTTGATGCACTTAGAATAGTGCAATAATTTCAGATTGGTGACTTGGTGATGTCACATTTGAGGAAGGAGGGGTTCCCACAGGGAACATACACCAAATTAAAATGGAAGAATATTGGCCCATGAAAGGTTTTACAAAAAATTTCATCTAATGTATATGAGATTGAGCTCCCAATTGGCATTGATATTTCTCCCATATTTAATGTTGAAGATTTATATCAATATCATGAAGGTGAATCAAGTGGACAACAAAATAAACTTTCTTATTTTATCAATGTACATGAATGGATCCATCAATTTATCAAGAGAATATTTGAGGAAGTTGATCAAATCATTGATTCATGTGTAGCAAAAAAGACAAGGAGAAAGGAATATTGGGAATACTTGGTTCATTAGGAAAACCGTGTAGCAGATGAAGCTTCTTGGGTCAGTGCTTTAGACTTGGAAAATTTTGGGATCTTGGTTCCAACCTTGTCGAAATTTTCATGAGCTACACACTCATGGAATATTTTCGTACCCGATGTTTTTTTATGTAGGAGCATCCAGGTATGCCAACTATTTGGATCGACCTTCATTCAATATTGGGTGACATCATTTACCTATCCAATTATAATTTATTCTGGAATTTATTTAAATAATATCAAATTTTGAAGACAAAACAAATTGGTGGTGGAGATTATTTGAAAGACAGATTTAAAACATAAGACAAAGCCAAATGTATGGCACCCAAAAATGGGGTGATTTAACTTGCTAAGGAATGGGAATTGAAACAAATCACATGCCTTGTCTTGGTAGAAAAAGGCAATTAATAGATGCCTCTTGGGATATGTGGTAAGGGAAGAGTTACATAAAACAAGGCACAACAAAGGAGAGGAGTTTGGGGGCCACCAAAATTAATGAAGACAAAAAAAATAGCAGTTGGATGCTATGGGAAAAGTATTGACCCATTATGACATTGGAATAATTATACATAATGAAGAATTAATGTATGAAATGGAAAATAAGAGAAGTTGGAGGCATTGGAGGTGCAAAAATAAATTCAACGAAGAGAGGAAAGCAATTTGAACATTGCTGATTTTTTGTTGGAACAATTTTAAATGTGTAAATATGAACATGAATAAAGAATAAATTGAGGCATATGCATATGGAGATTGTTGTTTAAAAATTTGGTTGAAAATCCCTTGTAGATTTAATTATTTTGTTGCATTGGTTCTTAGTCTTACAAGACTCAGAATTTTGATCGGCTTCAGTGTAATAAGTAATATATTACTTGAAAAAATATGTGAGAAAATAAGATTGTGAAATAATGTGTAATGAGGGGAAATAGTATGATCTCCAATGTTTCCCCTAAAGAAGGTAATAGAAAAGTTTTAGTAAGCCATAAGTTATAGATAATAAATATACAAACATCGATAAATGTAATATGTCATCATGATAAACATTGATAAAGTGTAAGAATCACAAACATGTGAGAAAAGGATGTAACATGTAACCATAAGATCAATATGTAATATAAGCATGATAATCATAGGAAAACAAGTAGTACTCATATGATAGAATCATATAAGTTTAAGCATGTAATCATATAATTGAACATGACCATTGTATGATGTAAACATTATTAGCACATGAATCATAGATGTTCATGTGATTATATAATCATCAAAGCAAAACAAGACAATTGACATTAGGGTAACACCCCCAAGTAGCGAAACACAACATGACATGTGGAACATATAGACATAATATAGGAGGTGAAATGAGAATAAAATAATAAAGAAATTAAAAAGAAAAAGTTTAAGCAAAGAGGTTAAATAAAATACAAGATAAAAAAATACAAGATGTGATGAAGGATCATGAAATGTTGATGTCTTCACATGAATTAATAAAAATTAATAAGATAAAATTAAAAATTAAAACTAATTTTTTTTTTGGTCAACACAATAAAGGTGGTTTCAACCGCTCCATCCTTTGAATCATCCCAAGTCAACATGAAAAACACAAAAGAAATGTATATGAAACACAATCAAAAAAGACCAATGAACAACAAAACTCTAAGCTAAAAAAAATATTTCTTTGTAATCTCCATCGTACATTTATGTACTTAGTTGAGTGATCATCCATTAGGTGTTCTCTAGGTTCATTTTCAATTATTTTTAGCCTTATCTAAAGTACTAGAGTGATGTATAATGACCGATAAACCTCTTTTCACTCTTAAAATTAACCTAGAAAGTTCAACGTCAAAATTCAAACTTACTTTCAACCAACAAAGTGGTTTAAGGCAAAAATATTTTTCCCTAAATCGTTTTGAGCAAAAAAATTTCACCTAATTTACTACTTGCACCTATGTAGCACAAATATTTTTGAGTGAAACCCTTTCGCTTGAAACTAGTATATCAATATAATTTAAATTTAAAATTCAAATTAGGTTAGACTTATATGCAATGTATTGACTCAAACATTTTCAAGCAAAAGAGTTTTGGTCAAAACATTTTCATCTAAAACTGTCTATGTGGTGGCCTAACCCTCCTTTGGGGTAAATTCAACAAAAAAATCATCAACTGTTGATTTCTTCAATAAAGGTTAGTTTCATGAAAATCTAAAAACACTCTTTCGTAGAGCTCATAGTCTACACTTCAATTTTTTTATACTTCAATTTTTTATTATAATTTTTTAGATTTATTATAAGTAGGTCATTATAATCAAGCATGAGGTTGATTTACAAAAAGAAATATATACAATGTACTAGAGTAGAGAATCCTCTCCAAGATTGTATATTTTTTAATTTTTAATTATAAAAAATTTAGACAGAAGTTGACATCACATCAAAACTATGATATTTTGAATAAATTTATGTTTTAGAATTATTAAAAAATAAGCACTCATAAAATAATGTTTTTTTCTCCATGCACTATATTTTCAAGTTATCAAGTGAGAAAGAAATTAAATTAAAAAACATTGGGTGGGGTTCACTATTCAACAATCATTTATTACATATTAAATAAAATAGTCAATAAAGAATAAGTGTCTCAATATAAATTGCTAGTTTGTCTTGGTACCAAAAATCTATTTCGAATTCAAATTTTTATTGTTGATCCTTCTTCTTATATTCTAGGTAATCATTCAGGAACTTAGTCAACTTTTCATTATCCAAGCCCTTCAAAAATTTGATCCTAAACTTGGAGTCCTCACACTTTTGCTAGAAAAAATAATTTGATTACTCATATCCTATGAACCGCTATCTAAGGTTTTTAAATATGATATAACATGCATCAAATTATCCAATGCATACTTATCTAGAATGTTATATTTTTCCTTTGATTTCCCACTAAATCTCTTGCATTGATGCTACCATATAGTTAGCCACATCCACTGAATTTGAGTTGATTATTTGGCCCACAAAATCTGCAACATTGTCCCTATTTTTATGAAATTCTTCTCTTTCTTCAAGTACTTTTTGCATATACCAGACCGCTAAGTATCTTTGAAAACAACGACTTTGATAATATTCTCAATGAAATCCTTGTCATCTAACTTAGTGAGATAGTACTTAGTAATTAATTTTTGTGAACTCTAGAAGGAGAAGATCAATATTTTTGTGTAGTGAAGTCTTGTTGAAGGCAATACAAAATTTTCCTCTTCAACTATTTTGAATCGAGCAATAACAGTTGAACGATGGTCCCATAGATACTCGATACTGAAACGAAATAGAGCTTTGATGAAACGGAAACCCTAGCAACTGCAATTTTTGGAGAACAAATCCTGCAACCCTCACGTCTGAATCTTCTGCACATTCGTGGCCCCACGACCCCCTCCAAGGCCCCACATATAGCTCAGACGACGGACATTGTTTTCCCTAGGCTGTTGAATCTGAAAGCCTCGGGAATGAAGAAAAAAGTGAGGGAATGTGGAGCCCTCAAAACCGAAAAATGCAAGTCACTGAACAACTTAGACAATCTCGTAACTATGGATGATTTGGATACTCTGGACACCCAGTCAGCCCTAGTGGAGAGCCCCAAAAAAGCTCAAGAGCCCATGATCCCTCAACAAAAAGGAGACAACCCTAACGCATCTCCCCTGTCTGGAAGTGAGCATAGCCGAGACGCCCAGAATGCAAACCTCTCAAACATTTTTGGCTACAATAGTGAAGGTAAGGTCATTACCTTTGAATTACTAGATGATATCACAGATGTGATCTCCGAATATAAAGCTAGGACAATAATTCTATTTTTCCTAAGAGGAGTTCCATTCGAGCAGGATTTTTTCAAATGGACACGCAACACATGGGAAACAAAGGGTTGGATAATATAATCATTCAGGGGCTTGGGAAGGGGCTATGTTGCCTGTACTTTTGTAAACTCAGAACATACCCAAACAATCCTACAATATGGTTCATGGATTGTTTGTGGTCAGACTTGTTATGTTCAAGCTTGGGATATCGACTTCCATCTCGAAGGCATATCGAAATCCAAATACCCGATGTGGGTTGAGTTCCCGTTTCTGAACCTTGCCTTTCATCCCTTCATGAATGAAATTGCTTCCCAACTAGGCAGAGTGCTATGGTGCAAAAACAACACCGATAAATGGTCTAGCCTTAGTGTTCAACCCCGTGCTTGCATTGAAATGGACCTCACTTAACCCCTTCCAGATACCATCAGGCTTGTCGAAGCAGGTTTTGAATTTAATCAATAGATCTCTTACTTGAAAAAACCAAATGCTTGCTTCTACTGTCGCAAAGAAGGTCATCAATTCAGGACTATCCTATTCGCAAATGATGCCCTGTGCCTCTGATCTCTTCTGGCTCCCTCCCTGCAAATCCCTCTCCCTCTGCTACCCCGCCAAAACACTCTTTTGTCTCTACTTCAACACCTCTCACCTCCACCCAGCCACCCTCTTCCACCCTCCACCCTATTGCAGCCCCTTCCAGCTCCTCCTCAACCTCAGTCTTCTATTGGTTCACCCTCTTTCAAAGATGTTTCCTTGGGTGACAGTGCTAGGGATACTAAAAGATAGAAGGATACCACCTCCTCCACCAATCATTCATGTTTTGATCAGAGTTCCCCCTCGCAGGCGACAACTCCCTCCTTGCATACACATTCTCGATCTCGATCCTCTTCTCGCGAAAGGTCTATTCCGCCACACTCATTAGTTTCTCAAGCTTGCCAATCTGAAAATCAGTTCAATGTTCTCTTGGTGGATGAGGAAACTCTTCCTGACCCTTCCCAATGAATTTCAACATTCAGTCTTGGAATGTGCGGGGATTAACAATCCCCTCTTGGAAATATCATGTTAAACAGTCTATTCAAGCTAATCACTTAGATATTGTCATGCTGCAAGAAGTGAAAGTCAATGGTATCCGTTTAAAATCCACTCTTTCATCCATTTGGCAAGAAGCTATCTTTTTTCACACCAATCACTCTGATGGTTGTGGAGGAGCTGTGTTAGGCTTAGCCCCTGGGCTTGCAAAGCATGTGGTTGCATCAAGAAGTGATCCTAATAACTGCTACATTTGGGTTACTGTAATCATCCATGACACATTATATGGTTTTTGTTCAGTCTATGCCCCCAACACTCCCTCAGAAAGGACTCTTCTTTGGGAATGGCTGCGATTTCACCTCCCTAATGTTGATTGGGTGCTAGGGGGGGACTTCAATATGGTGGAGCACCCAACTGATCGTAGTTGGGATAGCTATGTTCACTTGTCTCAACCAAAATTTGATGCTTGGACTCTTACTCGTAATGCATTGGGTGTGCATGACCCATTTTTAGGTAAAAAGAACCTTCACATGCCTCATTGGTACACTTGGTCCAACTATCGGGCTGGTCCCTTGAGGAAGATGAACCGCCTTGATAGATTCTATATCTCACCAAACTGTTGTATTCTCCCCTCAGATGTTGGTCATTTTATACATTTTGACCTTGCTGCCACCCTCTTAGATCACTTACCCATCTTTACCACCCTCTCATTCTCCAAATCTCCTCCTCTTCCTAATGACCTCCCTTTCAAACTTAATGTGACACACTTGCAACAACAAGATTGCATCGCTGGCCTCCTTGCGACTTGGAATGCTGAGCCTAAACCTCAAGAGGACAGATGGATCAGTTGGTGGGAAAGAACTATTGCTCGCTGCTCCTCTTTCCTTCATGATTATGGCCGAAAAGTTGCTGCTAAATGTAGGAGACTTGAAAAATCTCTAAATGGACAGCTAGTGCATGGTCGCTCTCTCCTTGCTACCAACCCCCATGAACTTTCCCTTCAGGAAACTATTGCACATGTTGAAAATCAACTTAGGAAAATGGTTGTTTATAAAGGTAGAGGTGCGCAAATTCGGGCTCATCTCCAATGGATTAAGGATGGTGATCGTGGCTCCAAATTTTTCTTCCAATACTTTAAGCATAAACACAAGAAAGAACAGATTTCAGTCATCAAATTAGCTGATGGCACCCCTCAAACCAACCATTCAGGAATCATGCAAACCTTTTTTGAATACCATAAACAACTCTTCATTGATGAAACTACAGATGATCCCTTAATTCCCATTGTTGAAGAAAGTGTGGTAGGTTGTATTCCTTGTAAAATTGATGCTAAATATAGTAAATTTCTTGATAGACCCCTCTCTTTGGAAGAAATTGATGAGGCTCTTTTTAGCATGGCCAGTGAAAAAAGCCCCGGAATGGATGGTCTCCCTATTGAATTCTATCTTAAGCTATGGCCTTACATTCGTGAAGACTTCTACTATGTTTATCTTGAAGGAATTGAAACTACTCTGGGTCCTACCATTAACCAGGGTCTCATCAAAATCATTCCTAAAGGGAAAGATGAGGAATTTGTGACTGGTTGGAGACCTATTACCCTACTTAATACCTCATATAAAATCATAGCCAAAGCTTTGGCCCAAAGAATTAAATGCATTACTCAAATGATTGTGCGCCCAGAACAAACAGGCTTTTTGGGAGGAAGATTTATCTTGGATAATCTTGTGTTGGCTTGGGAAACAATTGAATGGGCTCAGTAAACTACCCAAGATTCCCTTATTGTCAAGTTGGACTTTGACAAAGCCTACGATCGCATTCGGTGGCCCTTCATCCTTAACATGATGCAATGGATGGGATTTGGCCCTAAAATCCGTGATCACATTAAAATTATTTTCATGGATGCTAATGCTAGAATAACTGTTAATGGATCCCTTTCACCTCAATTTCCTCTCCAAAGATCAATCCACCAAGGCTGCCCCCTTGCCCCTTTTCTGTATGCTCTTGCTACTGATGCCCTTGGCTATTTATTTCAACATGCTAAGGCCAATCAGTTTATCCATGGTATTTCCTTGCCTAACAACACCACTGCTATGAACTCTCACTTTGTTGATGACAACATGCTCTTTATCCAAAATAATGCTGATGAAGTTACTAATACTTTGGATACTTTATATTTTTTTTGCACTATTTACGGTTCTAAATTGGCTATGCACAAGACATAATTTATTATGTCTCGTCCCAACCCTCGACCTGCATGGATTCCACCTATCTGGAAAGAAATAACACATGGTTTGATCACAAGATACTTGGGCATCCCTTTTGGGGTTGGAGTTTCTCTTAAGGACATGTGGAAATGGTTTCTAAACAAGATCAAAATCAAACTCTTGAATTGGACTAATAAATTTCTATCTATGGCTGGTCGTATTCAAGTGGCAAACAAAATTCTGCTTGCTAGTCATGTTTACATTTCCTCATGCTGGCTGCCATCGAAGAGCTGTTACAATCAACTAACTCAGCTAATTAGGAAATTTTTATGGGCTAAATGGGGGAATAAAAAACAAGGGCTACCTGTTACTTCTTGGCATCATTGCATCCAACCAAAAGACAAGGGAGGGCTTGGAATTATTGATCCGTACACACAAGGAATCTATTTAACCACTAAATGGATAATTAGAGCCTTGGAGAGAGATGCTCCTTGGAAGGAACTAGTCAGATTTTGCATCCAAACTGCCTCAGCTGGTCAATCTTGGGCTAAGGTCAGTTGGAAAGACAAGATCCTTTTAGCTCAATTTTTCAAAACCCATGCCCCCTTCAATTCTATCTGCAAAGCTTGGAAGATCACTTCTACTAAGCTGATCTGGTTCGACCAATCCCTCAATCATGGTTTAAGTTTCCCATATTCCTCTATTTGGTGGAATAGGCTGGTGCAACAAAACAACAAACCTTTAGGCACCATCAACACACTCAAAGGAAAGCGTCTATTTAAAAAAGGTATCCAAGTTTTTTCGAGACCTTTGGGACTCCACCACATTCCATTGGAAAACATGGCCCATCCTTAAATGTAGTTTCACCTTTCTTCTTGCGATAAACAACTAGTCCTTGAAATCCAACAGCTTGTTACACCTGATCTTCGTGATTTACTGTCTTGGGATTGTCATGCTAACTTTTTGAATGATTTGCGATGGCCTAATGCTCGCAGCTTCCGTTTCTTTCCACTGCGATCCATCTATAAACAACTCTTGCCTCATATTACCATCACACCTCATCTCAATAAGAAGTGGCATTGCTCTTTTGTTCGATCCAAGTGGAATCAACTCAGCCACCAAATCTGGAAGTCCAAAGCGGATGCTTAGTCTCAACTCCTTGCTTGGAAACTTCTCCATGTGAAAATTCCTATTGGTAACCACCTTAAATTTGTGTACCCTTAACCCACTTGTCCATTTTGCATTAGAATGGAATCTATAAAACATTTTTTTTGGACTTGCACCCATGCCCGTAAATTATGGCACTTGTTGTTCACCTCTTTGCCTGCTTTGTTTTCCCAAACATGGAGTTGGAAATCAGCTCTTCTAGGTGCTTTTCCTTCCTTTGATGCCATATCCCACACCTGTAGACAAGTGATTATCAAGCACTTTTGAAAATTTCGATGTCTTGCTATGTTCTCTAACACCATTCACCCTCCCTAGATAGAACTGCAATTGATTTGTAATAGTTTTTCCCTTCAAATGATGAACCTACAAACTATCCAGCCATCCACTGTTCTTGAGGACACCTTACACACCCTTCTCCAACAGCTGTACGCTATTACAGATAATGGAGATTTGAATGTGGCTTCTTCTTGAGCAAGTTTCACCTTTTCTATGTTCATCATGCAGTATACACAGATTTGGGGACTGGCCTTCGAGATTACATCCATGGCGTGGTGAAATCCAGAAGTGTACTCATGCTTAGATGGACAGTGGACTAATTTTGAAAGTTATTATGTTTGAATTTATCCCGCAGTTGTATTTATAGTTTGCTGGTTATGCATGGTGATTTGCCTTTGTAATTCTGGTTGGACTTGTTTGTTGTGGCAATTTTTGTTGCTACTACTGCTCCTTTGTAACAGCCTTGTAGTTGCTCGTTTGTAGCATCCTTGCTGCTATTTGTTTTTTTTACTGTTGCTGTTTTGCAACAATTGTGATGTTGATCTTTTGATGTAATTCTCTTTTTGATGCTTTTTTCCAATTAAAAAAAAAACTATTTTGAATCTTTGGAATGGTAGAGTGCATTTAGCATTCTTTATATTTTGAAATATGTGAGAAAATTAAGAATACGTATATTGAATATCTATTATATTTATAAATTGTTAGAATAATCATTAAATTTGTGTATGAAATATAGTGGTTTGATGATATTTCATTTTGATTATTTTGAAGTTACATAGAATATTGCATTCATTTTATTTGGGATCGAACATTCATTCATCTTGGTAATTGATTTTAAATAAATTCTCTTAGATTTTATGATTTAAAAATTGAGATCTTAAGATAAAACCATTCCCTTATTTGGTTTATTTCTTATTAACTCTATTCTTTTGTATTTTTTTGAAATATGGTAGAAGAGATAAATTCAAAAGAGAAATTTCAAAGAAGAAGAAGAAGAAGAAGGAGAACCTTAAAAAAAAAAAATTAGTTTCCCAAATTTAGAGAGTCATAAAGACCCCTTGAACAAACAATTTCCACATTGAACACTTAGTAAACCAACACATTGGGACCCAATTATAGAGACCTTGGAGATAATTGATTTGAGATTTGTCATATTTTTGGGAGAGGTAGAATAATTCATTTTACCTATGTTGTATCATGTAATTTGGATCATCAACAATTTGGATAAATTTATTTAATTAAATATAATAATGATCTAATTGACCAATAAATAGTGAAAAAACTAATTGTGCAAATCGATCTAATTAATCATTAATATAAAATTGCTAACTAAAGAAAATTAATATTGCATAAAACAAATTAAATTACAACATTAAAACTACAGGTAATAAATGAAATAATTGATATAAAACTAAGAGATTTATTTTAAGCAATTAACAAAATATTTAATGAATATAAACTATAATGAACACAACACAAATAATTAAGTAATTCTCAAATGGAATAAAAACTACTAATATAATTCAAGACACCAAAAATATGTTGATAATGAATCGACAAGCATATAAATGGTTACAATTACTTTTTGTAGTTAAATGGTTAAGTACATCTTAGTGAGGTTTTTGTATGTCAAGTGTGAACAAGAATACTCCTATCTATTTGTCGAGTCAAAGTCCATCGATTAGATACCCCCCTTCCCCCCCCATCATGGTTATATATACCTTGATGCATCATATCTATGTGTTTTATAAAACATAAGGTAAGTGAGCCCTTTTAAAATCCCAATTCTTGATAAGCAAAGCATCATCATTCATCATCATCTCTAATAAAGTCTCGACAAATCATAGACTTATTGGATCTTTTTTCATCATCTTATTTCTTCTATCCTCTTTCACGCTAGCATGATATCATGTCATCCATAAATCATCTACATCCTACATATCATCATCATCCATCTCACATGCATTGCATCATCATTTAAGATGTTTAGGATAATATAGATTTGTTATTCTCAACATCTTAATTCATCTCATTTGCATCATCATTATCATATAGATCTGTTAGTCTAACCATCCATACATCCATCTTGAACCTCTTTATCATGAGATCAACCCTCAAATCAAACTTTTCACCTGATCTCTTGATGGGGTAGTGTACTAGTGCACTTCTTTTTGCTGGGGCATCCAAAAAAATCAAAATTTTTTGACTTTTGATCTCGCCAGTGTTATTCTTTGAACCAATGCAACAGGTACATTGCTTCAAAGAGGGGAAAAATTTAGACGTTCAAATTATCCTGATTGATATCATGCACCTGATCCTAATTTACTTACATCAGTTCTCTTGAATCACTTCTTTACTAACTAGTTAATTAAATAATCATTTTATTTGGTTAAATCATATTTCCTCTTTTGAATAAATAAATCACCCTTATTTGATTAAATCTAACATTATCTCTTTTAATTAAATAAATTAAACTTTATTTAATTAAATCTAATGTCCATTATTCCTCTCATTTGATTTAAAAAAATCCAAAAATCTAAGTCAAATGTCAAATCATCTAATATCCATCTAAGTTAATTAAATCCTAATTAACTCTAACTCTAATCCATCAAATCCTTTAGATTTTGCAACTTGCACATGCAAATCAATTTAATTGATTTATAAATTCTTCTATTTTCATTCAAAAGGGCATCTCATTGGAATATTCCTCCAATTTGAAATCTCCCTCCCAAAATGACTTTTCCTCCAACATGGCATTTAAGTCTCTTACAAGTCCTTTTTCTTGAGCCAAGTGGTATTAACTCCTCTTTCACATCTTCCTCCACAAGCCATCTTTTAAAATTCAAATTTCCACCTAATTGCATTTATTTGCACATTGATCAAAATGTGCTCCACCTCTCTTCAATAACATGTTGACAAGTGGCAAATTGTTATTGGTTCATCTTTAATCCCACATCCTTCACGTTTCTCATTCCTCCATCCTTCTTCCCTATAAATGGATAGCTCCTCTATTGATTTTGGATCCACAACTTTAGGCAAAGTCATTATCTACAGATTTTATGCAAGTTCATCCATTGTTCATCAAGGTTTTCATAGCATTTTATCAATCTTAGCTAGGTTATGGTTAAATTTTCATCAAGGAGCACAATCATCAACAATATTCATCAAATTTCATAAGGAATTGGGAAAGGGCTACTTTCCACATCAAAGTAGCACCAATTACCCCATGGGATGTTGGTTTGAATGTTTTGAGCAAGATTTAGTAACTTTCATTTGATTAATTTCACTTTGTTTCTTGTTCTTTGCATTTGAATGAATTGCATGGGGAATGCTTGTTTTAGACTTGTTTAATGACTAACATTGGGTTGTTTGATGATGTTTGAGTAAGTATAGATCAACCATTCATAGTATTGTCATCAATAATTCCTTGGAGGTAAACTCACAAAGAAGGAGTTTCCAACTCTAAGGGTATAATCACATTGACACCATACATGAGATTGTATGGGGTAATACTAGTATCAATAAAAATAGTCATGATAGGCCTATAATGCTTATGACAATTGAGTATGCCAATATTTTCCATGTTTTTTAATAGTCTAACAAAAATATATTCAATAGTTTTATTAGAAGCCTTAATTTGACCATTGGATTGAGTCCTACTAATTAGTAGAAAATTGATGTTGAATATGAAATTATCTAAGAATTTCTTCATTTTTTTGTTCTTAAATAATAGACCATTATTAAAAACAAAAGAAAAATATAATCCAAAGTGAGAAATTATGTTATCCAAGAGAAATATATAGATTACTTTGGTGGTGGTAGAATGAAGCAAAATAGATTCAATCCATTTCATGAAGAAATCAATAGTTACGATGATGAAAGTATGACCTTTAGAATAAGATGGAGATATTTTACCAATATTATCCAAACCCCATTAAAAAAATGGCTAAGGAAAATCTTGTGCATGAAGTTCATGTGCTAGAGCTTGGATTAAGTTACTACATTGTTGGCATTGTGGGCATTTCTTGAAAAAGGTAAATTTATTTTGTTCTATTATTTGTCAATAATATCTCATTCCTAAAATATTTTGAACTAAGGATCTACCACCAAAATTTCTATCACTATATCCTACATGGGTTTCTTGGAGGACAAAGGGTATTTTTGACTTACTTAAGCAATGCAATAAAAAACCATCATAAGATATCCAAGAAAGAATGTTAAAAAGTAAATTATAGTGCACTGCAAGCTTTCAAATACAAATGTGAGTAGTTTTCTAAGTATTAGGAGGAAATAAACTATCTTGTGAGTAATTATAGATGTGCGAATAGAATTCCATAGAGTCTATATTAGCATAAAATCGACTATCTGTAGTAGGCTTATTAATAATATTGGGCGTAAAGAGAAAATGAATCAAAAAGTAATAATTATTTGCTACATTGTCAAATGATACAAGGGGACTTGCACTAGTCATTGTATCCACATGAAAATTCTCCTTGTGCTAGATAGTATCTATAGTAAATAAAGGATATTTTTAAAATAAAGATAAGGTTAAATCACGATATTGAGAGTTTTTTTTCATGTTTAACCTAGTACAAACCAGTAATTTGGTTTATTATTAGTTTGAAATCACCATATGCCTCTAATAAGCTAACTCGCCCATGTGGTGATGAGTCATCATGTTGTCATATCTGTAAACCATGGGGTCTCCATAATCCCAATCTCTATCTCCTACCACAGGTTTGAGCATGACAATATGCTCCCATGCCCAGATGTGTAGAAGCATGATGCCCACAAATAAGCTAGCACCACCCCTATATGCAACCTAGTGCATATCATGGTATAAATGTGCTAAAATACAAGGTCCTTAATTATAAGTGCAAGATTCCTCTAAGATCCTCTCTAGAAATGTCCCCCATCTAAGGCTAAATAGTCTAGATCACTTGTTTGGCACAAGTGGTCCCATGACAAGTCTAACAATCACAAGGGTAACATCATTGATGTAGCACCTAAGGTCAATCTTTCCTCCCTTGAGATCAATCTAATCCACCATTAGAACTTGCATAAGAGCCTTTGTTTCACAACCTACATCATATACAACTCACTCCCCATGGATCAGAACCCTTAGGATCTGCCAAACGTCCTCAAGAGTAACTGCCACCTCACTTGTAGGTAAATGGAAGTTCAATGTCTCTGATCTCCACCTCTCCACCAAAGCGATCATAAGAGAGATGTGTCTGAATCTCTAGCATGTAGGCTACATAGTATAGTCTAGTCACACCTAGAAAAGGAATACCAATCTCTGTGAAGGTGGTAATATGCTCCAAGACTGTTGGTGTAGGTTTTTTCATATTTATTTTTCCTACACATTATTAAGCATACTTATGTTATAGTAGAAATGCTTTATGTGAGGAAACATGGTGTAATCCATCGATTACATGTGTCGCTCTCACCCACACTTGGGTGGTTGAATCTCACACCCTCTTTTGACATTTTATGCCACCTCAAAAAACCACTATCTTGTCTCTTTTTGAGTAGGTTATTCCACATGTTTGACATTTTCCAAGTAGGTACAAATCCCACCTAATTTGGTTATTTGGAAGTTATTACCCCTCTTGGAATTATATGCCCATATTATGCTATATAATCAACACTCACCTCTCCCTTCTAGCTAGTTCACACAAGTTCATATCAACTCAATCAATGCAAGGGAGTTTTGATGCATATTGTATCATTTGGAGTGTGATATTATTATTATTCAATTATTGTGCCATATTCCAACATTTCATCCTCTTGTTGCTCTCGTGTAGAAGGTTAATCTTTGTTTTGTAGGTGATCCTAGATGCTCGTGTTTATCAATAACTCTTACATGGTATCAGAGTGTTAGAATCTACAAGCTCCTTCTCGAATTTGGGAGAAAATCATTATTGAGCTTTTGCTGGGTGCATTTTCAGCCAAAATGGACATCGCCATTGAGTCCAAGAAGTTAAATAGACAAATTTTGATATAAAATACTCTATATTTTGGCTCTTGAATTTCTTTTACCATTTTTGGAGGGCTTGAAAGAATCTTTGCAAAATATTTTGTACAATCTGTACGATTGCCTACATAGTACGGTATGAAATTAAAAAATATTATTTTATGCATTGTAAAAAAAATTATTTTGCAAAAAAAATTATTTCATACTTTTTATAAAAAATGCAAAGTGCTAACAAGCGGTTTTGTTGTGGTCATATGCCCATATTCTGATATCATGGAATAGATTTTAAATAGGATATGGCTTATGGACGGTAATGGTTTCTACATATGTAAGTGGGAAATCGGGTTCGATCCCCCACGCCATTAAATGGAATGGATCCAGGATTGGTACAAGCTACCAAACTTACCTCTAAAATTTTGGTAACTGGACACTTTGGAATATATTGGTAATCATTTAGGAAAAAAATATGTACAGAGGAAAGAATCAATCAAGATGGTATCAGTACTTGTGTGTGAATTTGTGTGGAAAGCAAGCCACATAGTCTACACTTACGGGAAATTGAGATAATCATTGATTGGGGCACCCTGTGCCAATCACCGATCTATGATCTGTACCCAGAGAATGTATTCTTGGAAAAATAGAGTGGCAATTAATGGATCTTGGTGTTAGCAGGGGAGCAAAGGAAAATTACGCTATGGGACTTGATTTGGTCATGACGCTCGACCCAGAGGCAAATCCAAGCGATATTAACTGTGCTCTAGGAGACATTGCTAGTGGACCTAAGGATAATTTTGTAGAGGCACTTATTAATGATAGTTTGGGGTTATGGGACGTGGACTCTGGCCTGTTGGACAGGGATGTGGCTCCTATTCCTCTACAAACTAATCAATTGGAACAAAGGCAAGTGCTAAATTCAAAAATCACAAAAGCTCTGGGAGCGATGGGGTCCAATATCAAAAAAGATGATCTCAACTCGCTAATGGAGGTTGGATATGAACTAGATGAGCTTGCCAAAGCTACCAAAGGGGGGTTGATAAACCTAGTAAATGAAGATTTGGATGTGGATTGGGATGAAGGGCTCAAAATAGAGGATGTAGATCGAATGGTGGAGGTTAATGTTGGCTCCCCAACAACTAGCAAGCATCCTAATGTCGAGACACTAGTGACTAGTATCATAGGGGGGTTGGGAATTTTCTAGAAAGACCCAAGTAGGGTGTCTCTAGAATTTGGAGAAAACAAGAGGCATGGTCGGATCCCTAACCAAGAAAATATAAAATGGGATGGGGAAGCCAATAGATAGTTAAAGATCAACAAAATATTGAAAGTAGGGAAGGGTGATCCCCTTCCTGAATAGATGAGAATATCATATCCTAGAGCATTAGGGGATTGAACATCCCTAATGAATGATGCCTCACTAGGCATCAATTGGAGTCTTTTTAGGCAAATGTGTGTATGTTCCAAGAAACCAAACTAAGCGAACAAGAAAAAGAGCATTTTTGCAAGAGCCTAGGAGTTTGGAAATGCTATGGAGTGAACATGAATGGCTCCTCAGGGGGGATCCTCACTTTGTGGCACCCACAAAGTGTGTTGATGGAGAAAATAACTTTGAATAAACATTGGATAGCATGAAAGGCAAGGAGCCTAGCCTCAAATTCAATTTTCTTGCTTATAAATGTCTACGGTCCTATCACTTGCATTCAAAAAAGGGATCTTTGGAGAGAATTAAGTAGAATTTTCAATGACCTATCTTTTGAATTATTCATACTGGGAGGGGAATTTAATCCAATTCTAAGGGCCTCTGATAAAAAGGGTGGCATAGCTAGGAAGTCACAGTCTCAAATTGATTTTGAGATGTTTATGGAGAGAAACACATTGCTTGAAATCAACACAGGTAGTGAGAAATTCACATGGACTAACAAGAGGAATGGCTTCTACAATATAGCTGAAAGGTTGGATAGGTTCCTCTTTAAAGGAGATTTATGTAGGTTTCCTTTCAATATGGTGGGTCAGATTCTACGTGGGTATAGCTTTGATTATTTAGCTGTGTTGTTGGAAATTATGGGGGAAAAAATACCGGTTAGATGCCCATTCAAGTTTGAGAATATTTGGTTCTAGGATCCTCATTTCCTAGAACTTATAAAGCAATGGTGGTTGGGTCACAATCCAAGGGGTTAAAAAATGTTCAAATTTTTGGAAAAATTGAATTTGATCAATTAAAATCTAAAGACCTGTAATGTAGAGCAAGGGTGGAAAACTCCAAAATAATCTCAATCAACCAAACTTTCAATCTTCCAACATTCAATGGTGGGTTTTAACCCACTAGTCTTCATTCATCCTAGTAGCCTTTCAAAACTAGGTTTTCAAACATAACTTCTAGAGTGTGCATGACCTTCAAAATATAAAGACACTTTTAGATACCCTTTTCACCATTTACAAACATATCTAGATTCCAGGTATAGTTTCTTTGGAAGGAAAGGGCTTAAAATTGACTGTCCTAGCCTCTAAGCCTAATTGCTTGAACAAACTTGGTAGCAACAAATTTTGGTTTTTTGACCATAATTTTAAGTGTAGACATGATATCAAGAATTAAAACTTAGTTTCAGATACCCATTTGGGCTTTATACAACATACCTCAAAATCAGGGGTGGTCACTTTGTACGAAACCCTTCAAAAATTGGTTTGTTTGCTCACTATTACCTTAACTAGGGTTTCAGACTTGTTTGCAGTAAAATGGACACAACTCCATCAAAACATAATGAAATTGAGTGCAAAAAAAAGTAGAAAGTAGATTCAATTATATTTCATTTCAAATTGGTCTCACACCATGAAATGACCGTACAGGTCCGTACCGTTCACCAAAATAGAGAAAAACATTGCAAAATGTAGAAAACATAAAATGTTTTATTAATCCAACTTTAAGATTTTCAAAAACCACCATCTACAACCACCTCTCCCCTTGTGTTAGACCTTAAAAATCCTTTTTAAGGAATTTACAACAAATTCCCAACATTTACAAACTAATTTTCAAATTCCAACTATTCGTATTCCACTTGACAACAAAAATGCAAAAGTTGCATTGACAAACTTTTTGCAACATTGACATCTTCTTACAAACTGACCCCAAATGAATCAAAAACATAAGACATGGTCTTAAAATACCTTATTACAAGCAAATAACTCAACTAACACAAAATACCAACTCTTTGACCCCTTTTGACATGAAGACTTGGGTGCCCTGCACCATACTCCTGGGGAAGAAAAATTCAAGCTCCTCTTGAATAGAAGGTAGCATCATGAGAAGCATGCTTGAAATATTTTTCCTGATGTCTTTAAGTATCTGCACACTATCTTCTTTGGAACAATCCCATTCTTGAGTCATCTTCACTATAAGTTTCCTTAATATTTGACAAAGATGTTTGAACCTGTCAATATAAAATTGTCCTCCATTTGCACCCCTAAATCCTTCTTTAAATAATGATTTAATAACTGAAACATCAACTCTATATTATATATATGAAGCAAAAAAATCTAGTTGCTTGATTTCTTGAACTTGAAGGGACTGCAATCCAGTTACAACTCCTGATAAACCTTGACAAAACATATGATAGGCATATAAACTATGCTGTAACTCACCTTCCAGAGATACCTTGTGCAATGACTATTGAAATGGATCAATCTTCCCACCAGATTGATGAAACTCTTCCTCCTGCACTTGGATGATAACAATGGAAACATTGTCCTCTAAAACTATTGGTGTAACACCATTACTGGCTATGCCTTCTTTGCCCTGTTTCTCATACTCTTTTAGTGACCTTGTCAACATGGCAACATTTGATTGCAAATCTGTAATGGAAACCCTATCTTCCCCATCAAAATCCATCTCTACTTGCTCAACTTGAACATTAGACTCAAATTCACTTGCTTCAAACAACTTAAACTGGTTGATCCTTTGCATTGGTAATAAAGAAGGTGAAAACTCATTCAAAACTATGTCCATATTGCCCTTCAACATAGCACTAGAACCTATTTGTGATTCATGACTTACCTCTTTCTCAGATGGATTTTTCTCTTCAATCATCAACAAAGATTCTCCAATATCTGGTGCTTCTGTCCTCTCTTGCATTCTTCTCTTGTGAATGATTTACTTGATAGGCCACTTTACCTTTTTCCTTATTGGTAAATGCCAACCACTTTCTTGTTTTGCTCTCTCAAGAAGCTGCTGCATCTCAAGTTCCATTCTTCTTTCCATTTCTTCCAAGGCTTGTCTCAAGTCCATTATCTCTTGTTGAACCTTCATTTGTTCTTCCTTTTCATTTTCCTTCTTTGTCTCCCTTTCCTCTCTTTTTCTCATCACTAATTCCTTACTTGGTACCTCCTTACTTTGCAAGTCTCTATAGAATTTTCTCCTAATCTCTTCAATTCTTCTCTCTCAAAAAAGTCTCTTTCACCTTTCTTCTTCTTGTCTTCACGATACCTCACCTTAGGATCCTTTCTTTTCCCTTGGCCTAGTATTTTGGCATCCAGGCTCTTCCTTCAACTTGCAAAAAGACAAAAAATAAACTCCAAACTTCTTTTCCCAAACCTTTTAGGCTCTGATACCAATTTAATGTAGATCAGGGGTGGACAAATCCAAACTAATCTTAATCAACCAAACTTTCAAGCTTCCAACATTCAATTGGGTTTTGACCCACTAGTCTTCATTCATCCTAGTAGCCTTTCAAAACTAGGTTTTCAGACATAAATTCTGGAGTGGGCATGAAATTCAAAATGTAAAGACACTTTCAGATACCCTTTTCACAATTTACATGTAGGAGTTGAGAAAATACAACTTCACAAACCTCGAAGATCACCTGCATGCAAATAACCTGTCACAAAAGAAGAGATGGAGACAAACAAACAAGGGTTCTCTGAAAACTGAAAATGTATATATCGGAGAGAATGAAAGAATGAATTGATATGAAATACAAAAGGATCAATCCTTATAAAAATGAGATCATGTAAACCCTAATAAAACTCTAATAGGAAAAACCCTAATAGAAGCCCTAATAGGAAAACATTTAATAATTAATATAATTATTAAATGCCACATTATGCAGACTAACGTGAAATCTTAAGAAGAGAATAAAGGTAACTTAATCAACATAATTAAGTTAAGACCTTTACTTTAACACCCCCCCTTAAGATACAACTTCACAGGAGCCCAATGACCTCTGCAAACAAATAACTTGTTACAAGGAGAAGCAAAAAGAAGCAACAAAGAAAATGCTCAAGAATGTGGAGCAATGTATTCACCCAAAATGTAAAATGAATAATAATACAAAAGATAGTTTTCAACCATATATAGATGAAAACCCTAAAAAGGAAAACCCTAGGCTTGCATAATAATAATTAATAAAGTAATTAGTTATTATGCACCTAATGTTAGCTTAAGTGAAAAGAGGTAAAAGATAATTTTACGTAATTAAATAAATATTGTTTAATTAATAAAGTAAATACCCAATTACTCTAACACCCCCCCTTAAGCTAGACTTAGGGAGAAGCTAAAACCTAGAAGAAGCTACTAAAAGAAAAAATAGTGGGTCCCGACAACAAGGCTAGATCAGGTACCCATGTACAAAAAAATGCAAACTAAATGAAATGGGGTAAAAGAGAAAACCCAGTGAGAATAAAACTCCTCCCCAAAATAGAATGCAAGGAAGGAATGCAATGCAGTAATGAAAAAAGGATAGGAGGTGGATAACATGATACCCCCCATAGACAACTTCTATCATATAAGTACATGTACAATGGTCACCATAGGAGAGATAGAAAGAGAAGAAGCCCCCCCCACAATGAAGAAACTCCTGTCACAATGGTAGATGCCTGATGTAGAATCCAAAAGGAGATCCTGAAGTGGCAAATGATATTCCTCCCCTTGGGAAGAAACGAATCCAAAGGACGATGTTGAAGAAACCCTGTGAAGAATGATGAACCAATCTGTCTCAAGATGTGTGCCATGATAAGATGCTGAAGAATCTCACTGTCTGAACTGAAACAAATAATGCCAAATCCAAACTGATGTGGAGAATACTAAAATGCAACCTCTGAATGCACGGATAATGGTGGGCGAACAATGATAACCTGACTGTCAAGGTAGAGGAGATGAATGTCCTCAAAATAATCCTCCAAATCTGCAATATAGGACTCCACGAACAAGAAAGATATGTCTGCAACATAAGAGTCCAAAGTAGCTATGTCTAGAAGATGTATGATTCCCTACTGCACTGAATCAAGAATAACAAGAGATGCTGATGAAGTCTCAGTCTGAAGAGTAGGAACTGTGAGACAAACCTCTGATCCATCAGAACATGTAAGGGTGTCTAAATACGCAAGCTCCTCTAAAGTATCATGATCAAAGGGTGTATTCTCTCTCCAAGCAATGGGTAAGAGACAATCTGAAGTAGAATCCTCTGGGAATGGAGATAGAATTGAGTCTCCATAGATCTCCCAAAGACATGTCCAAAGTGGGTGAGAACAATCAATGTCCGATATAGCCAACACAGTGTCATGATCAACACTAGACAATATAAATCCTACTATGTGATTTCTAATGATATCCCATACTAATTTTCCCTCTAAAGTTATTGGTTCAGGTATGAGATCATACAAATAAGGCAAAATATTAAGCCACCTACAATGTGTAAGTATACCCTTTGCCCATGACTCATAATTACTCCGTTCTAGAATTATAACTGAAGTGTGAGTAAAAAAACCCATGATAACTCTTAAAATAAAAAAAAACTAAGAAATCTAACTTTACAACATTTAGATCAAATTAATATAACCCATTTCACGCAAACAAAATCCATGAAGGAGCCATAATGACCAAGTAATTGAGCAAAGTGTAAAAACACACAAAGCTGAATAAAAAATACCTGGTAAATATTATGATAAAATAGACTATAGATCTGGAAAGAACACTGTAACACCTTTCCAACGCCTATTCGTTTGCGTAAAACGGACACCGTGGCCAAAAGTTATGAATTTTTCAAAAACTGAATTTAACTCGTAGGAAATGAATTTTCTAGCAAAAAATGTTTATTTCTAACTTGATTTCTTGAAAATCTACTCACTGTTTGTAGACAAAAATAAAAACCCAGAAATATTTTGATGCTAGAAACAAAACCCAGAAATCGTTTCTTGATCCAACAAGCAGAATATGAGAAAATGATTTTTTTTTTTACTTTCAGCTAGGAGAAAAATGACGCCCACCATTTTTTAACAGTGATTTTCTCCAGATCTGTGCAAGATATGCAAAATTTAAAGATACCCAGTTCAAATTTCGACACTAGCTACAAAACCCATAAATTGTTTTTCCTGCAAATGAGTGAAAACTGAATTTTTGAAACAAAAAATATGACGGCTCCAATAAAAAACGGTTTGCAACAAACGCTTGTAGCTCCAAAAATCTTCAAAACAAGAACAAGCAGCTGCAGATCTGAAGCTCTGATACCATGTAGGAGTTGAGAAAATACAACTTCACAAACCCCGAAGATCACCTGCATGCAAATAACCTGTCACAAAAGAAGAGATGGAGACAAACAAGCAAGGGTTCTCTGAAAACTGAAAATGTATATATCAGAGAGAATGAGAGAATGAATTGATATGAAATACAAAAGGATCAATCCTTATAAAAAGAAGATCATGCAAACCCTAATAAAACCCTAATAGGAAAAACCTTAATAGAAGTTCTAATAAGAAAACATTTAATAATTAATATAATTATTAAATGTCACATTATGCAAACTAACGTGAAATCTTAAGAAGGGAATATAGGTAACTTAATCAACATAATTAAGTTAAGACCTTTACTCTAACATTACAAACATATCTAGATTCTAGGTATATTTTCTTTGGAAGGAAAGGGCTTAAAATTGACTGTTCTAGTCTCTAGGCCTAATTGCTTGAACAAACTTGGTAGCAAAAAATTATGGGGTTTCAACCATAATTTTTAGTTTAGATATGATATCAAGAATATAAATTTAGTTTCAGATTTGGGCTTTATACAACATACCTCAAAATAAAGGGTGGTCACTTTATATGAAACCCTTCAAAAATTGGTTTGTTTGCTCATTATTACCCTAACTAGGATTTCAGACTTGTTTACAATAAAATGGACACAACTCCCTCAAAACACAATGAAATTGATTGTAACAAAAATAAATAGAAAGTAGATTCAATTATATTTCATTTATAATTGGTCTCACACCATGAAACAACTATATAGGTCCATACCGTTCATTAGAACAGAGAAAAATGTTCCCAAATGCAAAAAATAGAAAATGTTTTATTAATCCAACTTCAATATTTTCAATAACCACCATCTCCAACCACTTCTCCCCTTGTGTTCGAACTTACAAATTATTTTAAAGGAATTTCCAACAAATTACCAATAGTTACAAACTAATTTTCAACTTCCAACTGTTCGTATTCCACTTGACAACAAAAATGCAAAAGTTGCATTGATAAATTTTTGTAACATTGACATCTTTTTACAAACTGACCCCAATTGACTCAAAAAAATAAGACATAGTATTACAATACCTTATTACAAGCAAATGACTCAACTAACAAAAAATACTAAATCTTTGACCCCTTTTGACATGAAGACTTGGGTGCCCTGCACCATAGAACAAAGCGTGTTTCAAGAACATCTTCAAAGAGAAACGAAAGATTGAAGAAGCTTTGTGAGCCTTGAATGAAGTGGTTATCAGACAGGGGATGGATAATGATAGCTACACCCAAGAGAAATAATTTCTAAATAAAATGAATGACCTGTTTTCCAAGGAAGAGATTTTTTGGTGCTAGAAATCCAGAGAATTGTGGCTGAAAGGTGGTGACAAGAATACTAATTTCTTTCACAACTCCACCAAAACAATAAGGGAAATAAATAGGATCACATGTATCAAAAGTGGCGATGGTAGAATTCTAGAAAATATTAAGGAAGTTAAGAGTAGAATAGTGGAGTATTTTCAAAACCTTCTAAATGAGTGGGAAGGCTATCGATTGGATGATCTGCATACATTCATAAGCGACATCCTGCAACTTATAACCACAAAATAGAATGTAATGTTGAACAAAAAGTTTTCTGAGAAAGAGATCAAAGAGGCCCTCTTTAAACTTCACCTAGATAAGGCCCCTAGCCTTGATGGGTTTCCTATGGGTTTCTTTCAAAAATGTTGGGACATCCTTGGTGCGAATATGGTAGATTCCATCAAAGACTCCCATTTCTCGAGCAAAGTCCTCAAGGAGATAAACACCACTTTTATCGCATTGATTCCAAAAAAAGAAAAGCCTCAAATGCTAGATGAGTTCAGACCAATCTCCTTTTGTAACACAATTTCTAAGGTTATCACCAAAGCTATTGCAAACAAGGTGAAAATGATCCTTCCTCACATTATTTTAGAAGAACAATTTGGCTTTGTCCTGGGTAGATCAATTTTTGATGGCATCATTATAGCTCAAGAAGAAATCCATTCCATCCAAAAACAAAAAAGCAGTCAATGTTGATTAAGCTCGATATAAAAAAGGCTCATGATAAGTTTAACTGGCGTTTTCTCTTTAAAGTAATGGAGGCCTTTCATTTTAATAGGTAGTGGATGAATTGAATTTTTGATTGGATCGTCTGCCCAAGAAATTTTGTACTCTTGAATGGCTCTCTAGAAGGTTTTTTCAATGCCTCTAGGGGGCTTAGGCAGGGGGATCCGCTATCCCTATTCCTATTTATAATCATGGAAGAGGCACTTGGCAGGGCTTTCTCGAAGGTGTGGAGGTAGGGTCAATTGGAAGGGATTCAAATAATTCAGGGTGCACCTAAAGTCACTCATAAATAATTTGCTAATGATACCATGCTGTTCGGTGCCACCACAAAGAAAGAAGCTAGAGGTTTCAAACAAACCTTGGAGAAATACTCATGTGCCTTTGGTCAAGAAGTGAGTCAAGCAAAATCCATTTTTTTTTCTTCAACACAAGCATTGGCAGAGAAATCCAGATTATGTGCATTTTGAAATTTTGAAAAGGTAAGCTTCCTTATAAGTACTTGGGTCTACCATTGGCCAAAGGAGTCTTACCTCGTAAGCTTTGCGATCCCCTGGTGGAAAAGGTCAAAATACAACTGAAATCCTGGAAGAGCAAATGGTTGTCTTGGGTAGGGAGGTTAACAATGCTAAAATTTGTTATTCCTACAATCCCCATCTATATGTTATTGTGTTTACGTTTGTTTGTTGGGGAAAGTAAAGATATAAATCAGAAGATTAAAAACTTCTTTTGGAAAGGAAACTCAAACCGACACAAATTGCCGTTGATAAAATGGAAGAAAATTTGTGAGAAAAGAGAGGCTGATGGGGCAGGTCTAAAAAATATGCTAATGCAAAACCATTCTCTGGATGCTAAGTTAGTCTAGGAAATATACCCAAAACCAGAGCTTAAATGGGTCAAAATATTGAAAGAAAAATACTCAGATGCAAAAGAGATCAACATCTTCTCCTTGAGGACACTCCCAAAAGGCTTGAGAATTTGGAATTTTCTCGGCAGTTGCAGGAGTTTAATACTGGATCACTTGACTTGGGAGATAAAGGATGGGTAGTCTACACTCTTTTGGATGACTTTTGGGAATGACGTCACAAATTGGACGATAGAGCGAACTTGGCCTAGATCAGGATTCTAACAAAGCAAGCATGGGGCAACAAAGTGGGAGATTATATGTCGGTTTCATTGGTGGATGGGAGCCTCAAGTATCATTGGAAAAGTCCCCGTGAATTGGGTTTGGATCCTAGAATATTGGTAAACTATGATGTTGAGATGGCGCATCGAGTTTTTTGTCCTCAACAAGGCGAAGACAAGCTTAGATGGAATGCCTCCATGAACGTGATTTATAATGCCAAAGATGGTTATAGGGTCTTGGGTGGTTGAGTAGTGATTGGATCCCAACTCCCAATTAGTCTATTCTAGAGCAAAGAGTGCCTTCCAAATGTTGGTCTCTTCAATTGGGCAGTGATGCAAAGATGTGTGCTCATGATGGAAAAATTTCCTAGCTTGGGTTACCACGACCCATTGAGATGAGTACTTTACAAAGAGTCAGAGAAATTCAGGGACCATGTGTTTATGAATTTCCCTTTCTCGCAATGGTGCTGGTTATGGTTCTACGTGAAGTTATGATGGCACTCGACCCTCCCAAATAAATTGTTGAGCCTTCTTGTGGGATGGACAAAGCTCCACAAGAATGCCATTTTTAATTTCCTTTGGACCACAAGTCCTTCACTTTTAATCTGGGAAATATGGAAAGAGAGGAACCAACACATCTTCCAAGAAAAGGAAATGTATGGACAATATCTTTTGAACAAAATTGAGGCAAGTATAGTTGAAACAGTCAATTCGAGGGTGGCATATCACATTGGTAGCAAAGTAGTATTCATTGAGTGGCATGCCATGATGTGGAAGAGATGGCATGGTCTTTTAATTCCTCCTCAGATCGGGGATGACAGTATCAAGACATAGTTAGATCGAAGGAATGTTGTCTGGAACCCTCCTAAGGCCATGTGGTTTAAGTTGAATTTTGATGGGGCTCCACGCGGAAATCTCGGGGTCTCAAGGGTTGGTTGTATAGTCAGATATTGGAAGGCAAGGATTGTTGGAAGATTGGAAGAGTCTCTCCACTTGGAAACAACAATGCAATAGAGTTGTAGGCTTTAATATTGGGGTTAAGCTTTTTTCGTGAGTTAAAAATAAAAAATAGAAATCAAAGGTGATTCATCCCTCGTCATCAATTTGTTAAGAACTAGACATATGGTAAACTGGAAACTTGGTGCCAAATCAGAAGTAGCATTAAAGCTTATGGAAGGCTTTGAATTGGTAGTAATGAATCACATTATCAGAGAAGGCTACTCAGAGGAAGATGGGCTTTCCCATCTGGGGGCATATGACATTTCTCTCAAAGAGATTTTGAGCCCGGGCTAGATTTTTTCTAGCATACCCAATTTTTTGGACGGTAGGGAGGGCGAATTTCCACACCCATTGTGGAAAGTCTATTTTTTAGGTATGATAGTAATAGGCTAGCTGATGTGGCTGCCACATTAGTTGGGTTTGGTTACTAGCAAACTTCAAATGATGCCATCATTTTTCCATGCTACTTTTTGTTATTTCACATAATGACAAAGAATGTTTTTGGGCTTATGACTGTTAGGTTCATATTTTACAAGTCTTTTCAGTGACACTTCACTCCACCTCATCATGTAATCCAATATCCAAGTGGTGGCATATCATCATATACATGGTTGCTTATAAGGTGACTCACACACTTTTGTATAGCGTAATAATATAGTGAATGAGATTTAGGAAAATCTTGCATTATTAAATCACATAAGGTGGCATTGCTATAGAAAATTATCAATTTTCCTATTTTTCGGCTTTGGATTTTGGTGGTTACTAATGGCGGAAAGTTCAAAATTCATCGTCAAGATATCTGTGGAATCACTCATGTGTCTCGATGCAAACACCCCAATTCATTTGGATTGTAAGGTTAGGAAACTGGAATTCCATGAGGTATTTTATCAGTGGTTGAAACACATTATGCTCAACATTGACCACCTCATCGTGGTCATGGTGAAAATGGTGTTAGGGAAAGGGCCTTTGGCGAACCGTGAGAAATTTCATGTCAACACCCACATTGTCTCAAGGTTCTTGGCTTCTCTACTTGACATATGCATGGAAAAAGCGAAGGCGAAGGCCCTGGTGCACAAGATCTTCAAGAATGATTTACTGGTAGGTTTGGAGGAGATTCTATTCATTGTGATTTTTGGCTTTGGCGCTCCTTGTCCATGCGATTTGGCTCTATTGAAGGTTCTTGGTGAAGTCATCAAATATTGCCCTTTCTTGCTTGACCTAAAGGGCATGGCTCTGGTTAAGCACATGCAATTTATGGCCTACGAGGAAAATTACCTAAAGAAGGCACTGCAACTAGAACTTGTGAGTGACTTTGACTGGGTTCTAGAGTTTGAGGCCTTCGCCAAAGAAAATGGATTTATGTAAGCTCTGTGGTTGGTGGTATGTTCAACTTATGATTATATGATTTTTTTTAGGTATGTGGCAAGTCGATAGTACATAGTCTGGTATATAGTTTGGTTCGACATGTAGCCTGGTATATATTTTGGGGTATATGGTTTGGTCTGCAATTTTGTAATCTGATTTGGAAGGTTGAGGGTGCTGGTTTGTTTCAAACATTAATGTCTAGTTTTGGGGGTTCCTGTTGTCCATACATTTTGTAACCCTTTTTTACATCAATACAATCTAAACTTATGTACCAATTTTTTAAAAAATAATACTAAAAAATGCAATCTACCTCAGCTTCTATGCCTGAATATTTGTTGACCTCAATCTTTGTGCTAGGATTTTGGCACCACTGCCAAGTTTCGTGGGATTTTAGTAGTTTTTCTATATTTGGCGATATCTATTTTTAGTTGGAAATCATCTAAATTTGGTGAATTTTTAATCAGATCGGTAGAGTTTCTATCTTTGGCAGTTCCTCCAAATTTAGTAGTAGTCAACCAAAATTGGCAGTGATGTCAACATTACATCAGCAAGGTGGAGTTTGATTTTTTTGCCTCCTCACCATTGAGCATTTGAGTTTGGAAGGTCAACTTTGGGAGGCATGTCCTCAGCCATACGGTGGCCTTTTTGAGTGTAATTTTTTTTATTTGAGGTATAATTTTGCAGGATTCAGAATAGTGTGATTATTTTTTGATCAAGTGATCCATATTTTCCAAAAAAATAGTTTTCTTAGTAGATCTGAAAGAACAGTTCTCATTTTTTGAACTTCAAATGGTTGTAACTTTCACATATGACCTCAAATTGAGGTGATTCTTTTTTTGAAATTTGATATTTTTCCGAGCACTACATATTGGTGATATTTTGAGGTTATGATTCTAAGATTAATGTGTACTTTTAGTATTTAGATCCAATTTTGAACATTGTAAAACTCTGGTAACAACTCTAGAATTGTAAACACACTAATTATAAAATGCCACCATCATATTTTTCTGGGGGGGATCGTTGATTGAGTGAATCTGGGGGGTTATCTTGTGATGTTTTAATTGCTTTCATTTATCTTTTTTGAGTTAGTAAAATGGGGAAAACTCAAATTGAACTCTTAATTCCATATAATTATGAATCATGGAAAAAATTAGTATGGAATTATCTAAGGGAAAAAGGTTTCACAGGATATGTAAAAGAATCTATTCATGAACCTACTAATGATGATGCTAAGGAAAAATGGGAGATCAATCATGAGAGATCTCTTGGTTACATTTTTTCACTAGTTTATTTTGATTTACAATTTCATCTTAAATCATGCAAGACACCTAAGGAGGCTTGGGAGACTCTTGAAAATTTGTATGGTAAAACTGATAAGGTTAGGGGTTATCATATTGATAATGATTTGATGAATCTTGATCCAAAATGTTTCAACCACATCCAATACTATATCTCCAAGATTAATCAACCTAGAACACAACTACAAGATTGCAAGATTACTAAGGAGGATTTGTAGTTGATTCTCAATGTGTATCCAAGCTTGGTCCTGAGTATTTTGTGTTTGTTTTTTGATTTCACACCAATAGGATTTATATGGGAATTGCATATGTTGAGCCTACATTTAATGCATTTTCAGATCTTCTAATCTAAGAGGAAGTAAAGCTAATTTAAATGGGTATCATCAAGGCTTCTAAGTCACAAGCATTGGTGGCTAGTAAGCCTAAGGTATAGAAAGAATCATGGAATCTTGATCAAAATTAAAAGAAGAAAAAGAAAAATCCATATAAATAATTTGAATCCTCTTCCTCAAAAGGGAAAACATCTAAAAAGGAGTAGCCCACATGTGCATATTGTAAGAAATCCGGGCATGATGAACATCAATGTTATTTAAAACAAATTGATGAGTTGAAGCATATTTTAACAAAGAATAAAATCAATTTACCTTCAACTATGTCAAAGGATTCATCATCTTCTTCCAAATAAAAGTCAGAGTGTGACCGACGACTTAGCATGGGCTGACTAAACTTGATCCATGAGGATTCAGAGCATATTCAAGCTACTAAACACCAGTCCAATAAGATCATTCAATATAAACTAAATTAAGAATCCATTAAAACTAACATATTAAATCATGAAAGATTGAAAAACACATATTCTAATCCATTGAAACTTATCCTATTGGGGGAGTGGTATCGCATTGATGTGGAATGACCATCCTTTCCCAATCTCATGGATAAATGAACCCATTTTGATCAATTCTATTGAAGAGAATCGACAAAATCGATGATAGATGTGTATGAAAACATGATTTAAAGCTAAATTAACATGATGCAATCTATTTTAACTTGATTTATGCTAATATGATCAATATGGGTGTATGTAAAGCTAATCTAAATGGAGTTTAAGATAAAAAGATTAAAACTCTAATTACCAAATAAGCTAAATGGATGCATTTATGTTACCATGGAAGCCATTAATGGAAGCTAAGCTAATAATGCAAGTAAATTAAGCTAAAATGATGCTAAATAAGTGCTAAATATGAGTGCAAGTGAAAGTGATTTTAACAACATAAATTTTCTCTTAAAAGATGGATCCAATTATCTCCAAATAGTGACCTATTTATAGGAGGAAAAATGAGAAATGAAGGCTTAAGATTAAAAAAGTTAATCAATGGTCAAAATTGGAGGAAAGATGAAACATGGATCATGGATTCTCATCAATGGATGAGAATCAATGATCACATGGATCAAGGAAAGAATCAAAGGTTCATATTCTTTCAAACAAACACACTTTCAAAACTTGCACAAGAAGTCTTGTTGAAAGTTTGTAATAAGGAAGAATATTCCTTTTTTTCAAATGAGTGAAGAAAGAGAATATCATTTGAAATATTCTCATGGGTGAGGAAAATTAGACAATTAATTAATTAAAACCAAATTAAATTTTGCAAAGGAATATTCCATGGGAATATTCCCTTTTTGGAGGAATGTGCAAAGAGGAATATTCCCTTGCAAGTGGGAAGATTAGATTTAATTAGTAATTTGATAATTAAATAAAGTTTCAATTATGCAAATTAAATGATATTCATTAAATAAATGGTTTATTTAATGAAAAGGGGAAGTGATATGATATTTAATTAAATAATTTAGGGTTATTTATTTAAATAAGAGGACTTTAGGGATTAAATTAAATAATTTGATTTATTCAATTTAATAGGACGAAATGTTAGCATGAAAGGGGATGAATTAACCTAATTAGGTTAATTAGATTAATAGATGAAAATGATGCAATTAATTAAATAGCTAGGCAAATTTAATCAATTAAGCAAAAACATGATGGGTTTAGGAAGAAGTGGTCTTAGTATATTTGATTCAAGTGCATGATATCATTCAAGAAATTTTTAAGTTTCTACACAGAGAAACAAAAGAGGAAAGCACTTATTGCAATTGCAAATTCTGAATTAGGGAGATGGATCCTTGATTGTAGAGCTTCACATCACATGGCTCATCACAAATTTTGTTCTCTTCATTTGAAACTTGTTCATCACCAAACATATTGATGACTAAAACACATATATGCATGTTTGTGGGAAAGGATCTAGTGACATAGACGAAGGATCATTCAATGATGTCCTTTGTGTTCATTTTCAACAAATATCCTTTCTATCTATCAGATCACACATGGTGGGGAAGGAAAGAGTGTTGAGTTCACACCAGATTTTGTGGTTATTCAAGATTTTCATAGAAAAGATATTGTTTCAATTGGGGAGGAAAATCATTAATCTTGAGTATACACCTTATCATATTTTTCCTCTAATGTTCCTTTGGCTGATGTACACACTCAGGCATCTAGTATGACTATTTTTGAAGAGATTCAGTATGGTCAAGTGAATCTTGGTATTCTTTCAATTGAGGTTCAAGAGACATATGTTGATACTCCATCTCCTACATCACCTATTGTTTCTGATGATACTGGTATTGCTACATCCATGGCTTCTATTGAATCAGTGCAACGAGACATTCATTGTATTCCAGACACAACTACTTGGGATGATTACTTGACATACATTGTAGGTTTGTTTTGTGAGTCCTATCTTGCAAACTTGGAGGACACAATTGAGTGCATACATCTTATCTTTGATGAAGTTGCTTCATCTTCTTCAAATGTTGAGGAGGAACCTTTTGAACCTCTTGTTCTTTACCCACATGATCATTCCTCATAGTTTGATATGACTATGGCTACTATTGAGAAAAATTTGGAGGAGGTACCTTTGTCTTCGAAGGGGATATCTTTGTCTTTGGATTTTTTTCTACATCCATCTCCACTAGGTTTTTGATTGTCATCTTCTACAATATGGCCTAAAACACCTAATTTGATGGTGACAACTTTCGACATCGACATAGGGACACCTGAGCAAAGTTCAAAGACATCATACATTTTCATCATTCTTCCTACATATTCCTTTCAGGAATGGGAATATATCTTGCATACGTCCTTGGATTTATTTCTTCCTAAGGGAAGGAATATTGTTTGGTGATCTTGAACCATCTTCAGCTTCTTGTGTTGAACATTAACCAACAATGCAGGAGGTTCTGCATTGTCTCACTTCTTCTCTCTTGAGGGGGTTTTTGTCCTAAGGGTTTTCTCTTTCTCATCTTTTGAGAGGTTTTGTCATTGTACATGGGTACCTAACATGGCCTTGTTGCTGGGACCCATATTTGCATCGTTTCATCCTTTCACCCACCTAAGCTATGCTTAAGGGGGGTGTTGGTGTAGGTTATTTTATATTTATTTTTCCTACACATTATTAAGCTTACTTAGGCTATAGTAGACATGATTTATGTGAGGACACATGGTGTAATCCATCGATTACATGTGTCACTCTTACCACATGTGGGTGGTTGAGTCTCACATCATCTTTTGGCCTTTTATGCCACCTCACAAAACCACTATCTTGTCTCTTTCTGAGTAGGTTATTTCACATGTTTGTCATTTTCCAATTAGGTATAACTCCCACCTAATTTGGTTATTTGGGAGTTATTACCCATCTTGGAATTATATGCCTTTATTATGCTATATAATCAACACTCACCTCTCCCTTCTAGCTAGTTCAGATGAGTTCATATTAGCTCAGTCAGTGCAAGGGAGTGATGATGCATATTGCATAATTTGGAGTGTGATAATATCATTATCCAATTATTGCACCATATTCCAACATTTCATCCTCTTGCTACTCTCGTGTAGAAGGTTAATCTTTATTTTGTAGGTGATCTTGGAATCCTCTCAACTGAACAAGAACTAGTTGAAAAGGTGACTATTTAGTGTGAGAAGAAGCTAAAACCTTTCTTGGTTAATGAAGAGCATGTGAATGAAGGGGAGTTCATAGTAGAATTTTTGGAAGGAATAAGTACCTTGATATATGAGGAATATGTGATAGATAATCAAGATGATCTCTTAGACATGCATGTAATTGCAATTGTGCATGGGAAACAATATAAAATAACTATTTTGAGTTTAAGTTTTGATTTGTCTTGTGATATTTCTTAGACTATTGGTTTTCTTAATGATTCTAGTGGAGTAGATGTAAGTGATGATATTTTTGAGCTTACTAATGCATTTTTAAATGTAGAGCATGTTGATGGTGAGGATATCAAATCTTCCAAACCAAACTATAGTGTCAATCTATTAACACACTCCAACAATGATAACATAGGTGGGTTTGGGTTTGACTTCCAAAAACAACCTATGGAGAGGAGTGTTAATGACTTTAGTATTGGTTATTTGGAGAGTAATTTAATAAAAGAGACAACCACTCATGAGGGGCATAACAAACATATTTTATTTTAACAAAGAAACCATCCCTTAAGACCTTGGGATCTAGGTGTGTTAGCACCTAATCATGGTGAATAAATTGTGTTGGATAAATTTATTTTTGACTATAATGTTATTCTAACTTCATATCAAAAGTTATGCATGTAGGATGATAAAAATAAAGCTGATTTTGAGAGATTTAATTTTGAAAACAAATCAGAATTAGTATTGTATGGTGCTGATTTTGAGAAAAGGCCTAGCGACTTTGTTGATTTGGATCCACAACTTACTATTGAAATTTGTAAAGGAGAGGCACGTGAGACTTAGGATAGTCATGGAGTCACTATTGAAAGGTATGAAGAGAGTTCTAATTTTTTATATGCATCATAACATAAGTTCTCTAAAATTACATGGCCTTGATATTTATGAGGATGTTGGAAGAACAAATTCTTGGTGTTAGCTATAATTGAAGTACAAAATTTATCAATTTCATTGAACTAAGAGTCTAGTGGAGAGTGACATCCAAAAGAAAAAAAGAAATCAGTATGAACAATTTGTTTCCCTTACTGATTTGTAAATTAAGAGCATAATGGAGGATATTAAATCAACATACTTGCACATGATCCATGATAGAGATATGACAATAAAGTTTGTAGAAGAGATTTGGGATTCGTACCAAGAAAAGGAGAAAGAGGTTGATAGGATTTTCCTTAAACTTAGCCTAGCTCACTACTCACTCCACCAAAATTAAAATCAGTCAACTGTTGTAGCCATGAACAAGGGACAAATGGTAGATGCAAGATTCATGGAGACCAAGCAACTGGTGGAAGATATTGGTGAGCTCCAAAAATATTTTTATTTGGATCTAATTTTCTCACCAATTTATAAAGAAGAATTCAATAAGGATGAATTACTGTACAATGATTGTAGCATAGTACTTGTTGAGGTCGGTACATATTATAGGGAAGTGCCCAACCTTATGGGTGGTAAAACTCCAAGGAGACCTCCTAATAAGGAATGTGTTAAGTAGGTGGAAGATGAGAACTTCATTAAGAATGTGAAGAGTCATAGAGGTACCGACATTCCTGACCCTAAAAGGTCTTCCAAAATATTTTTTGAGATTGCTGGAAATTTCATAACATCAACAAAAAAATAAATTCCAAACTTATCTCACATGAATATTTGGTGAGATAAGGGTATAAGAACGATTCTCTCTTATTGATCTATTTACCACATGGGTTTCATGTTAAAGTGAATTATATTAGTTTCAAAACTTCCAGGGATTTGAAGTTTAATTGGATTGATAGAATTTGGATTCATTGTATGAGAGGGATTTAGTTTGGAAAAAAATCTTTTGAAAGCATTAGGAAATCTTCTAAAAAGATACACATGAATAAAAAAATGGTACAACACAAGGTTAGTGGAGTTTTTTCTTTGTTGTAAATGTATGATAAAGGTCACTATTAGAGTTTGTTGGAGGGCTATGGTGAACAAAGAAATTTTGAGTGGCATGAAATAGTTCAAATCTTTAGAATTGAGTGTGTTGTTTGGTTTTAGATCAGCCATAATATTTTTCCAAAGGTATACTTACAAGTGGATTGGAGAGAAATTTTAACCAAGGAGATGGGAAATTATCAGTTGGAGGTTGTTGGGGAGTATTTTCTAGCCTTTTCCAAGTTTTTTTGAGAAAATGCAATGTTATCCATTCATGATTATATAGGGAGATTCCAAATTTGCAGTTGTTGTTCCATTATCATGTTGCTGATTTTGATAAATCCAAATCGCTATCTATTGTTTTCAGTATTGAACAACATTATGATAGATCATTTTGAAAATACCGAACATTGGGGAAATGCTAATAAGTTTCTCCAAATGAGTCAAATAGAAGTTCCAACAATTTCCATATTCTTATCTCCTAGGTTTTCAAGATTATATCGTCATGACAACTACTTCCTTAGTATGACAATGCAGATTTTGGTAACACCATTTAATGAGCATATTTATTTTGAGCACTTGGAGGTTTTATGGCAGTAGGTTGTGGGAGGAAGTTCAAACATGGTTCCATTACTTCTAACTTCTACATTAAGGAGTAATTATTTTTGTGGCATTAATGATTACAACTGGTGGTGTGAGTTGATATGCTTTGGGCTATTTTTTGATAATAAGAAATTGAATGTTATTGAGGTGCTATCAATTGATGACAACAAAAGAATTCCTAAGATAGATAATTTTGGAGTTGATACTATTGTCACCTTTTTTATTAGCCACTTATCAAGGATTAATTTGCATCATTATTGGGACTCCATGATGAGAGATGTAGTAGTACCATGTTATCCTATTGAGAATATTGTGTTTCTTGTTGCCCAAGATTGTGCCAAGTAGTGCGTTTGATGATATGGACATTATTGAGATGCCTTGGCAGGAGATCTTTCATGGTGTATACTTTGGAATTCACAGGTATTTCAATTTGGGGTTAGGGGATTATTACATATGTGGGTCATAGGAGATGAGAGCAAAAACTGGGCATGAATCGTTGATCGTTTTTATGAGAGTGGCACAACAATAACTTGGTGATTATTTCTAGAGATTGAATTGGGACCTTGGAATCACATTTGGTTTCATTTTGATTCCTTTAGGTGATTTCATGGTTGCGCTAACATTTCTTGAGGATAAGCAATTTTTGGGGAGGGAAGATCGTAATTTCCCCTTTTTTGGTTATGTCAACATCATAATTAGTTCCAACTTTCTTGGTGATCACTAGAGGGGTTGTATGATGTTTTTGATGATCCTTCTATTGGAATATGGCATGTAAGTGTTGTCATTGATGGAAAACTTGGCAACCTAGGCAACCTTGATAACATCTGGTTTGCAGTATAGTTTTGGTTTCTACCGGTAGAACAAAGCAAAAAATTCGACATTCGGTTATAGGCATAATAGTTGATTTACACACCTCACTGGACATATATTTTCGATTGTGGATCTCTAAGGAAGGTTTTTTGATGTTTTTAATACCTTGGTGAAGGATTTTTTTGATGCGCACTCACTGATAGGTGATCTGGGAGATCCGGTGCACTAATTTTCTAGTTATCTATGCTAGAAGGCCAACCCGCTGAATATAGTAATCATGGATGTATAAGGAGTAATTAATTAAATGTCTTCATGCTTGATTATGTTTCTTTGGGTCCTCTCTTTGTCTTAATCGAATTTGGAGGATGTACATAAGGAATTAATGATGGATTTGGCCGACAAGATGAAAGTAACTTAATATTTTATGAAGTCAACTAATGAATGAGTAAATCCTTGTTAGTAGATATATATATATATGAGATCGACTCTATCATTTAAGGCATGCAAGCTGTGCAAGGTATGTGATTAGAAGTGAAGAAGTTTGTAATCATGCAAATATGTGTGCGATGCAAGATTCAATAGAATAATAGTGCGAACTAGTCTTGGTGTTGAGTGAAGAGCAGAGCAGAGAAGAGTGAAGAGGAGAATCAGTATGTAGATCCAAAATTCAATCTATGAGCTTCACCAAAACTGTAACCTAGAATAAATAGATGCTATCATCTCAGTTCAACCTTCAGATTGAATTAATCTAAACTCTTGTATGGCAGTGAGCCTTTTCTTTTGAGTAGTGAGCTCTAGGTAGTGTGCTTGAATGCAAGCGCATTCCTTTTATAAACAATTATATTTGAGTACTCAAATTATGGATTAACCTCCACCATGGTTTTTCCCCTAATAGGGTTTCCATTCAAAAATATGTGTTATGGTGTCATAAATGATTACTTTGATTGCATACATCTTTTCTTAATGCAATGTTGAAATTATTTCAAGTTCTAGATTGATGAAGTTTAAAATTTTCTAAACACTGATTCACCCCCCATCTCAGTGTTCCCTTGAGTCCAACAATTGGTATCAGAGAACAGTTCCTTTGAATAAGTTTAGTAGCTTGAGGTGGATCTTGGAATGTAATGGACTCTGATGGTCTTCAACAACAACTTATGGTGGCACTTGATGACCTTGATCAATCTAAAGAAGAAGTTAATGAATTGAGAGTGAATCTTAAAGATGTAGAGAAATTCATTCAGTCATTGAAAGATTAGATTGTTAAATCTAGGGAGAAGAGAAAGGATCTCTGTGATCATATACAACAGAAGGAGAACAAAAATATGGATGATGCTCACTTGAATCAAAACTTGAATGAAATAACTAAAGAATGTGAAAAACTTGCTAGAGACAATACAAACCTAAAACATTAGATGGAATATATGATGTTGAAGATGACTAAGGAGATTGAAGAAAGGAAGAAAAATGAAGAAAATCTTGCTCAGACCCTAAAAGAGAAATCTCATGAATGCAGTAGAATAAATGGGGAACTCATTCAGCTGGAAGTGGAAGATATCCGATAAGACAACCTAATGCACAAAATTTTAATGGATATTATTTTTCTTCTAATAACTTTGGTCATATGGTTTCTCAATGTAGAAGTAATACGAAGTCAAGACTCTCATCATTCTTTGGTAAGTGTTTCAATTGCAAAAAGTTTGGTCATAAATCAATTGAATGCAAAAATATGTCAAGTTACTTTGTTGATAGAAGAAATGTTGAATGATATACATGTGGGAAACTTGGGCATGTTGCTAATCAATGTAGATCAAGAATAAATCAATGGAATAGACAAGAAAGTGTTGTGTGCTACAACTGCAATAAGTATGGTCATATTGCAAGATTCCACAGAAACAAAAATATAGACAAAAGAGGTCCGGTATACAAAGACCAAAATATTAAAAAAAATGATGAAGGGAAAGGAAAAGTGACTACAGATGAAATCAAAGATTAGACAAAGAAGAAATGGGTAAGGAAGAATGATTTTGATGTTGGAAATGATTCCATACTGGAACCTGCTTCTAGTAATTCTTTTGGTAATTGATTTCAGTCCACTGGCCTAGGGGGAGTTTTTCAAGAAAATCCTTCCTCCCCTATCTATGGATGGTACTAGAACACAGAGAACAGTTAAGAAGGTGTATTTATGGTGTACAAAAGTTTTGGACATCTTTTGCAAAAGGAATTCAGACAATTCATAGGTTCGCAGAATATTTTTTAGTTATTGTTTGAGAAAACTAAGTATCCATAAATTTAGGGCAAACACATTTATTGCAAGAATGCGAGCTATAAAAGTCAAGTTGTAGTAGTAATTTTTCACTTTGTATCGAAGAAGAAAAGAAAGAGATCAATCGGTGGTCGAATTTTGAAGCAGTGAAATCGATTCATCGATAATTTTCAAAATTTATCAGGTATTTGAAACTAGTCTCAAATTCTTCATACAATTTAGTGTGCGGTTGCAAACCCTAAACAAAAAAAGGAAAAATGGAACAAATCAAAGGGTCAATCACTCTAGATGAATATAATAGTGCAAAGATTAGGTCCATGAGGAATTTGTTACTGCCTGATAAATTGAAGCAATTAAGCGAAGCTAAACACAAAAAATTGGATATCTGGAATGAGTTTCTGTATTTCGAAAATCTTGAATTTGTGAAATTCATCTTGAGCATATTACACAATGATATCTTATATTTGGAAAGCCCCTAAATTATCTCGAAGGAATTCATTAAGAATTTGACTAGATTTTGCAAACTTGGAGATATACCAAGGAAGAAAACTATCTAGAACAAAGAGGTCGAAACCCTAACCAGAATAATTGGAGATCAAAGAGCCTTGATAATTGCTACAATCAAGAATACTATTACAAAGTACATTACACTTGGAATAACATACAAAATATTCTACAGAAATCGAGAAGGAGCTACATCAGCTAGTGCAATGTATATTTCTCACAAGATGATAATTGAAGGTTAGGACTTTGACCTATGTGGGTTGTTAAAGGATCAAATCATGGAGAATGTTCAACTGAAAAAGGAAACAAGCTATCCTTTTAGGTTTGGCACTTTGATTACATGTTTAGTAATGTATTTCTTGAATTGCTTGCTGAAAATCGACAATGTGGTATGGAAGATAAACGAACCGGTATGCAAACAAATATATTCATATTCTAGGAGCTTCGTCAATTGGGAGTTAGAATTTAAAAATTTCTTTAAGAATGTGCTTGAAAAGTGTGGTCCAGTCAATATTTTCATTCTGGTAAGATCAATTGAAGATGGTATGTCTTCCGGTAGCATTGATAAAGGATAGAAAAGAGGAAAGGAAATTATTGAATATAGTCCTCCAGAAAGAAAAGTTCCCAGAATTGAGGGAAAAGGAAGAGAAAAAGAAATTGTGGATATTCTAGATGAATAATCTGATGAAGAAGTTGAGGATCCACTGAAAAATGAATCTGAACAAGAAAAAGGTAATGAGGAAGAAGATGATCTGACATAAGAAAAGCTACAACAGATTATTCAAGGAGAAGGTGGAATGCAAAAATTAGCTAAGTTATGGTTTGTTAGACCATCATATGATCAAGACATGATTCTAAGTGTGTTAAATGCTCATGTTGAGCAATGCAAGATTAGATTGGAGAGTCTGCAGAACATTATACCCAGTAAAATGATTGAGTGCAACAAAGAAACATTGAATTCTGAAGCACAAGAAAAGGAAGCTAGTGAAGTTATCTCTCACTTGAAGGAGCAATTCAGACTATCTCTTTCCAAACTGAAAAAGAAAATGAATGAGTTAAGGAAATGCATAAAATCAGATACTGACATCTACAACTATTGCATCTGTTGGCCCCATGTAGTCAACAATTACAAAGAGAAGTTGGATCAGATTGAAACAAAGTTGAATGGCATTGGAAACACTTTTGATATATCTCAGGATTCAAATGGCACTATCAGGAGAATAATCCGGGAGCTACGTTCATCACACACAAAAGTACAACTCTCCAAGAACACTCTTGTGGATACTTTTTGGAAGGTGAAGGATCAAACCAAATGCAGGCTGGAGGAGATGGTGGAAATATTGAGGAATGGTGAGAAACTGGAAGAAACAATTACAATTCCTAAATCTTTAACTGAAATTGTTAACAAGACTTCCAAGAATAATAGTTTGATCATTATCATTGGAATCACAATAGATGCTTGGAAGAAATTCCTTCTAGAAATGAAGAAAAACCATAAGAGAATCTTCTAAGGTAATAGTTAATTGTTTTTCAAGTTTTTGAAATTTTGATCAAAGAAGGAGAACTGTCGGCATATATGTGTTGAAGTTTTGAAGCTTTGAGGATTTTGAACACATGTTTTGTCACTTGGTATCGGCATATAACTGTTTTGTCACTATTCATTTTTTTTGTCTTTTTGGCATATGACATCCATGCTTTGTCATTGATGTCAAAGGGGTAGAGAATGCAGTGAAAAAATCCTCATAGGGGGAGAGAATGCCTTATAATTCTCAGGGGGAGAAAGTGCAAAATTTTTTTAGTAGTATACTTATAATGACTCCAACACTTAGTCATTTTTCACTAAGTGTTGCCATCAATGCCAAAGGGGGAGATTTTTGGCATATGGCATGTAAGTGTTGTCATTTATGGAAACCATGGCAACCTAGGAAACCTTGGTAGCATCCAATTTGCAGTATAGTTTTGGGTTCTAATGACATAACAGAGTAAAAAATAGGGCATCTGCTTACATGCATAAAAGTTGATTTAAACACCTCACCGGACAAATATTTTAGGTTGTGGATCTCTAAGGAAGGTTTGTTGATGTTTTTAATACCTTGGTGAAGGATTTTTTTGATGCACACTCACTGATACGTGATTTGGGAGATCCAGTGCACTACTTTTCTAGTTATCTATGCTAGAAGGATGACCCGACGAATATAGTAATCACGGATGTATAAGGATTAATTAATTAAATTTCTTCATTCTCGATTATGTTTTTTTGGGTCCCCTCTTTGTCTTAATCGACTTTGGAGGATGCACATAAAGAATTAGTGATGGATCTGCTCGACAAGATGAAAGTAACTTAATATTTTATGAAGCTACCTGATGAATGAGTAAATCCTTGTTAGTAGATATATATATGATATTGGCTCTATTATTTAAGGCACGTAAGGTGTGCAAGGTATGTGATTAGAAGCGAAGAAGTGTGTAAGCATGCGAATATGTGTGTGATGCAAGATTCAATAGAATAATATTATGAACTAGTCTTGGTGTTGAGCGAAGAGCAGAGCAGAGCAGAGTGATGGGCATAATCAGTCTGCAGATCTAGAATTCAATCTATGAGCTTCACCAAAATTGTAACCTTGCATAAATAGATGCTATCATCTTAGTTCAACCTTCAGATGGACTTAATCTGAACTCTTGTATGGTAGTGAGCCTTTTCTTTTGAGCATTGAGCTCTAGGCAGTGTGTCTGAATGCAAGTGCATTCCTTTTATAAACAATTATATTTGAGTACTCAAATTGTGGATTAACCTCCACCATGGTTTTTCCCCTAACATGGTTTCCATGCAAAAATCTATGTTATGGTGTCATGAATGATTACTTGAATGCACACATCTTTTCTTAATGCAATGTTAAAATGGTTTCAAGTTTTAGATTGATGAAGTTTAAAATTTGCTGAACATTGATTCACCTCCCCTCTTAGTGTTCCCTTGAGTCCAACACCTTCTGTATTCTAGAACCTTCATATATCACTTATGATCGGGTTATGTATTTTCCACATTTTTTCAATTGGTTGTACAAGAAATATTTATTAATTAAATAATTAATTTTTATTTGTCGTAAAAGTTTAAATTAAAAGACAACTTAAATTAATTATTTTAAATGTGTGCAAAGTGACTCAAGTTTTTGGAAAAGTTAAATTAAATTTATTAAAGTCACTTTTGGGTGAAATAAGTATTAATTCTTAAAAAAAAAAAAAATTATTTTGGAGGATTTCAAGAATTGTAGTGGAGGAGTTACGAGGAATGGATAAAAGTTTCTTAGAATTCATTTTGGGGATTATTCAGTTTATTATTTTTGTTCTCTGGTGAGAAACCCCTTGTGGTGTGGAGATTGAACTTAGTTTATCTTAATCTTTTGGAAGATAGAAATCCTCTTGGAGGAAATCAGTTTTGGTGGTGAGATCATCCACCTTGATTGGTATTACTGGTGTCAAATTTTGTAGCTACACATCGACGTTTGAAGATTCAAAATTTGCTAAGTATTATCCCAATAAAATTTTTGTAACTGAAAGTTTTACAAATAGGAGAGATATTCAAAAATATTCATAAGTGAATATCTCAACAAAAATATTATTAATATTTGAACTTCACTAGTAGTATGATCATTATCGAATATCACCATTTTTTAATTTAAACCAATTGTACCATATTGGTTGTTTGGTCTATACTATATTGGCTATTTGGTCCATATCATATTATCTTCATAGGGGAAACAATTTATTTCCATGGGCTTGAAGATCCCATGTCATTCATTAACTACTCAATTATGAAGAAGATTATGAATTAAGGAATGGGGTGTGAATAAGAGGAAGGAGTCAAGTTGTGCTTAGATAGTCATACACCCCTACTCAGTATTTGTACCTTCTTTTTCTAGCACATCTTGCTACTATCAATTGTACAACCTTATTTTCCAAAGAATATTAGAGGAAGGGTGTCGTATGGTTTATTGGAGCATCTTCCAAGTTAGAAAATAATTCATTAATAATTGATGAATATTATTTGAAATCTGTATTGTGAAAATCCTATCTTATCACTCTATCAATAATATTAAATCAAGGATTGATTTTTTGTACATTATGAATCATTGAAATTTTGGAAATATTTTTTGCAACTGTGTTGTGTGAGCTATTATATCTAGTTAAATGGAAACTGTGAAAATAAAATATATTCCAATCAAACTCCTACAAAGTGTTTAATAAAATGCATGCACACATAGAATCATGAAATTGGATTTTTTTTGCATAGAAAATTAGCACAAGATATTTCACATGGGGACATCTATCTAGTATCATTGATAATGAGTGTATTATAGTTTGAAGGATATAAAATTTATAAATATTTATTAGTGTTATAAAGAAAAGTGGATTCATCAAAAAGCATGATGGATTCACCAAATTATGCTTGAGCATTTAAACAATAAAGAAATCAACAATCATGATGACATGAAGGTAAAATAGAGTATACCTCAATAAAATTTGCAAGAGATTCCTTAGTAGAAAAAAATTCTAGAGGGGGAATAGATGAATCTACCATATCCATAATAAGTTTAATATGTATAAGGGGAAGTGAATAAGAAATTATGTTTATATTTAATGAAGTAGGATGTTGCATTTTAGATATAGAAGGGTAGTATCAAAGACCTATAGTAGAGCTGTGTGGATTTGACTCTAACAGGATATTGATACCCTACTCCTTATGACCAAAATAATTACCATTGTATCCAATTTTGGAAATAATATTAAATCCTAAGTCATAGGGGGATTTCAACTCCACAAAAAATGGAGGACCATTATTAGTGGTGTAGTCAATATGAGAAGTGTAATCACACAAGTTATTATGATAAATATTATAATTGATATAATTATCAATTGATGTAGTATGATAAGTTGTGGAGAATGTTTTTGGGATGTCAAAGTGAGTTGGTTTGATTTCATACTCTCCAACAAAGGAATTTGTCAAGTCCAAAGATCTCCAACCATCACTAAGACATGCATTAGAATAGATGCAGAAAGTGAGTTATCACCATCATTAGGAATATGCGTCAATGGTGGTGTAACATTATTTTAAAATAAATAAGGGATTAAATCAAGAAGACTAGTGTTAGAAATTAATAAATGATTGATATCAACCTTTTGACAATACGAAATGGGATCGAGGTCAACTTGTATTATATGTGCTTTATTACTTATAAATTTAATGGAGTAATGTAAGGTAGATGAGACCATGCTCATTGTGTGTATCTACATTTTACCAATAATAAGATTATAAGTTAAGGAACCTACCAAATTATATATACCAAGGTAGGTAAAATAATATGGTCTAGCTCAATGGGTGATATAATTGTGCCAAGTGTTTAGGAACCTATGTTATCAAACTCGAAAATAGATATAGTAGGAGAAATAGAAGGATTGAAATGGATGTGATGTAACAAATTAACACCATAAATATTGAGACCCTATTGGAGCTTCCAACTAATTATTTAATAAGCTCTAAAGATTAACCAAATCTCATGCTCAAGGGTACTAGGAAATTGGCCAATGAACAAGAAACTATCCATCAAGATTAATTTATTCTACATTTTATGCTCTGTAAAACTTATACGGGTTTCTCTTATGATATCAATTAAAGATATTTATTACCACATAAGAATGCTATCTAGTAATTTAATCTCATACACTTATGATAAGGATTCACAAAACACAATAAGAAAACATTTAATATCCTTGAAAATATTCAAAATCCTGTATGAGATACAACAATAATTATAAATAAATTAAAAATAGATTAGTATTTTCCATTTTACATTTGTTCTAGGATCTGCGAGTGGTATTTTAATTTGATAAATTCTTATCTAGGGTTATAGAGTCCTAGATTCTTATAAAATCTTCCATACAACAATTTAAATACATTTTGATAGTAAAAAAATGTTATCACCTTATAATCAAATTACCAACTAAAGGCTTACAACATGATTCTACTTAATAATCTATTTTCAATCATAATATCTTCTAAATTTTAATGAAAGAAATTATTCCATTCATTAAATAAAAGCTATCAATAAAAATACACAATGTAAGAAATTTGTATTGAAAAAATAAATAATCTTGGTTATTTTATTCATGAAAGATATTATTTTACAAATTTGGAGATGATGAAATACTAAAAGTATGTATTCATATATGCCTTAATAAAAAACATTATTGTTACAAACCTTGACAACAAAACCCTAACAACACTTTACATACCAACATACTTGACTTAATTTACAATTCCTAGACCTTTTATAAGAATTCAAGCTCTTCTTAAATAGAAAAGGATAAGAATGTAGGATTAAGGAGAAAAATGACACTTATCACAAAATACAATCCAAAATTCTATTACAACTAGGTGGTGCAACAACCCACTAATAGAACAAATTCCTTTCATAATAGAGACAAAAAGAATAAACCTAAAGTTATTGAATCAACAAATTGATCCAAATTGTTGATGAAGACAAAAAATAGACCTTTGCAGCTACATGAAATCTTAGAAAGCTTAATGAATACCAAAATCTGATAACCATGTTGACATGGCAAGGTGATCTACTATTGATTCTTCTCAACCCATGAAGCACTGATATCTTTTGAAGGAGATTTGAATTTAAGAAAATTTCCCATCTTATTCACATGTGCAAAATATTTTGCATCTAAGATGGCCCTTGTTTCCTTGATGAAAATATATAAGCTTGAATCCAACCTTAGTAAGTCATCCATAATGCTATTTAACATGGTTGAGTTTCGTTCATCATTAGAAAAAATAAAAACACACAAAGAAGGCAATATATTAGCAAAATTTGATTTTAATTTATCAAATTCCTTAATCTCCCCATCATCATCCAATTTTTTTTGGCATCAATGCCCCTTCCAATTATTCAAAAAAATTCAACTTTATCTTAAGTTAAATATCCAATCTAACTTAATATGTAGATATATCATTCAACAACCCAAGCACTTCATAGGTACTCATTATCTTTGTAGGGGTATTAGGACCAAATTTAGATTGCTTGAATATCGATCCTATAGATGCTTCCCTATGAATCAAAGTGCTCAATCTTTCTTCTAATCCTTCTTTAGGCTGCAAGTAGATGGTGTGTGATTTTCTCAAATTATTATATCCAACCCATGTGTTCTCTAGCTTATGAAGAATGCATGATAATCTATGAATCAATAGATCATTTACCAAATTAGTCATTTTCTTGCTTCTTTCCTCCTTTGCTAACCTCTTAGTTTCTCTTCTTTGACTCACTTTATCCTTTATATCCTTTATAGTCAATGATAATATTTCCCTATCTTAAATTGAAGTGTCCAATGAGATTGATTGAGGTATTTATGGATCTGATACAATGCATGGGGGATGGGGAAGGAGTGACTATACTTTATTATATTCTTGAAACAATTTTATATGATATTCTTGCAACTTATCAAAATATACTTGTAGTTTCTAACCTACAACTTCACTCAAAAATATTGTGCTTACTAAAAATGATGTTTCTTTATGCGTAGATATATCTACAAGCCTCTTGACAATAAGGTTTCTAACAAATTCCCAAAAAATATTTGCCACTTGTGGCTTCTGAGTTTTTGGAGAAATTTTCCATATTGCCAAAGTCTGAAATATTGTACTGAATCCAAATCCAAATTATAGATCCTTAACTTGTTCTTCATATGTTAGTAATTCTTCACTTGTGTCTTGCCTTTTGATAGTATCTAGTGTAATGGTCAAGGCTATATCCTATCCTAGAACCAATAAGCAATATCTTGCAAAAAATTTCTTCCTTCTTTAGGAGTAATGTTGCTCACATGAAAGTCAACCTCTATAATAAATTCTTGGGTTATTTTTTGCATTTATTCATCAATGGATTCTTCTATCTTATTTAGTTTTTGAAATAATTCTTCCATCTTATTCTTGATCAACAAATCTTTGAACTACTTATATTTTAGAAATTATCATAAGAAAAAAATTTAGTGCAAGCCAGTGCCCTAGCATAATTTAAAACATTTCCACCCATATTAAGATTAATGATAATTCTATCCTAAGGTGGATCATAAATTTGGATCCAAGAAGGATAAGCAAGGAATTAGTTCACTTCATCACGATCTGGGATATTTCCCCCAATTTCTTCACTCTATGCATAATTAATTGAAAATCCAGCAAGGGTTTGACAATACTTATTTTATGTGAAAGAGACATTTGAGGGGAACTTGATACTTCTAGTAGCTCAATTTGATGCATAGGTTTCTCAACCTCACATTCCCCTACCCTTTCTTCCTCTTTGATTGACCTCTAAGGTACTATAAGATGTTGGAAAATCTGCCTCAACTTACTGGCTTGGACCTCTGTTAAAGGCTTGACGAATTTATGCCCGTATTGCTTTACCGTAGAGCTCTCATTTGGTCGGCTTGAACCTTTGGTCATTGAGACTCTGTCTGATCGGCGAGGCTTCGAGGGTTGTCATAGTGATGGGCCGACAAGCGTAGATTTGGCGTTTTGTTTGAAGGTTTCAACTTTATCAGTGGAATAGTCATCTATCGACAGAAGGAATGCTTTATCTCGCAGATGTGCCGATGCCTTACATCAACGACTGCTATCAGCTTCATCCGACGGTGTTGGCTATTTTCCGTGACATCCAAAGGAAGGTACCATTGTTTACCTTTTAGCCGAGCAGAATCACCTTTGCACTTGATGCACGGCGGCTTGTCAAAATGTCGAGTGCAACGAACAGGTGATGGGCCCCCGGGTTGCTTTATGCAAGGAGTTGTCCGGCTGTGGACACTTTTCGGCATCTTGGGAGTTCCCTGGGGAATCTAGCGGCTTCCACGTAGGCCGAGCTGAGTGCACGAGTGGTGGACGCATGGCATGTGGGACCCGATATAGCTAGCGGACTGTGTTTTGGTGTTTGCAGATTTCATCAGCTTGAAAATGTGATGGAATGGATAACGATAGCGAAGGGAGCTCTATCAAGCAGCAGAACGAATGGTAGTGTGACACATGGCGATTTCTCATCGGTTGTTTTTGCATCATTGTTGCAAAACAACATTTATTGCTGAAAGCTGGATTGGTGAAAAGCGATATCTTATGTAGTTATTTTAAGATCGAATTTTGGCAATTGGTAGAGCCCAAATTATATCTTCTCTGCAACGAATTAATTGCGAGAGTGGCTCGATGCAAGATTGCAGGTGGATCCGATCCAAGATTGATTTGGCGTGTCAATGAAGAACTAAATTTAATGCACCCTAATTGGTGGTTGGAAGTAGACTTGAAATTGTCGGTCTTGTCTATGGGTCAATGTAATCTGTGAGAGATTAGAGCAAGTTGAATACTGAAAAACAGTGGTTGTCAAGTTTTGGTTTTTGCTGTATGTCAAAATAGCATTGTAACAACGAGTGCATAAACTCAAGTGCTGTTGTGAGCTAACTATCAGAGAGTGAGGGCTGTAACTTTGTATGTAATCTTTTTCTTACTGTAATACAAAGTATCTTTCTCTTGGTGTGGTGGGTTTTTTACTCGAAAGAGTTTTCCCATGTAAATCTAGTGTTATCTCTGAGCTCATTTTATTTCTATTACTCTAGTTTCCTTGTATGAGTTCATCTTAAGTGTTTTACTGCTTTAAAATTGGTCTTTGCACATCTCCTTTGTGGTTTTAGCATTATGAAAGTGTTTCCGCGCTGTTTTCTTTTCCTTACAAGTGGTATCAAAGCCTAGCCAGTTGTGTTATCCTTGTTAGTAGAGCTAGTTTTTTGTTCTAATACTATTCCAGTGGGAGTCTTGCAAAGTTAGAACTTAGTTCTATCTAAGATGGCGAGTACATCAGAAAGAGTTGATAACAAGAAGTTCAATGGCAGAAACTTTGAGTTATGGAAACTCAAAGTGGAAGACCTGTTAGTGGATAGAGACCTGTGGGTAGCAGTTTCTGGAACTATGCCACAAGGTATGAAGCAAGAAGAATGGGATCTCGTAGATACAAAGGTGAGAGGTCTAATAAGACTTTGTCTAGCCGATTCTGTACTCCTGAATGTCCATGAGGAGAAGTCTGCAACTTCTTAATGGAAGAAGCTTGGCAATATTTATCAGGGAAAGTCACTAGTAAATAAGTTATTCTTGAGGAAGAATTTGTACTCCTTGAAGATGGAAGAAGGTGCATCTATTGCAGACCATCTTAATTCATTTAATATGAGTGTTGCTTAGTTGGCGTCTATGGGTGTAAAGATAGAGGAGGAGGATTGTTGCATGCTCCTATTATGTTCGTTACCCTACACTTGGGATCATCTAGTGATGGCTATTGGAAGTATGATTGCTACTTTCAAGATGGAAGATGTGGTTGCTTCACTGCTGTCTAAAGAGATGCAGAGGAAGTCTTTTGAGATGGCCAAAGATGCCCTTTCTATCTGAGGTAGATCAAAGGATAAAGGCAAGAAGAAGGACAAGAAGTCCAAATCTAAATCTGTAGGGAGATCGAAGTCTCCTGGTAAAAAGTCCAAGTTGAAATGCTCGAATTGTGGGTAGTCTGGTCATATCCGAAAGGATTGTAAGGAGAAGAAGAAGAAGAAGAGTAACTCTTCAGAATGTGACTCTTCTCAGAGTGATGTAGATGCCTTCATTGTAGCCTTGGAAACTCAAGTGTTAGATGATGTCTGGTTGGTTGACTAAGGTGCATCTTTTCACATGACATCTTATAAAGAATGGTTCACCAAGTACGAGAAGTATGATGGTGGAAAGGTGTACCTGGTGAGTGATTCAATGCTGGATATTGTTGGCCGTGGAAGAGTCAAAATTTAGTTTCCTATTAGGAGAGTCAAAGGTATTGGTGGCATACTGCATATACCAGGTTTGGCTCGAAATTTACATTCGGTCAGTAAGCTAAATGATGCTAGTGTAGAAGTTTTTTTCTCGAGTAAAGGATGTAAAATGGCTAGAGGTTCAATGGTGATGGCTAAGGGTGTACGTACTATCACTCTATACAAGCTGGATGCATGTCTTGTTCAATGCAACAACGCCTCTATAATGTCAAGCAAAGTTGTTCCTGTAGAGAAAGATGAAGATGCTTCTCTGGCTACAAATGCGATGGAGGTGAAACTCCCAACAGAGAAGACCATGTTGTGGCATCATAGGCTCGGTCACATAGGTGAGAATGGTTTAAAAACCTTAAAAAATAAAAATCTTGTTGAAGGGCTTGTAGACTGTAATTTTGAGTTTGATTTCTGTGAACACTGCATTTATGGAAAGCAACAATGTGTTTCTTTTTCCTCGAGTTCTTATAAATCTTCTGGTGTACTAGACTATGTTCATTCTGATGTGTTTGGCCTAGTGAATGTTCCTTCATTATCAAAGTCTAGATATTATGTTTCTTTTATCGATGACTATTTGAGAAGGGAATTTATATACTTTCTTAAAAGTAAATGAGAAGTGTTCAGTAATTTTAAAGAGTTTAAAAACCTGGTAGAGAATTAGACTGGAAGGAAAATAAAATTTTTGAGGACGGATAATGGCGGTGAGTTCTGTTCTACAGATTTCGATAGATACTATAAAGACCATGGGATTAAATGACATAAAACTAGAACTTATACTCCACAACAGAATGGAGTTGCTGAAAGGTTGAACATGACGTTGATGGAAAAGGAAAGGAGTATGTTGAGCAGTGCTAGTCTAGAGCAGATGTTTTGGGCTGAGGTCGTGGCTACAACATGTTACTTGGTAAATATTTCTCCTTGCTCTGCTCTTGTTGATAAGACACCTTTAGAAGCATGGTTTGGTAGGAAGCCCTCTCTAATTCATGTTCGTGTCTTTGGCTGTGAGGCATATGCATATGTGCTAAATGAGAAAAGGTCTAAGTTGGAGAACAAAGCTGTTAAATGTATCTTCATCGGCTATGGTGTTGGAGTGAAGGGATACAAGCTTTGGAATCCTGATACTGAGAAGGTTTTGTATAGTAGAAGTGTAGCATTTTGTGAGCTAAAACCTTCTACAACTATTCCACAACTAGAGACAAATCAAAGAGAAAAGAAGAATGATGCAGTTGAGATTCCTCAAACTCTAGAAAAGGGAGAACTGCATGGTGTACCTGAAACTGAGGAGAGCTCTAGTAGATCTAAGAGTTTCGAAGATGAAGAACCACAACCTCAACCAGTGAGAAGGTCTACACATCAAAAACAACAACCCGACAGGTATGTTTTTTCCATGTTGGATTCAAATTGTGCCTATGCTTTAATTACTAGAACTAAGGAGCCTAGGACTGTTAAAGAGGCAATTAATATGCCTGATGCAAATTCCTGGTTGGAAGCCATGAATGAAGAAATGGAATCACTGGAAAAGAATGAAACCCGGGATTAGGTACCTTTGCTTGAAGGAAGAAAGTTTGTTGGCTGTAAATGGGTATTTAAGAAGAAGACTGGTCTTGAGGGAAGTGCTGAGAAGTATAAAGCAAGGTTGGTTGCAAAGGGGTATTCCCAGGTAGAGGGAATTCATTATGGATAATTTTTTTCCCCTGTAGCTAAGATGACATCTATCAAATTTTTGCTGTCACTTGTAGCCGCGTATGACTTAGAGATCGAGCAGATGGATGTGAAAACAAAATTTCTCCATGGAGATCTAGAAGAAGAAAATTTCATGTCCTAGCCTAAGCATTTTGTTGAAAAAGGTAAAGAAAGCTTGGTCTGCAAATTAAAGAAATCTTTGTATGGTTTGAAGCAGTCTCCTAGAATGTGGTACCAGAAGTTTGACACATTTGTTTTGTCATTGGGATTTGTGAGATCAAAATATGATCATTGTGTGTATTTTAAAACTGAAAATGATCATTTACTTATTATTAGCCTGTACATGGACGATATGTTGTTGATAGGAAATAGTAAGTCTATGATTTCTGATCTTAAATCTTAGTTATCTGTAAAGTTCGAAATGAAAGATCTGGGTGCAGCAAGGTATATTATGGGGATGGAGATAACCAGGGATAAAAATGGCAGAAAGCTCTGGGTCAGCCAAAGTAATTACATCAACACTGTTCTGGAGAGATTTGATATGAGTGATTGCAAGTAGCTAGTTGTTTCAATTATGTAGGGAACGAAACTATCTATAGAAGATTGTCCAAAATCTACTACTGAGATGGAGGACATGAACAAAGTGCCTTATGCGAGTGTTGTCGAAAGTCTAATGTATGTGATGGTCTGTACAAGGCCAAACATAGCCCAAGCAATGGGAGTACTCAACCAATTTATGGAAAATCCAGGAAGGACGCATTGGGATGCTGTAAAGAGAGTGTTTAGATATCTGAGAGGTACCTCAGAATGTGCTCTGTGTTACCATAGAAATTTGGTTGCATCATAGAGAACTCTCAACATTCATGGATATGTGGAATCTGATTGGTGAGGGGACATTGACAATGGAAGATCCACCAATGGATATACTTTCATGTTAAATGGTGGTGCAATCAGTTGGATGAGCAAGCGACAAGCTATAGTCGCTTTGTCCACAACAGAGGTAAAATACATGGAAGTGACTCATGCCTACAAAGAATTTGTTTGGGTCAGCCTCTTATGTTCTGATATTGGTTTTAATGCAGGGCAAATCACTATTTTTTGTGATAGTCAGAGTGCCATTTGTTTAGCGAGAAATCTAACTTTCCATGCTAGGACAAAGCATATCAATGTGCAGTATCACTTCGTGAGAGATACAGTTGAAGATTGAAAGGTCTCTTTAGAGAAGGTGGATACTCTGAAGAATGTTGTTGATGCATTGACAAAGCCAATAAGCACGGATAATTTCAGATGGTGTGCAAGTTCAATCGGCCTTGGGGCCTATGATCGGAAATGAATTCAAAGTCTAGAGGAAGCCAGTAAGTCTCCGTAGAGTGGGAGCTTATTGGAAAATGTGCCTCAACTTATCGACTTGGACCTTTGTTAAAGGCTTGAAAAATTTATGCTCGTATCACTTTACCACAGAGCTCTCATTTGGTTGGCTTGACCCTTTGGTCATTGAGACTCTGTCTGATCGACGAGGCTTTGAGGGTTGTCACAATGATGGGCTGATAGGAATAGAGTTGGCGATTTGTTTGAAGGTTTTAGATTTATCGACGGAACGGTCATCTATTGGTGGAAGGAATGCTTTGTCTCGCCGATGTGCCGATGCCTTACATCAATGGCTATTATTGGCTTCATCCAACGGTGTTGGTTATTTTTTGTGACATCCGAGGGAAAATATCGTTGTTTACCTTTTAGCCAAGCGGAATCACCTATGCACTTGACGCGTGGCGGCTTGTCAAAATGGTGAGCGCAACAAACAAGTGGTGGGCCCACGAGTTTCTTTATGCAAGGCGCTGTCCGACTGTGGACACTTGTCAACATCTCGAGAGTTCCCTGGGGAATCTAGCGGATGCCACTAGAGATTCCTTGAAGGAGCTCCAATAGCTTCCACGTAGGCTGAGCGGAGTGTGCGAGCGGTGGACGCATGGCGTGTGGGAACCGATATAGCTAGTGGATTGTGTTGTGGTGTTTGTGGTTTTCGTGAGCCTTGGAATGTGATGGAATGGCTAGCGATAGAGAAGGGATCTCAGTCAAGCAGCATATCGAATGGCAGTGTGACACGTGGCGATTTCTCATTGATTATTTTTGCATCGTTGTTGTAAAACAACATTTATTGCCGAAAGCTGGATTGGTGAAAAGCGATATCTTATGTAGTTATTTTGAGATCGGATTTTGGCGATTGGCAGAGCCCGAATTGTATCTTCTTTGCAACGAATTAATTGCGAGAGTGGCTCGATGCAGGATTGCAGGTGGATCCGATCCAAGATCAATTTGGCGTGTCAGTGAAGAACTAAATTTAATGCACCCTAATTGGTGGTTGGAAGTAGACTTGAAATTGTCGGTCTTGTCTATGCGTCAATGTAATCTGTGAGAGATTAGAACAAGTAGAATACTAAAAAAGAGTGGCCATCGAGTTTTGGTTTTTGTTGTATGCCAAAATAGCATTGTAATAGTGAGTGCATGAAAACTCAAGTGCTGTTGTGAGCTAACTATCAGAGAGTGAGGGCTGCAACTTTGTATGTAATCTTTTTCTTACTGTAATACAAAGTATCTTTCTCTTGGTGTGGTGGGTTTTTTACTCGAAAGAGTTTTCCCACCTAAATCTGGTGTTATCTCTGAGTTCATTTTATTTTTGTTACTCTATTTCCTTGTATGAGTTCATCTTAAGTGTTTACTGCTTTAAAACTGGTCTTTGCACGTCTCCTCTGTGGTTTTAGTGTTAGGAAAGTGTTTTCGCACCGTTTTATTTTCCTTACGTAAGAACCCTAGGATTAGTATTGACAACATTTTCAACCATGTTTTGCACTTTGAAAATAGGGTCCTTAATTCTCTATATGCTCTTGGACAATTAGGGTTAGCCTTATTTCTTTGCTCTTCTCATCTTTTATTTATTTTTAGACTACAAGAATCAATTGGGTATCCTTCCCCCTATAAATTGCAGTGCGTCTAGTAATTTTTTTTTTATGTGACTGGTGACGCTGGTGTGACACACCCTCCAATACCATGGGGATGATGAGGAGACTAGACCTCATGACCTCTTGCCTGCAATAGGATGATTTAGCCAATCAAGCTAGGACCATCGCCCCCTCTGCTCTACTCATTTAATAAGTTTTACACATCCATTATTTATTCTTTGTACCTCTTCATTTGAGACAAAATTCCTAATTATATCCTCAATTTTATCAAATTCATGATAAAATTGTGCTCTTCCTACTCTCTCCTTGAACTAATTGATAATGTGTTTTGGGTCAAAAATACTCTTCTTATCCACTCTTATTCTATAGGGTTGTAATAAAGGGTATATCGACTCTAATCCTTCTTTGTCAGTAGTCATAAAATCACCAGATATAATTGAGGAAGCCAATAATGATCCCTTCTTATTTTCCTCAAGATGAAACTTATCAATTTCATTTAATTGCCACATAATTTTAAAAAATTAAATTCTATTAGGCACACTTCTAGGCAAGATGTGTGGCTGAATCTAAGCACCATATAATCTAATAACTATTGTATTTGAATAGAGAAACCAATCTCCCCAATTATGATCAATTCCAACATCAAGTGTATTTTCCTTGGATCTCATAAATTAATCACCCTTTCTGACAATATGCTAGCATTCTTGTAGCCCAAATTATCCATTACTAGTCATACAAAATATTGTTCAAATACAATATAATTTTATGTTGGACAATACATGTCCTAGATGTGTGTCCACCCTTGAACATGAAATATAACTCCTTCATCATATTAGAATTTGAGTTGCATTGCGACACCCCAAATGGGCTTTCTAATGAATAAAATAATGTGATATAGCAAATAATAATATTTAAATATATTATTTTGTCATAAACTTTCACCACCATTAAAATATTGTGAATTCCATCTACTATAAAAGTTACAAAGTCAAAACTCTTGTTTAGGTTCATGTGTGTGATATTAGTTTCCAACATCATTAGGTACACATGCATTTTTCCTTTCAACCTACACCTAGAACTTGACATAGGGAAAAATATGTGTTTATGAAGTAATCCTCAAAGGTATCATAATCAAATGGCTCTATTTAATCTTTAGAAAACCTCACTAGTCTTCCATTTTGATCTCTCCTTCTATTGTGAGGTAATCCTCAAAGAAATCATAATCAAATGGCTTTAATTAATCTTTAGCAAACCTTTAATTAATCTTTAGCAAACCTCACTAGTCTTCCATTATGATCTCTCCTTCTATGGTGAGGTAATTATGCTCATCCCTAGAAAATTCCATAGAAAATGAATTAACTTCTATGTGGACCTTTGAAAATGAATTCAAATTAAATAGCTCACATATAAATTCTCTATTCAACCTCTTCAAGAGATCATCTTGTTATATAGAATTGCTCGAGATTATGGGTCATAACTTTTCGCAATTTCCCTAATCAAGTCCAAATTACAAAATATGTTTGGAATCACTATATGGGTCTTTCAACATCAATATTTCTATAACAATACTTGAAAAGTCCCACCATTGAACTAGAATAACCACATCTCTAACTAACTCAGGCCTATCAATTAATCTATTTGAGAGTATTCTAGACCCTTGTGCATGCTTGGATTTCTTTGAATAACTTGAGAGTTGACTAATAATGTCTTGCTCCAACCCATATTTTTTTGCTAGCTTGGGATGCTGCTTTGCATATTTTTAGGGTTTGACTATAAAATTAGTGTTTGTGAATTTATCATGAGTAGGGTTCAATTTTATTGCAATTATCTTAAGATATTCATAAAACCCTAATTTTATCCCGTAGATGTAGAAAAACATTTTTGCAATCATGATAAAATAAAGTTTCAACTTATGTGCTCTTAATGCTCAAAAACTCTATGTAGATAAGACTTTTTTAATAGATCCAATGACTCAATTCTCTTATGCAAAGAAATTTTAGCTTGTAAGAATGAATAATTCAATGAAACTAAGTCCTATACATATAATTAATGTGATAGATCGAATGAGTGAAATCTATGCATTTTCATTAGTTCTCAAGTTTGAATACAAACTTTTGATCTTGGTGGGAAATTTCATGATCAACAGTTAGCACATGACTTTGCCTTGGTACAATTTTATTGAATATGTGTTAGCCAAGTCACACTATGAAGGCTACAAGTGATATAATAATTTTTTCCATCTGTAAAGTTATCTCCACATTACAAGGACCCCATATTTACCATTAGGTTCTCAAATGGAGATGCCAAGTTTCCTTTACCTTTTCACAATGGTGACATGTGTTGACAAAGCGCATATGTAACATTAAGTTGCACTTACTTTTAGAACTTACACGGTGGAGAAAATATGCACTATAATAACAATGTGACATGTGTCATCCAAGCACTTATGCTAGTATTCAATCGCCACTTGAAAATTCTAATTGAGCCTACATTGAATACACACATGTCATCATAGTGCATAAGTGTAAATTTACATTATGAATGTTTTGAGAAATTTTACTAAGCCATGAGAATGCATTACGAATGAAAATCCACCACATGCACATGATGATGACCATATAAAGACAAGCCTTCGAGAATGACACATGTCGAATAAGTGCAACAATGCGACTTCAACGAGCTAATTTTTCTACAACTTGAGCTATGAAGAACTCATGTGCTATCAATTAGATAATGACACCTCATCACTTTAGGGACCCACAAGAAAAGATATGATAGAAATGCTAACATACAATAGGATCCCCATGGCCACATAACATAGAAGAACAACCTTAAAACTATGAGACAAAATTATGATCAAATAAGATCCATCCATATGGATGCCAACAAGGATAAAGATGGGGGGCATTAAACAAGAATATACAAAATTTACATAAGTAATTTATAGCACATGAGCTTACAAGGTAGGGCCAATTATTGGAACAAAAGAGATGGTAGATAAATGATAATGAAGACATAAAAACACAACTCAAAGGATTAGCATTAGTTTGATAAAGTCAATACAAAAATATAAAATAAAGTGACAAACCAACACAAGAGTTTATGGTTTAAGGTTTAAATGAATAAAACCTCATTTAACATGCACAAAAAACCTTATAAATTTGTAGGTATCAATATTGGATCTTGTTCGGGGATGCATGCTTTAGTGAAGCATGGAAATAATTTAGAATAATTTGGGATGTAGACCAAAAACACAAACAAAGACAAACCAAATGGAAAGGAAAAAAACTTCACTATGGGTTACAGATAACCACAACTACGCTAGACCAAATGGGGAAGCAAATAAAAAAATATACATGTGCATAGAAAACATGAATCATGAGCAAAGAGAAATAGGACTTTAGAAAATTTTCATGCGCTGGAAATTCTTGTAATTATCCATTACCATCCTCCAAAAAGTAAGAGTTTTCTCTGTGAGTGTTGTTGATGATATATGGGCCTATCCACAATGGGCCAAAATTTTTGTACTTACCTTTGTATTGGAATCTATCATTCCATAGTAATACCATATCACCCACTCAATTATTTTTGTTAGAGCCCTTTAAAAAAAAAAGAATTAACCTACAACTACTTCTTCAGACTCACTTCCTGGGTTTGTCTTCTTGATTCATCTAATTCAATTAGTTGATTAATTGATCTACAATACATGGTATCTAGGATATCTTCATCATACTTATGAATGAACTAATAAAATGGTAGAAAAATTATTTATTGGAATATTGGCATCCATACCATTATATCGAGCTACACATGGAATCATGATAAAAATATCATGTATAGGAGTGAATTTTTACCCCTTATGCAAACTCCTATTTCACACACCCTCACCTTAGAAAATTAAATCCGAAGGTGAAATTCCAAAAAAACCCACCTGCCTTCCATCCATTTGGCATCTGTCCTTTGTGTTGCTGAGAGAATATTTGTCGGCAAAGAATGCGTGGAACACAGATGTCCGCACAACATGTTGCCATCCCTGATGGATTCCTGCATCGAAAATTGGCAGAGGCATTACACTCCCGATTGGGTTCGAATTGTAATGTCCCTCTTCGACCAACCGACCCAGAAAATGGCAGATTCTTCCCCATCCCACCTTTAAAAACATTCATTCTCACTTCATTTCATCTCTTAGAAATTCATTGGATCTTCTAGCAATCTCTTTCACTTCACTTCACTTCACTCTCAAGCAACACTTCAATACTCCATTACAACAACTTTGAAGTTCCATCAACTCCACATTGCAAGTGTGAAGCAAGCTACATATGTCTGGATTTGGAGTCTTGCGAGACCTCCCTTCATCACAGTTGCGACTGTGGTGGCTTTGCCAAGTCCATATCTCCTCCATTAGCTAGTGAGATTTTGGGTGGAGGTGGTAACGTTTCACTCCTCTCCTTTGTGATTTGATTGAGTAGCATAGTATTGTTTTGTAGTTTTATTACAACTTCTACTTTCTTTACTTCTTTATCGCATATTTTATACTCCATTGCTAAATGGCTGTTTGTGGAGGTGGAAACACCAAAACGAGGGTCTAACAGAGGTAGACCCCTATATGGCCCCAACATTTTCCCCTCTTTCTTATGTGCAAGAGAACATACGCTTGGAGCTAGCTGGTGAATTGATGCCTTTGTGAGATTATCTTCATCACTCTATATTTTATCTATCTACTCTATCATCTTCATTTGTACTTTTCATACCTAATGATTCTATTTTGTTCATTTAAGAATAACGAGCTAGGCTATTAGTTCATTTTTAGGTAGTTTATATTGTATTTCTTATTTTCTAGCCATACAAACAACAATGTGCTAGAGAGACGCTAGCGCATCGTGCTGTCGTCCTTGAATAGAAAGTTGTCTGAGGTATAATATTGACTCTGAAAACCATCTTGCTTAGCCTAAACTTGGATTTTAGGTCTGAAGAGTGAGAAAAGTAATTTATAGTGCTCATCATTCTCGAATCCTATCTGAAACACCCCTTTAGAGTGAGGTAAGTTAGGGCAGTCCTTCACTCTTAGCTCTCTGTGATATGGAGCCTTGACGTGGTTGGTCCCCCTCTCTTACATTTTTGGTGAACCCGACGTGAACAACACCTATCCATTTGTTTTTGTTGAGACTTGTCCCTCACACCTAGTGATCGTTGTAAGCCTAAGTGTTGTGAAGGTTTATGAGCATCACAAACCAGTCCATAACTTCCAAGTACATTGTTAGGAGAAGTGTGTGACACCTTCTGATGGATAAGACAAAGGTCACTACTGGTTCCTCTATAGGCATTTTTTCCAGGTCTGTCGTTGGTTTTTCTACCCAAGAGCAATTGTCGAGGGGTGAGGTAGGATTCTTCAATGAAACTGACCACGTCCCCACTCCTCCTGCGTCTCCCACACCATCATTAGTAGATGAGCACGAAGCCATTCACATTCCTTTAGACTATATCTCCACCCTTAGAAAAGGGTTGGGTGACTTGGAAAATCATCTAGAAAAGGACCCAAAGCTAGCCAAAGCCGCTAACATTATTAGAAAATAAAATATATGGTGGGAAAAGACCGAATAGGCATAGAACTCCTGGCTAGTTTCACTAGTCTGAAAGTAGCATGTTCCCTTCCAAAAAATGCTAATGTTATACAAGGGGCCACTCTTGAAAAACATGAGAGATAGTTAGGAGTGCCGATGCCTACCACATCTGTGTATATGTCCGACACAGTCCTATCGATCAATGTCTCCTCTGCCTCCAAGAGATCCAAAACTATCAAAGCAAATAAAATAACCTTAGGTTTTAGTTTCACGCCTCCCGTCACCTCTAGTGGTGGAGGTTTTGGCATATTGAGTGGTGGGGGATTTGGTAGTGGTGGTGGCTTCGACAGTGGCTCTGGTGGTGGCCATGTTGGTGGTGCCAAAAGTCACTCTGGTGGTGGTTCTGGAGGGGGTCCCACTGGACCTTTGTCATCCCAAGACCCTATTCTGAACACTCTTTTTTAGAATATGGGTAAGATGCAAAGACAACTAGCGAGTCTCTCCCAAGCCTTTGTCCATCCTATCTTTCAACCCTTCTTCCGACATAGTCCATTATCGATAGCAACCTTAAGCACTCCCTTCCCAAAAGGAATGAAGATCCCCAAATTCGAGAAGTATGATGGCAAAGGGGACCCACAAGCACATGTGTTCACTTTTAATGCCATGTGTATAGAATTCTTCATCATGATACGTTGATGGAAAAATTATTCCCTCGATCTCTTAAGGAAACAACGCTCGAATGGTATTCTTCCTTATCGGATAACTCTATTTTCTCATTTGATCAACTTGTAAATTAGTTTCTTTGACAATTCCAAGCCAACATCAGACCGAAGATGACCTTTTCAGATCTTGTCCGATGCAAACAAGGAGATAATGAGAAGGTAACTGATTTCATAGGATGATATCAAGCGTTTTTCTCACAGATCTCATACCAGCTGCCTGATTCTGATGTGCAAAAGGTGTTCATAGGGAACTTGTAGAGACCTTGGCAGGAAAAGCATTCCCTTATGAAATACCCTTCTTTTGTGCATTTGTGTGTTGCACTACGAGAATATCGACAAACGGTAGTCCAGTTCGGGGGATCCTCCCCATGCTCCTATTTGGAAGGGAAATCCATTGTATCAATCTTTGGAAAGGGTAAAATTGTTGTGAATGTAGTAGCTGATATGAATGATAATGACCTCAGACGCAACAAAAAGTTCATAAAGTTAGCAGAATCTTATTCTTCCATCTTACAAAGATTACTGAAAGATAAGATCATAACCTTGGAGAACCCTAAACCTCTCAAGGAACCTTATCCTAGTTGGTATGATGTGAATGCCTTCTGTCAATACCATCGAGTTAATGGACATGATATTGAACATTGTATGTACTTGCACCACAAGATACAAGACCTCATCAAGGACGATATTATTCATCTCGATGGAAATAAAAAAAATGTAAACAAGTCAACGGTGAAAGTGAATAGTGAGTTACAAATATACACAAAACCGTTTCCATCGCATTCTGCCAACTTAATTATTGATCCCTCTGATTCTACCACTCACCCCAAGGCATACATTAATATGGTTACGATTAATCCTCCCACACAGCCTACGAATGACTCACCGGATGTGACATTTACCTCACAGGATATGCCCTTGAACAATAAGCCTTCTCCCCTCTACATTCCCGCTCGCCTCAATGGCAACATTGTGACAGGGGTTTTAGTTGACCTTGTGAGTCAAGTGAATGTCATTATGGAGGAGACTTTATGGCTAAATTCCCTACAAAGGGAGAAATATGAAGAAATAAAGTCCATCACCCGTACGTATGATGGCATTTCTCTCAAGTCATATGGATCAATAACCTTGTATGTTCTAGTTGGATTTAGGGCCGTAGACACCACCTTTGATGTTATTCTAGAATCTGATTTTCTCAAAGCGAAGTTAGGCATACCTTGGCTAGCTTCCATGAATGAAATTGCTTCCATCATTCACAAATGTTTAAAGTTCTCCCATGAAGGCATCATGCATGTAATGCATGACACTAGGTATCAACCTTTGGTATCCCGTGGGGGATATTCATTGGATCATTTTTGGCCCACCTTGGTTGGTCTGATTCCCCCAAGAATAGATCTACTTTACAAGAGTTATGTGAAGTATAAGATTGGGGGAAAAGGACAACCAAATTTGACCCTTCTGGTAGTGCAACAACAAGCTACCTCCTCTTCTCAAAATGGGAAGGATAATTTTTCCCATCCTCAGGGTGCTCCTTCTACTCCTCTTTCCAAAGAATATTCCTGGTTTTTACCCAATGAGTTCGAAGATACCAGATTGGTGAAAAATCAAGATTTGAATATCTGATCTTCCTACCAAACCTCCTGGACCTTGGCCCTACCTGTATGGTAGAAGGAAGGATCCCCATGGGGAATCCTCTATGTCTTGGTCTCCATGGCCTCCCACCCTCCTGCTTCAAAAGTAGTGAATGGGAAGAGGCCCGCTGCTGAGGCACTAGAGATGACTCCCCCTGTTGTTTCTCAATCTCTTCCTCCTTCTCCCATTCAGGAGCCTGTCCCTCCATCATAAATGACAGTGATGAACACTCCTATGGCTAAGCAGGAGCCTTTCATCCCTTCGCATCTCTTGACATCTAACTCAAGGAGTCAAAGAAATTGCCTTGCGCGTGAGCGCAAGCACCGACAAAAGGATCTGGTGGTTGAGCAAGTTGCTTTGTAGAGAAAGGATGAGGAGTCAATTGCCCCTCTATCAAGGTCTCTTGTTGTGTCCTCCTCTCTCCTTCCCTCTGCTCCCGTTCAATCAAGTTTAGTCTCGCTTCTGGCTCTTGCTGTGAGTGTGAGTGTGCTTGACCCCAAAAGGTGTAGGTGTTTATTGCCCCTCGGTTGATCTGCCCTTGTTGATGACCCTTCTGGAAATCCCACCATTCTCAAAACCTATTGATATTTTTAACACTTCGGTGGTATATGCCATAGTTTTCTCTTCATCCTCTTCCTTTGTGCCTCTCACCTCATTTATGGGGAGTTCCCATCCCCCGATGAGGCCAAAGGTAGAGGTTGGTCCTTCTATTAATGGAGGGTGTAAGAGGATCCCACCTTCTTCGAAGGGTGGTCCTACGCTAGCTTGCTCCATTCTAGTGGCTGAACCAACCCCAACTTCCCCTAAGTTTGTCATTGCTCCCGAGTCACTCGATGAGCCAAGCGGTGAATATTAGGTGTTTTTCTCTCTGTACGTTGAGGTACGACATGATACTCCAATAAAGTGCATGTTCAACTCTCTAGATGAAGTTTCAGCCTTGTCAGTGATCTTTGCGAAATTGCTGACCACAGCTCCACAAGAGCCAAGCAGAGAAGACCTTACATGGCCCTCTTCCTTAGCCCTTATTATGGGAGGGTCAAAAGCTCCTCCCCTTATTATTCCACCACTGCAAGCCCATCCACCTTCCCCTTATGATGATCTAGAGTGGGAAGTAGATGACCTCTTCACTGATGAGTGTTAGGGGGAGGCCCCTTCTTTATCTTTAGATTAGATGTGTTTGTGTATTGTGATGTGCTCCCTTGTACTTGTGCTATGTGTTCCTGGATGACTCTTGCCACCCTTGTTGGTGCTTGGATACAAGAGTGATTTTGTGTCGTAAACCTTATTCTATATGTATCATCATTCTTCCAGGTTTGTGTTTGATTTTTGACAAATTGGGGATGATGCAAAGCATTGGGGGAATTTAGGCTCCCCTTCCATGTTGACCCAATTTTTCATTTTATTTTTTGTGCATTCTTCTTGATTTGGTTGGGGATTGATGATCTTTCGCCTTACACCATGGATACCTATTATCTATATAAGCATGAGCATATCTGACCCCATGGAACTAGATCCCCTCGTGTCTCTTGTTCATGATGTGTCTTTTTCTTTTCCTTTATATATTTGTTATCTTCCTCTCTTATTTTCTTGAGTTTTCCCTCTCATGTGTGACAATGCCATACTCTGATTTTCAGAAAACACATTAGTTGCCAATGAATCTTTTCTCGAGAATCTTTGCAAAAAAATTCAAAATTCACATTCACAACTAGGACCCCTAACGGAACGTGTTTCCTTCATCATGGGTTCACAAAGAAAGAACTTGGAGAAATTTCCTTTGAGGTGGGAGAAAATTTTCCTGTGGGAAAGGCATTGACCTTCCCCTTGCAAGGGGGCATTTTTTTCCTTTTGAATTACTTGATGAAGTGAACATCTTTCGAAAGGATTCCTTGATAATGAATCAATTTGAGAAAGAACATCTCTTTTGTACTTTCAAATAGTGTGTCCCTTGAGTGGATCCCTCTTCACGTCGGGTTCCCGAGGGGACCCTTTAAAAGCCAAACCAATTTGTTGACGGTCTGCATGATTCTCCGCTTGATTGCATGCGTGGCCCACTTTCTTTTTGGACATGCTTTATTTGCGGGTAAACATGTCGCTTTGTAGGTGCGCCTGTAAAGCCGCTTTTCAATTCGACTCTATGAAGTCCCCTTCTTTGTGTTTCCTCCATGTGAGAGATCATGGGGAACACCTCCTTATAGGTCTGTGGGATTGTAAGGTGCTTACATCTATCGACTTCCTTCATGTGAGAGATCTTGGGGGTCGCCTTCTTGCAGGTCTATGGGCCTGTAAGGTGCTTGCTTCACGAGGCTTCCTTCATGTGAGAGATCTTGGGGTTTGCCTCCTTATAGGTCTATGGGCCCGTGAGATGCTTTCATCCTACAGGATTTTTCCATCATTGGTCTGAGGGCCTTCAGTGTACTTTGTGAAGCTTCATAGTTCTACGAGGCTATGAAGTCTTTTGTTCGAAACTCCTCAGGAAGAGTACCTATGGAGTCCTTTACCTACCCTACACTTTCAAGTTCACCAAACTGTAGTCTGCTTCCTCGATGGTTTAGGTATAAATTTCTAACCCTACTAACTCTTTAATCTACTTTACCGAAGCAATCATCAATACTCGTGCTGGCTAAAGTGGGGGAAAAAATGTATAGGAGAAACTTTTCACCCCTTATGCAAATTCCCCTTTCACACACCCTCACCTTAGAAAATCAAATCTGAAGGCGAAATTCCACGTCACCCACCTGCTTTCCATCCATTTGGCATTTTTCCTTTGTGTCAATGAGAATATTTGTCGGGGATGAATGTGTGATGCATGAACGACTGTGCAACACGCTACCGTCCTTGATGGATTCCTATGTCTGAAGTTGATAGAGGCATTACACTCCCAATTGGGGTTGAATTGTAACGTCCCTCTTCAACCAACTGACATGAAAATTGTAGATTCTTCCTCATCCCACCTTTAAAAAACATCCATTCTCACTTCATTTCATCTCTTAGCAATTCATTGGATCTTCTAGCAATCTCTTTCACTTCACTTCACTCTCAAGCAATAATTCAACACTCCATTATAGTAGCTTTGAAGCTTCATCAAATCCACATTGCAAGTGTGAAGTAGGCTATAGACATGTGTGGACTTGGAGTCTTGTGAGAGCTCCCTTCATCACAGTTGCAGTTGTGGTGGCTTTGCCAAGTCCATATCTCCTCCATTGGCCAGTGATATTTTGGATGGAGGTGGTAACGTTTCACTCCTATCCTTTGTGATTTGATTGAGTAGAATAGTATTGTTTTGTAGTGTTATTGCAACTTCTACTTTCTTTACTTTCTTTATCACATATTTTCTACTCCGTTGCTATCTAGCTATCTGTGGAGGTGGAAACACCAAAACGAGGTTCTGATTGAGGCAGACCCCTATACAGCCCCAACATTCCCCCCTCTTTCTTGTGTGTAGGAGAACGTAAGCTTGGAGCTAGCTGGCGAACTAGCACCTTTTTGAGATTATCTTCATCACTCTAGCTTTTATCTATCTACTCTATCATCTTCGTTTGTACTTTTCATAGCTTATCATTCTATTTTGTTCATTTAAGAATAACCAGCTAGGTTGTTAGTTCATTTTTAGGTAGTTTATATTGAATTTCCTATTTTTTGGCCATACAAATGCTAGCACGCCAGAGAGACGCCAGTGCGTCACGCTGTTGTCTAGTGCAGGGCACCTAGTGGATTTCATGCCTCTATGAGGCAATTTTGTAATTTTTGAGTTTTGGGTGTGTTTCTTTTGTAATAAGGTCTTTCTTGACCATTTCACATGTTTTTAAGTCATTTTTAGGTTGCTAGGAGGTTTGTGGGGTCAAGTTGTAAAATCTTGCACAATGTTGTCAACTTTGCAAAAGCTATCAAATTGCAAAATTGCAAAAATGAGGAATCTGAAGGGTCATTGTGGGAAAATAAGTTATTTGGTCATTAAAAATCAAAGGGAAGTTCGGAAACTAATTTCATATTTTAAATTTTCCTTGAGAAGGTGAGACCAAGGTTAGTGGCTTGTAGTTTGAAGAGAACTCAATACAAAACCCTTGTTTTTCTAAAAATTCCAACATTTTTTGTTGTTTTAGAATATTGTACATTTCTATAATGTTTCATGATTTCTAGTTGATTGTAATCAATGGAGAATTGAACTATCTTTTTTTTGGTTTTGGTATCATTGAATTTCATTGAGTTTTGAGAGTTTTATCGCCATTTTACTCAAGATAGGTTTGAAACCCTAGTTCAACAGGGTTGAAAGGAAGGAAAGTGTAGAATTCTCCATTCCACCGATGAAAAATTGTCAAAATCAGTGGAATGGAGGTAGATAGGGTATATTTTGAGTGTGTGATTTTTGTAGGAGTAGGGTGCAAGCTTTTGTGAGGTTTTGATGATGCCCTAGTTGATAAACCTCATTGTTTTGGGCAAGATTGATACCTAAAAGGTAGGGTTTGATGAAAGATCATTTGGAAAGGGTTGGAAATAGGTTTGGAGAGTTTGTGTAGACCATATTAGACATGTTAAATGTGTTTGTGAGGTGATTTGAGGCTTGGGAGTCATAGAACCAATAAAACCTTGGTGAAATAAGCTTAATTAGGCCTAAAAGGAAGCGTAGCAGTAGATTTTAGAGGGTTGTATTCTAAAGAAACCCCTGGTGATTCTAAGATATGTTTCTAAAGGGCGTAATGGGTATCTAAAACTGGTTTTTTTTGTGGGGAGGAGTTATTTTCTAAAAGTTATGTTGAAATTTCACTGTTTGGAATGTTACAAGCAAAAATTGAAGAAACTATGAGAAAGTACCAAGTTAGGGTCTTCAAGGTGAACAGGTTGTTTAAAATTGATTGAATTGTGATTGGTTAATGATCTACCTTCTTGCTCTGCATCAAATTGGTATTAGAGCATAGGTTTTGATCATTTGAAGGGAAGAGGTTGAAGTTCGAAGAAGGAAAGTGTAAAGCAAGAAGTGTAGAAGATGCCTCCAAAGGGAAGTGCAGTCATTGATAGGGAAACAAGAATGATGAAGGAGTCTCAAGAATCTCTTTTATCCATACTTGCAACATTGGAAACAAACCAAAGAAGAGGTAAGGCCACTGCAAATGAGAGTGACCGAGAGGAAGAGGAAAAGGGTGAGAATGAAAACACTTAGAGAGGGTCCCATGAGCAAGAGTTGGATCCTGAAGAGATGAGGATGGTTAAGATGCTGAAGGATGTCAAGGGAGATGATTTTGATGTGAAAATGGAATTGCCCATGTATGGTGGGAAGATGGATAGTGAAGAGGTGTTAGATTGGGTTGATGCACTAGATAATTATTTTGAATACATGGAGGTAGTAGATGAATAAAAGGTGAAATTTGCAAAAACTAAGTTGAAAGGCCTTGCCCTAACTTGGTGGAATTATGTGTAGGAAGAGAGAGTGACGAATGGAAAATCAAAAATCAATTCATGGGATAGGATGGTGTCCAAAGTGAAGAGTCAATTGTTGCCAGGTGACTATGCAATACAAACTTTTAGAAAGCTGCAAAATCTCAAGCAAAAAGAGATGGATGTCATGGCCTACACAAAGGAGTTTCACAAATTGAGCATTAGAGTAGGTTATGTTGAGGATGAAGTTGAGAATATAACAAGGTATATGAATGGGCCAAAGTTCAATATACAAGATGAATTGAGTCTTGCCACCCCTAGAATAGTGGAAGAGTGCTTTCAATTGGATGTTAGGGTAGAGGAGAAGCTGAAGAGAAGGAAAGAGAGACAAGGTAGAGGCAAAGGCAACACCTCTGGAGGAAGAGGTACATTTTCCAACCCAAGGAAGCCATATCAGATCCAAGAAGATACAAGCAAGGACAAAACAAGTCGCTGATCAGAGAGGTGGTGGATTAGGTTTTAGAGGTAGATTTGGAGGACAAGGAAGAGGTTCACAAGGATTAAAAAGGAAATGTTATCAATGCAATAAATTTGGACATCAAGCATGGCAGTGCAAGGAAGATCAAGCTTCTACTTCACATGGGGGTGAAAGAAGGAAGTAATTGGTACAAGAAGGAGACTGTGAAAGTGTGAATTCAACACCACATCACACTCCTCCAGAAGTTGGAGAATCACTCATGGTAAGGAGAACACTCATCAAAACATCAAAGGAGAAGGAGCCATCACAAAGAAGGACACTCTTTAAAACAAATTGCAAGTGTATGAGAAAGGTATATAAGGTTGTAGTTGATTCAAGCAGTACTGATAATATGGTGTCCATTGAAATGGTTGAGAAATTAAAATTGCCTAGAATTCCTCATGATACCCCTTATAAAGTGTCTTGGCTGAATTAAGGTCAATCTATTTTGGTTAATGAGCAAGCTTGGGTTGAGTTTAATATAGGTAGCTACAAAGATAAGATCCTGTGTGATGTGTTTCCTATGGATGTGTGCCATTTGCTATTAGGGAGGCCATGACAATTTGATACACATGCCTTGTATGATGGTAGAAGCAACACGTATGATATACAAAAGGATGGGATCTCTTTTACTTTGACACCTTTGAAAGAAGATGATAAAGGGAAGACCACGAAAGCCTAATGTGATAATTTTAGGTAACGAAGAATTCATACAGATAGAGGAAGAAAAGTATGTGGAGTTTGCAACCACTCCTAACCATGGAGATGCTAAGATAGTAGGTATGAAGAATAATTTTATTTTGGAGGGAAATGATGTTGAGTTAAAGGTCAAGGATGAATTGATTTTGCAGGTTCAAGGTTGGCTTAGCAGGTATGTTGATATGAAGATAGGAGAGGTGTTATATTATTTATTTTCAAAATAAGTTAGTGGTCATTTTATTTCTTTCAGTTTAGAGGTTAAGAAATCTGATCAAGCAACAGTCATAAGGGTAGAACATCAGGTGAAAGAGATGAGAAGTACATGTGATGAGGTTAAGGGTGAGTTCCAAGGAATTGTGAACAAGTCCAAGTATACCAATGAAGTGAAGAAGAGGGCAGTCCATTTCAAATAAGAAGGAGGTATGGTTTCAGGTAAAGAGGTAGGTTCATCAACACTTTCAAGTGAAAGGTAGATCAAAGATCATACATCAAATGAAGAGAAACATTCTTTAGTGAATAATTGATTAAGGACAAAGGATAATGCCAATTTTCAGCTTTTAGTCCATTGGAAAGGACTACCAGATGAAGAGGTGACTTGGAAGTCAAATAATGATATGAATAAGCATCCATCTATTGTGAAACACTATCCTTAAGGGGACTTGAGTCAAATTTTTGTCCGGGAGTATGGTGCAGGGCACCTAGTGGATTTCATGCCTCTATGAGGTAGATATGGTATATTTTGAATGTGTTATGTTTTCAGGAGCAAGGTGCAAGTTTTGGTGAGGTTTTGATGACGCCCTAGTTGGGAAACCTCATTGTTTTGGGCAAGATTGATACCTAGAAGGTAGGGTTTGATGAAAGATCATTGGAAAGGGTTGGAAATCGGTTTGGTGAGTTTTTGTATATCATATTAGACATGTTCAAGGTTTTGGTGAAGTGAGTTGAGGATTGGGAGTCATAAAACCAATAAACCCTTGGTGAAATAAGCTTAATTAGGCCTAAAAGGAAATGTAGCAACAGATTTTAGAGGGTTGTATTCCAAAGAAACCTTTGGTGATTCTAAGATATGTTTCTAAAGGGAGTAATGGGTATCTAAAACTAGTTTTGGTTTGTGGGTAGGAGTTATCTTTATAAAATTTATGTTGAAATTTCTCTATTTGGAATGCTACAAGCAAAAAATGAAGAAACTGTGAGAAAGTACCAAGTTAGGGTCTTCAATGTGAAAAGGTTGTTTAAAACTGATTGAATTATGATTTCTTAATGATCTCCCTCCCTGCTCTGCATCATCATCCCAGAACTGCACTGCCGTCCTTGGACAAAGAGTTGTCTGAGGTATAGTATTGACTCTAAAAACCAGCTCACCTAGCCTAAACTTGGATTTTGGGTCTAAAGAGTGACATAACTACTTTACAGTGCTCATCATTCTTGGCCCCTATTTGAAACACCCCTTTAGAGTGAGGTAAGTTAGGGAAACCCTCCGCTCTCAGCTCTTTGTGACCTGTAGCCTTGATGTGGTTGGTCCCCCTCTCTTACATATCTTAACTAAATATCCTCCATGGACCAAAAACAATAATATAACTCAACACCAAGAGCTCCAAAAGGGTAGAGTACAACCATGATCTCTAAACAAAGAATATACAACACCACCAAACCATCAATATCAAAATATTTCGTTGACTAATGCAATAAGTCTGTCCATGAAATCATGATAACCATATCCTAACTGAATATAAACCAAGGGCCCTCACACAATCAAATAAATCAATTATAGCACCAAGAGCTCCCAAAAGGAAAAGTAAAACCACAATCCTCAAACAAGAATACACACCACCATAAATTAATATGAATCAATCCAACACCACAATAAAATCACTTGCATAAGAAATCATGTCATGTCAAAGTCTCAAAGGCACACGAAACATCCATGACCCATGATCACCACCAAATTTTCTAGCATAAAAATCCCACTGCATCACACATGTTTGCATCACATAGTCAATAAAAATAGGTCCCACTTCATGATTGTACTAGGTAATACCATATCTCCACCTCATCATGACAATCAAACCAATAAAACATGTGACTAAACTAGGCCACAAATCAAAATCTTCATCCATACTAAAACATCTATGGGTATAGAAAACCCACATCTGAGTCATATATACAATAGTAAGTATAGACAACCTACAATTTTTTATAACTCGTAGATCTCAAATGCAACATACAAATTAAAAAATATACTAGTAACCATTCCAAATGAAGATAATTATAAATATAAATGTAAGTTTTCAATTAATCAAACACTAAATCACCTTAGATTTGATTTTCCACATTCTCACAAAGTACCATAAACCAAGGAACCCATAAACAACTCAAATAAAAATAACAAAAAACAAATCACATCAAAACATCTCCGAACTTGATTCATTGTGTAGTGATTTGAACAAGTTTTCAATCAACTATAAGAAGTCTAAAATAAAACTCTATATGCACAAGTTATGACCTCCCAAAGTCTAAAAATAATTCCAACTTGCAACAATAATTTCTTTATCAAAAAAATAAAATAGAGAAAAACCATTGAAACCATAGTGTAGTTCTCCAAAATACCTTTCTAATGACTATTAAAAGTAAAAAAAAATGACGCCTTGGGACAAAGCTATGCCATTTTGATTTTTTTCCCAATTTGGTTATATGAGATGGTTGGTAGGTGGCCTTGTGTTGGCAACACACAAGCAAAGATAAAGGTGAAAATTTATTAATTTTTTCAAATGTTAAATTTATTTTAATCCCATGGAGGGGAGGTTGGCATTGAGGCCTCACTTGCCTAAGGGCTTGACAATTGATAGTTGATGGGGCTAACAACCTCGTATCGATTGGTTAGTATTGCTAATGCTTGTTGGCATAGGGTCAATAGAGTAATAGGGTCTCTATGGACCCCCTCCCCCAAAAATTATATATATATATATATATATATATATATATATTTTATTTTAATAAAAAAATTAATTACACATGAATCAACTTAAAAAAAATTCAACCTACAAAAATTATGCAACCATACGATAAGGGCAAGGTGGGAAAAAAAATTATTTTTTAGTCACCAAAATAGGTGAAATTTGTCGGGATTAAGGTGTCTCAACCTTTTCAAGTCTTGTCATTAATTAATTATTTATTTTATGTCTACTAATGTCTTGTCACTTAGCAAGACCCATTGATTAGGTGGCATCTTACTTGGAGGTGACTATATGACACATATGCAACTTATGTGGATGTAGGCATTGCACTTGGTGGACCTCACAATTATGTCATGTTGGTGTCGTGTGTATGCTTATGAATTATTTATTGATGGGTTATGATTGGATCTTATGATGCATTGATGTATGAAACCATAAGAGCATCTTGTGATAGAATCTATGACAACTAGCCATTATTAGAGGTTGGAACCTATACATGCAAGGGTGTTGCATGCATGCAAGTGCTTGCATGTTGAGGAGTTATACATACAACAAAGGCTATTGGATTTTTCATATTCTCTTATGGGTCTATGATGGTGTTTTACATGTGAGAAGGTTTCATGCATGTGGGTATCATGCATATCAAGGAAATTCTTACAACCATCAAATTCATGCCACATGGATTTGGATGCCCATCTTGGGCTTACTCCTTAATGCATTGCAAAATTTATATATTGGTCTGTTGCTTATAATTACAAATTTAAGTTTTCTTGTAGGTAATTTAATGCTACCAAAATTGATCTAAATTGAGAGATTGATTGTTGGAGACTCTTGTTAAGAGGCTTGGTGCTGATATTGTATTTTAATCACACTTGTTTACTGATAATATTAAGTATTGTACTTTTGGAGTGTGGGATTTTTCTTCCACAAGGGTTTTCCCCACATATATCTATGCGTTATGGTGGTGATGTTTCTTTCATGTTATTTGAATGTGTTTCTCTTTTTATAATTGTTAATATTTGTAAGAAAAAATTTATCATCTCCCCCATTTAGATTAGTTTTGGAAGTGTTCTTTTCACCTTTTCTTTATGTGAAAATTTTATGTCAATATTAATCTCTTAGGTATCTTGAATGTAATGGCGAGGTTTGTTTTGTACCAAGGGATTAGCTATGGAAAACCACTACAAAACCCTCATGGTGAAAACCTAGAAAAACCCCTTTTCCAATTTAGATTCATAGCCCCAAATTTACAAAAAAACCCACAAATTTGTAACCCAAAACCCTAAGTCTATAAAAAACTACCTGCACAAAACCCTCATACCTTGCAATATCTTCATTCTTTCCTACAAAGCCCTAGATTCGACTTTGCATCAAATTTTCTCATACAAGGGTTATACCAACCACAATCTTGGATTTGATATCAAATAAAAGGAAATTTATAACTATCTACCGCAATTTATACATAACTCGAATAGAGAAAGTAATGCAAACAAGTACTTATAATCTATATGTAAAAGAATAGACACCATACCACAATGATGAAAAAATATGCACCCTGGAAAATCCCCCAAGAGGGAAAAACCAATCCTTTAAAAACATCCATACTCAATGTATTTTTTAATAATAAATATTACAATACATATGTAGAGTGTCCATTAATACATTTGAAACATCAAGCTCTCTACAAGCACCATTTGAAAAAGCATGTAACCACACATCCCATGCCATGCTTTAAATCCTCACTTATGCAACCTACAAGATATGCTCACACTCAAGCCCCTTAGCCAAAATAACCAACCTTAAACAACTATACATGTGCTTACTTTTATAGACATAACTTTGCACAAAACCACCAAGTGGTATTACATAAACCATGCGACTACTACCATGAACTTACAAAACCATTTCCCCCCATATTTAATTTTTGGTAGAAATAAGAAAAATAATTTTGGTGATTGTTTATGTTAGTGTAGGTTTTCATTTAATTGTTATGTCTTTTTCCTACACTTAGGTTTATCTTCCTAGGCTTATTTAGAATGGGTTATGAAGTGAGTTCTTGACATCTTCTATATAAGAATTTTTCCTAGTTTGGAGTATTTAGGAGTTATACTTCTTGTTGGTCATATTTACCACATCTTCCATCTCACAAGTTTTATATATACTCTCACTTTCTTGCATTATTTGATGATAGTGTGATCCTTTCATTTATGAATTTTGTTTTTTGCCATTATTGCCTTGTGAATATTTTACATCATATCTCTTTTACATGGAAATATTTTATTCCATAATTTTGATCTTTGAATCATTTATTAAAAATAGCTAATCATGTCTATTCCTTACACCGTGTCTTGGTGATTCATGCTTTCACATAATCTAATACGGCATAAGAGCCATGGTGTCTAAAATAGGTCACTTCATTTCCTACTTTGAGGGAAATTTTGATTTCCATACTTTTGGGTGTGAGCTGTTTTTCAATAATTCATACAACATTTTTGGGTATGCCATTTTGTTCAAAAGGCTTAAAAAATTTAGTATAGGCTTTCATTTTTCTCAAATTGAACGTTGGGAAGCTCAACAATTACTTATAGCTTCTTTGCATTTGATTTTCTTGGATTTTAAAGGTGGCTCAAGTTTTAAATATCCAAGACAAAATCTAAATGCATAAATACATCCAATGAATTTTTATTTTTTTTCTAATTTTGAACCAATTTATCTAGGGGATCTATGAATTTTCTATGGTCTATGTGAAACTCATAATGATAAAGTTTCCATTTTGTAGTACATGATACTATCCATTTTTTTAATGAAAGATTTTTTTATAATTTTTTTTTATATTGAAGAAATGCAATTACAAAGAATAAGGTGCAGTAATAACTACAGTGAGAAACTCTACAAAAAAGGACCCTTACAAAATAAAGAACTGTACAAACAACCACAACTCTAAAAAATCCAGATTAAAACCTATGTAAATAGCAACAACTTAAAAAGTCACAATAAGCTGAAAAGATACATCAAAATGTCACACTATACAAAATATAAAAGCACTATATAGTCTGGAAAATAGAACTTAAACCTTGACCAATACAAACTTCTTTTCTGCTCAACAAGTGTTCAACTTGCAGCTTGATTTGTCAAATATGAAAATCATGACACATGGATTTGGATGCCCGACTTGGGCTTACTTCTTTATACATTATAAAATTTATATATTGGTGTGTTGCTTATAGTTAAGAAGTTAAGTTTTTCTGCGAGTAATGTAATGCTACCAGAATTGATCCAAATTGAGAGATTGATTGTTGGAGACTCTTATTAAGAAGCTTGGTGTTGAATTGTATTGTAATGAAACTTGTTTACTGATAATATTAAGTATTGTGCTTTTGGAGTGTGGGGTTTTTCTACGACAAGGGTTTTCCCCACCTATATCTATGTGTTATGGTGGTAATGTTTCTTTCATGTGATTTGAATGTGTTTCTCTTTTTATAATTATTAATACTTATAAGAAAAATTGCATCATCTCCCCACTTAGATTAGTTTCGGAAGTGTTTTTCGTACCTTTTCTTTCTTTCAAAATTTTATGTCAGTATTAATCTCTTAGGTCTCCTGAATCTAATGGCGAGATCTATTTTGTACCAATGGATTAGCTGTGGAAAACCCCCTACAAAACCATCATGGTGAAAACCTAGAAAAAACCCTTTTTTTCCAACTTAGATTCATAACCCCAAATTTGCAAAAAAAAGACCACAAAACCCTAAATTTATAAAAAACTACCCACACAAAACCCTCATACCTTGCAATATCTTCATTCTTTTCTACAAAGCCCTAGATTCAACTATGCATCAAATTTTCTCATACAAGGGTTATATCAACCACAATCTTGTATTTGATACCAAATGAAAGGAGATTTACAACTATCTACCATAATTTATACATAACCCGAATAGAGAAAATAATGCAAATAAGTACTTAGAATATATATGCAAAAGAATAGACACCATACCAACAATGATGAAAAAAGATGCACCCTAGAAAAATCCTCAAGAGGAGAAAACCAAGCCTTTAAAAATATCCATACTCAATGCATTATTCAATATTAAATATTACAAAACATATGTAGAGTCTCCATGAATACCTTTGAAATATCAATCTCTCTACATGCACTCCATCTAAACAAGCATGTAACCACACATCTCATGCCATGCTTCAAATCCTCACATATGCAACCTACAAGAGATGCTCACACTCAAGTCCCTTAGCCAAAATAACCAACCTTAAACAACTACACATGTGCTTACTTTTATAGACATAACTTTGTACAAAACCATCAAGTGGTATTACATAAACCATGTGACTAATACCATGAACTTACAAAACCATTTTCTCCCCTATTTAATTTTTGGTAGAAATAAGAAAAATAATTTTGATGGAAACAAGAAAATAATTTTGGTGACTCTTTTTTGTTAGTATAGGTTTTCATTTCATTGTTATGTCTTTTTCCTACACTTAGGTTTATCTTCCTAGACTTATTTAGAGTGGGCTATGAAGTGAGTTCTTGACATCTTCTATATAAGACTTTTTCCTAGTTTGGAGTATTTAGGAGTTATACTTCTTGTTATATTTACCACATCTTCCATGTCACATGTTTTATATATACTCACTTTCTTGCATTATTTGATGATAGTGTGATCCTTTCATTTATGCATCTTGTTTTTTGCCATTGTTACCTTGTGAATATTTTACATCATATCTCTTTTAAATGGAATTATTTTATTCCATAATTTTGATCTTTGAATCATTTATTAAATTGTTAACCACATCTATTCCTTACACCATGCTTTGGTGGTTCATGCTTTTCACATAATCTAATATGGTATAAGAGCCATGGTGTCTAAATTAGATCACTTTGTTTCCTACTTTGAGGGAAATCTTGATTTTCATACTTTTGGGTGCAAGCTGTTTTTCAATAATTCATACAACATTTTTGGGTACACCATTTTGTTCAAATGGCTTGAAAAATTTAGTATAGGCTTTCATTTTTCTCAAATTGAAGGCTGGGAAGCTCAACAATTACTTATAGCTTCTTTGCATTTGATTTTTCTTGGATTTTAAAGGCTGCTCAAGTTTTAAATATCCAAGACAAAATCTAAATGCATAAATACATCCAATGAATTTTTTTTTTCCTAATTTTGAACCAATTTATCTAGGGGATCTATGAATTTTCTATGGTCTATGTGAAACTCATAATGATAAAGTTTCCATTTGGTAGTACATGATACTATCCATTTTTTTAATGAAATATTTTTTTACAATTTTTTTTTTGTATTGAAGAAATGCAATTACAAAGAATAAAGTGCAGTTATAAAATTGCAGTGAGAAACTGTACAAAAAAGAACCGTTACAAAACAAAGAGCTGTACAAACAACCATAGCTCTAAAAAACCAGATCAAAACTTATGTACATAGCAGCAGCTTAAAAAGTCACAATAAGCTGAAAAGATACATCAAAATGTGAGACTATACAAAATACAAAAGCACTATACATCCCAGAAAATAGAACTTAAACCTTGACCGATACCAACTTCTCTTGATTTGTTGAATCTGAAAACTCAATATGCAGCAACTATTCAAAGAGCTGTACAAACAGCGTGCAATTTTTAAGGTTTGTGGAATGAAGATACTATTAATCTATGATGTATACCATTCTTTTTTGAAATATTCAATACCCATTCTTTCTTGTGGTACAGTGCTCTGCACTCTGCACAGTCTACAGAATGTATTTGCAAAAGACAAGGTTGGATATATAAGTTCTTGGTACAAACTTAAGCTTTATTTGTTGGGTTATTACAGGTTAAACACTTGTTAGGTACTCTTTTATTCGGTGGATTGGAGATTTATTTATTGGGATGAGGTTTATGTGTTGGGTTCACTTAATAAACACCCCTTCTAAATCTCTGACCCAGGTATTACGATGAGGGTCCATTACTTCATATAAATTTCTCCCTCCTTTTCTATGTACTTTGTCTACACCATTATCACCTCTGTTCAGAGCAGTACTCTTGACGACTTCCTTGTGTTGTCCTTTGCACTTAGCGCATTGTGAAATTCCATGTAACATGTACGCACCTTATATGAGGAGCTTTGATTGTGGATCTGGTACGATTATAGGTACTCACATTTCATTTGAATATGAAGGCTTCATACAATGTGGGCCAGGCATTAGTGGCACATGACTCACAGAATGGCTCAATTAATAGGCAATAAAGGTGCCAGCTCCTGAGTTATGGTATATTGAGCGTATGTTTTGGAAGTTTGGCTCATTCAGGCCTTAAAATATTCCTTTCCTTGTCCATTAGTATAGACCCATTACTTAGCTTTTTAGTATTTAGCCTTCATGTGAGCTAGATACAATTAGTGGGCCTCACCTCTTTGAATCTAATTACATGGTGTGAAAAGACATTTTTAAAAGGTGTTTAAGGATTAAGGGTATTTTTAGTCTTAGGACTTGTGCCATACTTTTTAAAAGGGGTTTAAAGATTAAGGGTATTTTTAGTCTTGGGACTTGTGTCATACTTTGCAACCGTACTTTCTTAGAGCATAATTTTTCTAGGAGATATTAGGGTTGTTCTAAGTATCAAATTTCTACATTGTTATAAGCATCATAAATATCCTTTTGAATTCAGTTAGTGATGTTCATTTGATTTGATTGTGATTATATTTATTATAAATCATTGTTAAATCTTTTTATTGTACATGCATAACAATCACACTAATGATAAAGTGGCAACACTTGTGTTTATTTAGGTAGGTTTATGCACACAAAAAATATTTTAGTCATGAACTAAGATAAAGTTCTATTATAAGAAGATTTCTAAAGTCAGTTTCCATCATTTTGTTGTCATGTTGGATTTAAAGAACTATTTATCCTAAATAGAAGGGATAAAATTCATTGCCTTGAGTAGGATCTATTGATCTTTCTTCTCGAATCATTCTTGAGCCAAGTCACTATCAATAGAAGATTGAATCAGGTGATAACAATGATATGGTTTGACAACTAATTTATCATTTTGAGTGATGGGAGATGAAATAAGGGAAAGGAATTTTAAGGATAGGTACATGCAATCATTATAATGTTTATGTTGTAATGCACACCAAAAAAATGATTTTTTAATTAAGAAATAATTACAACACATAACCCATACTATGCATGAAAATTAATATTCAAGATCAATAATATGAGTTCCATAAATTCAAAATACCATAAGTATATAAATATTACAAAATATATAATAATTCAAGTACTACAAACCTCATCAATAATTACAATATAGGCCATGAGCCAACTCACCGCATATGTAAAAGAGGCCTTATATAATATAAAAATTCCAAGATCGTCAACTTGGATATGCAAGTCAATCCATCCAAGCTCCAATTGTCATTGGGGAAGGCATTAAATCCACACATTTGAGAAAGTACCTTTCCTCCTTGACCATCAATCTTGGTAATGAAGTATTCCACTAATAATCCAAAAGTGTGAAATACATTTAACTATGGTGATTACCTTATTAATTCATTCCTCTTAGCGATTACATAGACATTCATTCAAAACCATAGATAAAACAACTAAACCAAGTCCACCCAAATCAATAACACTTTCAAAACATCAAATACACACCAAACTAAATAAGACATTACAAATCTAACACACAATTTTAACATCCAACATATGAAACACACATGATAATACATAATTACAATTACAATAATATATACATAAAAATAATATTATCATGTGACTCCACTATACCACATACTCCTAAATGTCTCATATCACACCAAGATATCAAATCCCAATTGTGTAGTGTACCAATTAACAACTACTTGACATAAGAAATAAATCTACCATATAAAGCACATTGCATGCCAACTCACTAGGTGGAATATGTGTGCACACCAACAAGTAAAACCATAGGGCTTTGTATGAATAATATATTGGCTCTAGTGATGAAAGGAGATAATAATGTATAATACAACACGTGGACCCTTTACCAACAATAGAACTAGAGCTTATGTGATGCAAGTCTATGAAAATAAAAACAAGCTTAAATTCTCATGCAATTCTATCTTAAGGGAACATTGATCTTCCAATGTGTTGGACATGAAGTAGAGAAAGTAATTTCAGGTTGTATCCCTCTTTGATGAGGAATACATCTTTCTCCACACTCACCCTGTCACCTTAAACCAAGATACTTAGGGTCTCATGATAAGACAATATGTGTTGAAAAGCTCAATATAGACTTCCCATCATATGTTTATTCACAAATCTAAATTATAAATAAAATTGTTTTACTCACTATGGGAACATTATATTACCAAACAAAATTGAAATCGAAGTAAACATTAGGACAATCTAATTTTAACCAATCTATTCAAAGAAAGTACACTCAACAATATATGTTGATTTCTAACTACTCATATAGTTAAAACTTAATATATAATGCACATCATAAACACACACCTAAGCTATAAGATTTAGAAATATAGAGAACAAAGACATTAATTTCAAAATACATATTTCATTGTCTTAATTAAATCTCTCATGTTTTTGTTTATTCTATCTTGTTAGTGTTAGTATAAGACACTTATTATAATATTAGCACAAATACATAGACACTAATTTGATCATATCTCAACATCTATAAAAATGGGTATGGCAAACTTTTTGTGAGGATTTAACCACCTCAATAATGCACCATAAGAATGTTAGAACATAGTTAATAATTTTTTTTAGCCATAATGACTTTTTTCATGAAAATTTTACTTCAATTTTTAATCTAATCCCAATTTCAAATTCACTCAATTTCATATAAAATCTCAAACACTTTCTCCAAATTAGTAAATAACTATTAATTACAATCATAATCATGTTGTGAATTTATTCATACAAAAACCCAATAAAGTCAACATGTTATTTTTCTAAGAAATCTTCTTCTTAAGTTGTTTGTACTATAAACTTTCTAATATAACATAAGGTTTGAAACACTATTAGATTCTCAATTGAAGCATTAATTTCAAGCTCTTCTTAATTTTAAAATTTAGTAATGAATTATTTTAGATAAGTTGAAATCTAAACCTAATTGATCTCTTATCTCTTCTCTAGAATTCCTTACATTTATTCCTACACAAAAAACCTTAGATTTCTTCATCTAATAAATCTATTTTTTATAATTTTATTTTGATGAAGTTTTCAAATCAATATATTATTCTTTACTATCAAAATATTTTTTAAATTGAAATCATAAAATTTGATTTCTTATTGAACAAGAAGCTCTCATACAATCAAAACAAAAATCTCTTTCACATTCAAGATCCTAAATTCTTTATTAAAATTCAATTGAAATTTGTGTTAAAACAATTCCATGCCAAAATTATAATGCAATTCTTTTAACAATTTCAAAATGAATTAATATGGAACCAAACTCAATCAAAATCCTTGAACTTCAATAAAAGCATTTTTAATTCTTCAATCTTCAAAAACTTATATATTTTCTTACTAGAATGCAATAATCTCCTCTAAATATATTCTTCTTTCTTCTACATAAAGCATTATTTTTCTTATTCTAATCCTAATTTTAGGAATAAAATCAATTTTAAAAATATTTTTATTAACATAATTATATTTAAAAATGATTTCTTCTCTTCATGCACATCCTCTTCAAAAAGCATCAAATATTAAAATAATAGATTTTTTAATTATTTAATTATAAAATGCATTCACAAATTGATTTAAAGAAATTATTTATCTTTATTTCTCGAATAGAATAAATATAATAATTTATTTTCTTATTTTTTTATAGTTCAATTTGTATATTAAAATAATAGATTTTTTAATTATTTAATTATAAAATGCATTCACAAATTGATTTAAAGAAATTATTTATCTTTATTTCTCGAATAGAATAAATATAATAATTTATTTTCTTATTTTTTTATAGTTCAATTTGTATATTCAAAATTTAAAAAAATAAAAAAATAAAATCAAGTAATTATATGAATTTATAGCCGAATCATTAATAAAATTAATTAGTTAATATTTTTCATATAATTGGATCATAAATGAAATACTTCAACATTAAGGCAATTCACTTTCCCAAAATACCCATTCTTGTTGCACAACACACTTACCACAATATATCTTAGTAGCATCATTAGACAATCATTATCAAACAATAATGAATATTTAATAATTAATCATATCATAAATCTCTTGTACTAAAACTATACACACAAATAAATGAAGTCATCTCAAAATCAAATTCAACATAATTCATGAAAAGAAACAATCTACATCTAAATACACATCTAAAAGAGGTCAAACATGAGGGATATTACACATTCAATAGAATACTCCTGGTGAGAATAAAACCTTGATGTTGTAAAGGAATGAGAGTCCTAGTATGAAAAAATATTCTCCTAACAATGAAATACTCAGTTCCATGATCTCCAAGGCAATCAAACTCTCTATGTATGTAGAGAGAGAAAGAGAGAACAAATTTAAACTTTATCTAATGTATTGGACATTCTACAATTTTCTATAAATTTAATTTCCATTTTAAGATGAATGATGTTCATGTTCATGTTACTTTGGATAAAAATGGTTGAAAGTTGGTTAGAAGAAATTTGATGTTGGTGAAAGGTACTTGGTGTGGAATTTTTTTAAGTTATAAGTATCTACATTCTATAAAATGTAACTAATTTTTTTTATGCGTGTATATTGTGGCATTATATATTAGAGGTCACATTTATGATTTAAAAAATAAAAATGATTAATAAAACATGATGGAAGGTTATTCTATAGAGTTTAATTTTTATGAGCATCGTGTTTAGTATAGAGTGAAGATTTATTCTAGTCTAGTATTAGAGCTAAGATAATTTCATAAATTATTTTTGGTATTTTCTAAAATATAGATCGATTATTTTCTTCAAGTTAAAGATTTTAAGGTTCATATAAAAAATAGATGGATAGGAATACATATTATTGAGGTCAAATAATGAAGGTAAATGTTATTCCAAGAATTTGATGATTTTTCTAAACATAATTATTGTGTGACAAAATACTACTCTACGTATGTTACATTAAAATAGAGTTGTAGAATAGATGAGCAAGAAATTGATGAATATAGCCAAACGTATGTTGAGTAGGGATAGGCTTGAACAATATTTATGGGCTAAGATTGTAAGTAGTACTTGTCATTTAGTAAATAATTTAGTAAGAAAATATCCTACTTCTAATTTTGTTGATAATACATGAGGTGTGGACAAATAAAAATCCATATGTTTTACATATTAGAGTTTTTTTGTTGTAAGATTTATATTCATACATGTCTAAATAAAAATGATCTAAGATGGAATTTAAGGTTGAAAAGAATATTTTTATTATTTATGTTAAGAATGTAGAAGGTTATAAGCTTTGGAATCCTCTAATACTTGAAAATAATTTATACTAAAAAATGACTTTCAAGGAACTTAGAGTTTTCTCTAATGTTTAATAGTTGAAGGAAAAAAGGCAAAAATGTGCATTTGAGATAGATATGAATAACACGAAGATGCACCTATAGAGTAACAAGTTGAACAACAAGTTGGAGGGGAAGAAGATGTAGTGGATAGTTTGGAATAAGAGTAAGTAGTGTCTTTTACTCCTCCCTTGAAGAGCTCCACAAAGCAACAAAAAATAGTTGAAAGGAATAATCCATGAAATTTCTATTATGTATTTGATTTATCTTGTATTAATGTTGAACCTTGATTTGTGAAAGAAACTTTTTATTCAAAATAGTGAAATTATTGGAAAGAGGCCATGTAAGAGGAGGTTGTGGCTTGAAAACAGTTGAGACATGAGATCTAGTAGACTTGTTTGAATGAATGAAGCTCATTGGATGAAAGTGGATGTTTAAAAATAATTTTAGAGTGGATGGTAAGTTGGAAAGGTATGAAGCTAGATTGGTGGAAAAATGACATTCTTAGGTTAAGGGAACATGCTTTGGTAAAATGTCTTTTCCTGTTGTTAAATTGATTTCTATTAGATTTTTATTTTCTAGTATTATTGTTTATGACTTAGAAGTAGAAAATTTGATGTTAAAACTACTTCATGGGGATCTTGAAGAGGAGATTTGTATAAAACAACTTGATAATTTTATAGTGAAATAAAAGATAATTTGCTTTATAGGTTAAATAGATCTTTGTATGGTTTAAAGTATTCACATTAGGTGTGGTATTAGAATATTGGTACCTTTTTATTAGACCTTGGTTTTGTAATAACTAATACAATGTATTATTTATTTTAAGTTGAATGATGATCAATTGCTAATTATCTTATATGTTGATGATAGGTTATTCATTGAAAATAATAAGGGGATAATTAAGGAGCTCAAAAATTAATTTTTGAATAGATTCAATATGAAGGATTTAGTAAATGTGAAATACATTTTGTGTATGGAAATAAATATATATTGGGATAGAAAAAGTCTTTGACTCACTCAAATAAAGTATTTTGACAATACTTTGCATATATTTTCTATGCAATATTGTAAGTTAATGAATATTCCCTTACCTACCAATATTAATTATTTTAGAATAATACCCTATATCTAATGATGATTCTCAATATATATAGTGTTCTTTATGCTAATATTTTAGGAATCTTAATGATGTATGCTATGATTTGTATGAGACTAGATCTTGCTTGAGCAGTGAGAGTTCTTAGCATTTACATCTCTAACCCTAGTAGAGAACATTGGCCCCGTGTAGTGAGGGTGTTAAGGTATTTAAAAGTGGTTCCTAATTATATTTTTATCATGGGACTTATGATGTGGGTATATTTTTGGACATACAAGGCCTTGTTGATATAGATTGAATCAGTGATTTGGATAGAAAAAAATCAACTAGCAATTATACATTTGCTTTGTGAAGTTGTAGTTAGTTGGATGAGCAAGATGCAACCCATATTTGATCTTTTTATTATAGAAGAAAAGTACATGGTTATTACACATGCTTGTAATGTGGCAATAGATATCATGTTCAAGTATTGGTTTTGAGTATAGGAAAGTGAGGACTGGTTGTGACAATTAGTGTTATCAACTTGGCATGAAATTTGATGCACCATACTTGAACTAAATATATTGATGTTCACTACCACTTTGTCCATGAGATGGTTGAAGATAAGAAGGTCTAAATGTAGAAGGTTGATACTTCACATAATGTTGATTCTCTTACTAAGATAGTGAGCACAAATAAGTCATATTGGTGCAAGGAGGCTATAGGCATTTTACTTTCTAGCACAAGTAACTCATTTTATCTTACTTTATTATACATTTAAAATGTAAATATCAAATTTGATGAGGATGCAACCCGAGACACAAAAAATCACACAGAAAAACTAACAAATCTTATTATTTTCAAAGTATGAAATTCTTACATGCAGAGGATCTCCAATCCTTGAGTTTTGCAATACATGCAAATTACAGAAATTCCCCTATTCGCAACATGCGATCTTCTTTCCCAAAAACTGCCCACAAAAGTCAGAAACTACCCCATAAATAGCCCCATTCTCCGTTTGGAGCCAAAAACAACATTCTAATTATGCACAAACTTCCGGAAGCCCTAACTCAAGATCTAACCGTCGGATCTTCAATGATAATACCTTTTCGGAAAGGTCTTGCAAAAATGAAATGCCAAAAAGTGGGGCTTAAAGGCTAACCACTTTTTTTTTCCGCCAATTTTCAGGTCCATTCGGAGCCTTTAAGTCCCTCAAAATTAGCTCCGAAGATTTTGTAGGGCAAAAAGCAGAAACTGAAACTTGAATAACTTTTGAACCGGGAATGATCTTCGCCTGATTCTTTCACCAGAGTGTTTATTATTATATCCCGAAGCTTCCCTTAAATTTTTGTCTCCTCACACCTTCAAATTCATACCTACTAAAAATAGCAGTTGAGTAGAAAAAGTAGAAAAGCAGTTCTGAAAGTTGTGAATTCTTCTTTGACAAAAAGGGTATCTAGAAATGCAAAAACATCTACAAAAATCTAAATGAAAGTAAATATATTTTTGGGTGATGTAGGATTGCCCTTACACCACTGGATGCTCCTGCATCAGACACTTAGGGTAATTTTAAAAGTGACCCCGTCACTTCTCAGGTGCTTGAGGAAAACCCAAATGGTCAACCTCTGCCTTAGACAACCAGGATGAATCTTCCACAGGCCTTCCTCTCCACTTCACCAAATATTCTTCATACTGTCTGTTTCTGGTACTCCTTCCCACACGGCTATCCAAGATTTCTTTGATCTCCTCCTTTTCTGAAGTAGGTGTTGGAATACCACACTGTTCCATTGCTGGTACTTCCTCTGTGCCACTGTTTTCTACTTGAAAAATCTCTTTCATACGGATGGTATTGTAGACACATAAATTTGACCACTTGCATATGGTCATAATCCCATAATTTATTTGTCTAATCCATATCATCATATCATCATCCTCTCTCATCCATCACTTTGCATCATCTTCCCCATCTCCCCTTGCATCATCTCATCCATTTCGAGAGAACACCTGTGTTCTCTTAAACCCACATGTCCTCTTGAGGGGGCATCCTCAATCCTTAATCTTCATCTTCACTCCCATCATCTTTCCTCCTAGTCACTCCTTGAATGACTAGGGCATCTTCATTAATCTAACCATCTTCTTCTAAGTGCTATATTTTAATTTTCTTTGAAATGATGCTACTTCGTAACACCATCTCAAAGAGGGGAAAAATGTAGACACCTAAATTTGACCACTTCCATATGGTCATAATCCCATAATTTATTCATCTAATCCATCTGTATTAATTAAATGACACATTTAATTAATATTATCCCCTTTCCCTAAGGTTTCCCAAAAGTATTTAATTAAATACTTTATCCTTTACCATTTCCTCTGTAAATTAAATCAATCAATCAATTTATTTAATTATCTTTTTCAATTTTTAATTCATTTTCTTTCTCTCTCCTTGTCCCATCCTCCATAACCCTTTCACTAATTTGGGTTAATTTAATTATTCCTTCATTAAGATGTGCATATCCTTAATTAGGATTAATGTCACATCCTCCATATCTAGCCACTCGCCTCTAATTATCATTAATTAGCCTAATCACCTATATGCACAATCCTAATCCTAATCACTTACCCTTTCTAGCATGTCCTTAAGTCAACCTTCTTGGTACTTACCTTTTTGGGTTGACCTCTTCCCCATGTGAATTAAAAATTCACACTTATTCCCCCCATGCATTTGTTTTCCCCATGACCTCTCAAAGGTCACATTGTACCCATGGGACAAGGACCCCTTTTAGGGGCATCTTGTCTTATCCTTTGGTTTCTTCCAAAAAGTGAATTAAAAATTCACTTTTATTTCTCCAAGGCCATCTACAATCCCCATGGTGACAAGAGTGGACTTTCTAAAAGTCCTCACTTATCACTTTCAGCCCCATATGGGGCCAAGGAATACCTTTTTTGGGAAATCCTCTCTCATCCCAAGGTACTTGCAAGTACCTTGGGACCACATGGCCTTTTCCATGTCACTTGTACCCTTGCCATATCACCTTGTCCTTTGGACACTTCACCTACCACATGGCGAGATGTGAGGGCTTGTGAGTCCTCAACTCGCCATAACCCTCCATCTTGGCCATGGTGGCTCAATCTTGACTGTTGAATCCTCTAGAGAATTCAAATTCTTCTATAAACACCCCCATCTTCCTTCATTAAAGGATCTAGGGCTTAGAATTTATGAACATTTAGATCTTAGAACTTGTGATTTTTGTGCATTCAAGCCTTTTAGCTATTTATTGCAGCATATTATCACCCCATTTTGCATCTTAGCCTCCATTATTGCATCCACCTACTTCCATTAATCCTTCAACCGTTTTCATTGCAAGCATTTCATCCAAGGAGCACACATCAACAATATCTTCAAGGGCCAACCAAGGATCAACACGAAGAAAAGATATAATCTGTTGTTTTTTTTTATCTTCCTTTTTGTTTGTGTTTAACGTAGCCCAATCTTGAGGTGTTAGGTGTTATTTGCTTCTCTTGCATTCTACTTTGTTTTGCATTTTTAGATTAGTAGATTTCTCCTGATCACATTTTTGGCATGCCCAGTGGGACCCACGCCACAGGTCCATTGCATTAACGTTTGCTATTTTTTGAAGTTTTGCAGATTCTGAAACACAGGGGCGACCTTGCCCAAACAACCAAACTATTTTTCTGTTTATTTTACCTTCTAGTGCCTTGCAGGTTCACTAGAAGGGGAGACCTTGCCTAAGAGGGGCGACCTTGCCCAAAAACATAGATTTCTATTTTCTATTTTTTTGTTGTTTTCTGTTGTTTTTACCTTTTGATGCTTTGTAGGTTCACCAAAAGGGGCGACCTTGCCCAGGAGGGGCGACCTTTCTCAGAAACGCAGATTTTTGTTTTTGGTTTTTTTGTTGTTTTTCACCTTCTGACACTTTATAGGTTCACCAAAAGGGCCGACCTTGCCCAAGAAGGGCAACCTAGCCCAGAAATATAGATTTTTGTTTTCAGTTTTTCTATTGTTTTATGTTGTTTTTACCATTTCGACACTTTGTAGGTTCACGAGAAGGGGCGACCTTGCCTAGAAACATAGATTTCTATTATTGGTTTTTCTGCTATTTTTTGTTGTTTTTACCATTCTGACACTTTGCATGTTCACCAGAAGGGGTGACCTTGCCCAAAAACATAGATTTTTGCTTTTTGTTTTGTTGTTGTTTTATGTTGTTTTTGGTCTTCTAACATCTTGCAAGTTTAGAAAACAGGCAACCATGCCTAAAACACAGAGGCGACCATGCCCGAAAATAGAATTTGCTTGTCAAAGACAAAAAAAAACTGACAAATGTGTGGCAGGTGGAGAATCTGTGTTTAATTGGTCTTGTGCTTTCATTTTCTTTAAACTAGGAGCATATGACTAATTAAAGGATCAAAAAATCTACTTTTTTGGTTTGGACTGGACTATTGATGTATCCAATCCCCTTGCGCCATTTGGTGATCCTGGGTGAAGAGAAATCGTAGTCCACTTAGTTCTTTTACCCCTTTTCATTTTATTAGTGGGACCTGCTTGGGGATTTCATCACCCCAAGGGATGATCCCAACCATGCATACCGGTGAGGTATATAAAAGGGGGAGATGAAAGCTATAACTCAATCTAATCGCATCATAATTGGTGGAGCGTCGAAGCTAGGGTGATACTAAGATATACGTGAAGAGTTGGTCCGAGCTCCCAATCTCTCGCTGGCTGCTCTCGACTCACACTTGTGATAGATTGGTGTTCATGGTTTGAGCCCCACGTACCATGTGTATATAGGGGATGCCCTTAGCAATTTTTTTCAGCCTAGATAAAGAACTGTGTTGATCGTACCCTTAACACTAGAACTAGGCTTGTGTTGTTTGAAGTGTTTTCTTGTGAAAAAACAGTACTTGTCAATCAGTTTTGGCCTTTTACTTGTTGTTTTCATCCTTTTCCATCACTATTTTTGACTAAGTTACGTCTAGACCAGTCCATAGGGGCGACCTTTCCCTCAGGGGGTGACCTTGACCTAAAGGGGCCGACCTTGCCCCCTACCTCAACTGTTGTTTATCTTGCCTAAGTCAAACTTTTGCCAGTTTTCTTTGCTTGGGTGACGTTGCCCCCTGTTTGGGCGACCTTTCCCACTATTTGGGTGACCCTACCCTAAGTTTGGGTGACCTTTCCCTAAGTTTGGGTGACCTTGCCCTTCCAAACAACCTTTTTTGACCTCCATTCGCTTACCGTTACCCTGTTCCAGGAACCCATTTTCTAGTTTCGAGTGTCGTTCCCTCGTTCGGGGTACCAATTTACCCATTCTGACTATCCATTTGTCCATTGCGGATGTTTTTTTTCTCATTTTGAGCATCGTTTCCCCTTTCCAACCAGTTATTCACCCATTCTGGGAAGCGGTTCACCCATTCCGATAACTCGTTTTCCCATTCTGAGTGTTGTTCCCTCGTCCATGGTACCCATTTACCTATTCCGACCGTCCATCTGTCTGTTGTAGATATTTGTTTGCTTGTTCCGAGCATCATTTCCCCTTTCCAACCAGCTGTTCACCCATTCTGGGAAGCCGTTCACCCATTTCGACAACCGGTTTGCCCGTTTCGAGTGTTGTTCCCTCGTTCGGGGTACTCGCTTACCCATCCCGATCATCTGTCTGTTTGTTCTCTGTAGCCGTTCACCAATTCTGTGTGATCATTTGCTCGTCCCGATAGCCTGTTTTCCCATTTAACATCGTTCGGCTACCTGGAGGTTGTTTGGGCGTGCTTGCCCCCTTGGATAGGCGTCCCTACCCCCCTGGACAAGCGACCTTGACCTAGACAGGCGTCCCTACCCCCTGGACATGTGACCTTGCCTTGGATAGGCATCCTTGCCCTGGACAGGTGACCCTGACCTAGACAGGCGTTCTTGCCCCCCTGGACAAGCGACATTGCCCTAGACAGGCGTCCCAGCCCCTTTGGACATGCGTCTCTACCCTCAAATAGGTAACTGAAAAACTTCTCGTTCTCTGAGTCGTTCATCACAAAAGGAAGATCTCATTGTCATCCTTCTCATCTAAAAACCTCATTGTTTCATCATTTAGATCATCCAAAATTATCCTAGAACCCCCTTAGATCGTGTGTCCATCATCAAATCATCCATCCCAATCATCTAGACTTCATTTTGAGGGTTTTGTTTTTTATGCAGTAACTTTCAGAGGCCATAACTTTTGACTCGGGTGTCCGATTGGGCTGAAATTTTATGAGTGGTTGCATTATGAGGTGGCATGTGAATTCCCATCCATCTGGACTTTGTTGTGGCACATTTTCGAGGCCTCAAACTTTCATCTTGACCCTCAAAATCGCAATTTAGTGTTTTTTTCCAATTTTTGAAAAATCATTTTCGTTAATAACTCAGAATGCATGCCTCAAATTTGGGATGTTATTTGGCAATTCATCCTACCTTAGTTTTGGGTAGTTTTTGGGAAAAAAGTGAACTCTCGAAGGTATGCCTATGATGTTTCCTAAAATGGCAAAATTTGACAATTTTTGAAAACTACCAAATCTGGCAAAAATCTGATTGTCAACACGTTACTTCCTCTAGTTAAAACCCCTGAACTTGGTTTCAAATAAATCCCATCATATTCTCTGATCCAATCCCATTTTGAGCCTTAATCCAATCCTAATATGAGGTTTAGTCCATTTGCAGGTCATCCGTTCATCATCTAAATCAAATAAACACATCTTAGAATGACTCTAGGTTACATATCCATCATCACTTTCCCAATCAAAATCCTCTGAAATTCATTTGAATTTATTACCCAAATTGACCTAGGTGTCTGAATCTGATCGTCGTCATCAACATCTTCTTAGGATTGTCATCCGTCTTGAGTCAGTCAATCATCGTGGTTGGCTCAATCAATTTGCTTTCAATCTCAAGGTGGATTTGGTGCCACAATCATCGATTTATCCTTAATTTGATCAATTAGCACCCTAGGTCACCTAGGGTAATCTATGAACTTGGTCTAGAACCCCCACCATCATCCTATTCGATCCATTATTCATCTCATCAATTGATTTTATCCAATCACATCCCTATCCAATCACCTTTGACCTAATCAATCTACTTCCATCTCGAAGTAGATTTAGTGTTGAGATCATCCTTTGGTAATCAAATTCAATCACCATAATTAATCCCATCGCATCATCTAATCATCCTAATATGAGCTTCACCTGAATCCCAACTTGAGCTTTAGTCCACATATATCTTCTTCCAATCCATCCTATTCATCTTTGTTGATGTTTAATGAACATAAATACATAAATGAAAGCAATCAAAAATTGCAACACATGAGACAATGAACACAATCAAATACTCTGGGAAAACCCTCCTCCTGAGGGAGAAAAACCCAGCAAATAATTCTCTTATATATATTATAGGAACAAGAGCAAAATTCTACTTTACAATATAGGCCCCAACAATGGCCAAATAATAGTCACACCTCTTCTAGATGCAAAAGATACAAATGAATATGTTCTTCCTTGAAATCGAATTGCTACTACAAGTGCGAATTTCTTATATGTTGCGAATTGCTTGAGTAAACTTGAATACCTAAAATGACAAATGAGACCTTGTATATAGATACAATTGAAGCACCTCTTCAATTAGGTCGGCTCTCTTAGAGAGAATAAAACAAACATAATAAATGCCAAGAGGTCGGCCCAATATAAGACATCGTATGCGAATCTAAGGAGGGTCAACCCTTATGTTAATTAGATCAATAACAATGTAAATTAAATAGTTGGAAGGCTATCATTTAATTTAGTCTTCTCGAATTGTGTAAGCTGGAAGAAGCATCCCGAAGCTGCTAATAACATCAACACTCCCTCTCAGCTAGGGATGATACTTTCAGCTACTCAAGGCATATCACCTCATTGTGATAAGGAGCTGATCACCTCATCGTGAAAACAAATAAGATATCACCTCATCGTGATATCAACCATCATGGCTACCTCCATAGATGGTATGTACAAGTGCTCATCACTCAATGTGAAGTTGTCACCTCAGCGTGACTTTCACGATAGCTCTCCCAAAGGGTGAAACATAAGTACAAGAAAATCATCATGGATTCTCTCACATGATGTTGTCATGGCATCACACACATGACATCCACCATGGCTCTCCCAGAGGGTGGAACAAGGTCTTTCACCTCAAACTTCTCTTGAAGAGAAGAATACATTAACAAGGGCTTGCACCTAAATCTCTCTCAATAGATAAATGCATTATCAAGGGCTTGCACCTCAAATCTCTCTTAATAGAGAAATGCATTATCAAGGGATTGCACCTCAAATCTCTCTCAATAGAGAAATGCATTAACAAATCTAAAGATCATTGATACTGAGACTCCCTCTCAGCTAGGACTTCATTCTCCACCATATCAAGCTTGTCTCGAAGGTACACAAACATTATCCTGAAGAGATGCTTGATGAGAATGACTACCATCTGCTCATCAGTGTTGATATACCTCAGCTAAATATCTTTCCTCAATACCATATCTCTGATATAGTGGTATGCTTAGTTTTATCATGAAACCCATAGAAAGACAGAAAGCTTCTCAAAGCTTTGATTTAACACAAGTAATGATAGTTGGCTTCAATGCTAGTTCAACCAATCCTGCAAGGAGCTTTCGAAGCCACACTACTTCTTGAGTTGCCAGAAAAGACCGCTTCCTGTTGTAAGAGGATATCATTGCAGACCTCCACTGAAACAACATCCAAAGCAACACAACCATCATCTTTAGGTTCAGTAGGCTCCCTCTGAATCTTCAATCACTTGCATCAACCACTTGACCTCATTGCTTGCAACTCTTGCCTTAGAGAAAATGGTTTCCAATGCACACCACTGTAGAGAATCAAGGTTGTCCTCTTCGACCGCATTCCAGATCACTCTATTTTGAATAGGTTTGCGAAGCTACCAATGTTAAATCCGGGTTAACATAATTTGAGCAATTCAAAACTCAACTGCTGAAGAGGTACGTTAATTATCTGGCCCTGCAACAATGCAATCCTTATTCTCAGTGAGTCATAGAACTCCCTCTTGATCTCGGCTTTAGAGATTGCAAATAAGACTTCTGGAGGTGCACTCCCTCTAGCCACCAACTTAGACCCTCTAGTGTCCACTCCCTCTTGATCATTTCTTTGGTTTACATGATGCCTCAAGATTTTCATCACTAAGTAATCTCTTATCACCTTCTTGCTTCTAGACCTGTCCTATAAGATAAATATATCAAAATATCAGAATGAAGGGAGTCTCCATAGGATCTCATCCAGGGATCACTATTCAAGAGAAAGACAACACAATTTTTACTACACACAAGATCAAACAAATGATGTCAGATCTGCTCAACTCAGCAGATTGACTTTCAACTCAAATGAAAATTATTTAAAAATAAATAAAAAATAAAGAATAAAATACTTATCTCATTAATTGATGTTACACCATAAAGCTAGATCGGTGGCAGTGTTCCATCTTGGCCACCTTCAGTGATGCCATGATTTACACCTAAAAAGAAACCACTTCTTGGAGTTTGTAGTGATCCACAGATCATCTCCAAACATAGGTGGAAAATATCTCCAAATAACCAAGGCACCAAAGCTTCCCAGATTTATATGGTGAAACCAATATTGAATAGACATTCTCTCTTTATCTGGTCTGATGATCATCATTGTAATTAGAGGCAAATCCCCCTTCTCTGGATTGCCGAAAATGATGTAGGAGGAATGTGAAAACAACCTTTCCTTCAGTAGAGATTTCTCATAGACTTTTCTCCACTGAACATACGCTAAGATTTGCCGACTTATCCTTCTGATAGTAGGAAGAAGCGATATCCTTAATATTTGAATGTGGTCAAAAGACCATTCAAATCTTATTTTGACTTTTGTCCTCGGAGACTACACTAAGCAAATATGATCACAACCTGTAGCTTCAGAAACATGTTGGCACCTCCAATAAGCAATTCCAGGAATATAATGTCTCGATGATGTCTTCCGCACAACTTGATTCAATATATATCAGTAGGGAGGAATATACAATTATCCAACGGCGATATAAAATTGATGAAGGCCACCACCCGTCAGATGGAGTAAAAGCACCAACAGTTTAGTCAAAATTAAAGGCACGATTGACAATATTGGCCCGAACATAATAACTAAATCAAACACGATGAAATACAAGAACCCACGACGAAACCAATATTTGAAATGTACGTCAACTGTGAATTCCACGAGCATGCTTCTGGATGTTCTTCAGGTTTAATAGCAGTCACTATATGATATATTCCCCGAACCCACAAGTTGTTATTGAAGACAATTTCACTAAACTTGCTTTAGCAAATAAATCACCGTCGGTGCCAACATGTGTGACCAAGGTGGTACATGAATAAAAGGGATCCACATCGCCAAATTTATCATTCGATCAGATGTGAAGATGTCTACAGTGGTAAGCAATATCCGTTCCCATATTAACTTCCAGTGCCACCCGACCTTTCAATCCTTCAGGTCATTCTCCAATAAAAAGATTTCAAGGATATGACTCTTTTGTAGCCACAAATTCCTAAGGCATTCTATTCTCAGAAATCCAAATGTAGGAACCAATTATTATTCACTTCTTTGATGATGATCTACAATCCTTCGAGTGCCCAAGATAATCCAATTTCCACTCAATAGAAACGCCAGAGGAATACCATAGTTCATAAGTTCGCCTAACGTAAAGTAATACCCTATATCTTCACACAAGGCACACTTCTGTAGCTTAGGCAACCATCGAAGCACCAACTTCTTGCAGAGGCTCGGGATGCATGAAAATATGGTAAAGTGCCTCACACGACTATACTTCTACACACTGACTTATCCCTCATGGTCTACTTTAGAATGCTTAACAAATTTGAATAGATCTTTTCTAGACCTACTCTAATACCATGTTGATGTTTAATGAATAGAAATACAGAAATGAAAGCAATCAAAAAATGCAACACATGAGATAATGAACACAATCAGATACCCTGGGAAAACTCTCCTCCTAAGGGAGAAAAACCTAGCAAATAATTCTCTTATATATATTGTAGGAACAAGAGTAGAATTCTGCTTTACAATACAGGCCCCAACAATGGCTGAATAACAGTCACACCTCTCCTAGATGCAAAAGATACAAATGAATATGTTGTTACTTGAAATCAAACTGCTGCTACAAGTGCGAATTTCTTCTATGCTGCAAATTGCTTGAGTAAACTTGAATACCTAAAATGACAAATGAGACCTTATATATATATACAATTGAAGCACCTCTTCAATTAGGTCGGCTCTCTTAGAGAAAATAAAACAAACATAATAAATGCCAAGAGGTCGGCCCAATATAAGACATCATATGTGAATCTAAGGAGGGTCGGCCCTTATGTTAATTAGATCAATAACAATGTAAATTAAATAGCCAGAAGGCTATCATTTAATTTAGTCTTCTTGAATTGTGTAAGCTAGAAGAAGCAGCCCGAAGCTACTAATAACATCAACAATCTTTCCATCATCTATTCTTTCCTTCTAATCTATCTCCATCATGAATCCTTATCCCCCTCTCGCATGACCAATAATAGTAGTCAAGGGGAATCCTAACTACATTGATGATGATAATGAAAGTCTTATTGATCACGAAGAGTGTAATATAGATCTCCTTGATGCTATCATTGCTAGCAAGCTTTTTCCAATCACCCCCCAAAATCCAACTACTCCTCCAAACTATCCCACCATGCCTTTATCCGCATCTAATAACAATCCTTATGCTACCCTTGACAAGGGATATCCAACATCCTCACCATCAACATATTCATCATGTCCTCCCTCTCAACCTCTATCCTATCCACCATCCCCATACTCCTATCCTTATCATCGTCAACAACCCCAATATCCCTACCTTAATCAGCCATCCCAATCTTCCCATCCTAATCCAACACCCCCGCTTTCCTATCATAATCCACCATCCCAATATTCCTCTGATCCTAATCCAACATGTCAATCTTCCTATCCTCATCCATTACCCATATCCTCCTATGGAAATCCACCATCCATGTCCTCCTATGGTACTCCCCCACCTCAAACTTTCCATTCTAATCCAACATCCACACCTTCCTATCACAATCCACCATCCCGATATCCCTACCTTAATCCAGCCTCCATATATTGCTATCCTAATCCTCCATCCATGTCCTCCTATGAGAATCTACCACCCATATCTCCCCATCCTAATCCATCACCCACATCTTCCTACTATTATCCATCATCCCAATCTTCCCATCCTAATCTATCATCCACATCTTCCTACTATTACCCACCATCCCAATCTTCCCAATCGAATCCAACATCCACATCCTCCTATTTTAATTCATCATCCACATCCTCTTGCATCACTCCCCCCTTCACCACATTATATCTGAATCCCCCCTCTAATCCTAATCCATAAATCCCTAACCCTAATCCTCCATCCAATCCCATCCACTCATCTAATCATAATTCTCCATCTCCTCCTAGTTCTACATCCACTTCCATACCCTCATCTAATCCTAATCCACCAATCCCTAATCCTCCATCCATTCCCATCCCCTCATCTAACCCTAATCCACCAATCCCTAATCCTAGTCCTCCAACCATCCCTAATCCTCCATCCATTCCCATCACCACACCTAATCCTACATCCCTTCCAAATGTCACCCAAGGACTCATGAAAGAAGAGACACCATGCCCTCCCACTCTATCATGTACAGTCACTAGTGATGAAGCCCTCCTCCATCCTACACCTATCACTCACATTACCATTCCTAACACTGCCCAAACGGTTGAGCCTGTCAAACCCATCGAATCCATCGAATCCCCATCTTCTACTACTAGATCCATCCAATCCACTCCTCCTAGTCCTAATATTACCAAATTTCAATCACATGACCTTCATGAATCCTCCATCCTTCCATCTCCCCCACCTAAGGAGTCCCTCCAACAATCCTCCATCATTGTGCCTCCCACACATGATGAGCCATGTGAAGGGCTTGATCCAAATCATACAAGTATATCCCCTCCTCCAAATCCATATCCTACCATCCCATCTACTCCATCCCAAGATCACAGTCCCCCATCCATCCCATCTCATGATTCCTTTCCTCACCCTAATCCTGATCCTACCATCCTATCTACCCCATCTCAAGATCACACTAGCTCATCAGCTCCATCCCATGATCCCCTTTGCACTCAAGATCCAATCACTCCATCTCATGAGCCCTTATCACCCATTGCCATAAATCCGGATCTTGTCATACCATCTAATCCCTCTCCCGATCCTCCTGATGCTGTTATCCCCTCATCTCCATTGCATGATCTTCCATCATTTCCTAACCTTGTCACCTCAACACCACTTTTGTATCACCTTGGTAACATTACACTCATCCATGGTGGTCTTCTTGCAGAAGAAAATTAAAGTATATGCACCACCCTTCCTGCTCCACCTACTAACAGACTCACATCATGCTTCCAAAAGAATAAGCATCCTACCATAGATCACATGCTCAAGAACATGAACTATCAAGGAAAAGGTTTAGGCCTTCATGAGCAAGGTACTTTAGAGCCCATCCAGGTCAAATAAAATCCAGGTACACAAGGTCTTGGATATATCTCCCAAGAATCACAATCCAAAAATGTTGGTACAACCTCCATACATCCTAAGCAAGCTTCTTCCAAAGGAATGAAAATAACTTCCCATCGTTCTACCAAAACATTCGTCACCATCCCCCCTCCTTCCTCATATTACCTCAAAACAAATGTCCATCTTCCTCTTTCATCTTTTAAATCCATTTTGGGTCCTTATAACCCTCCACCAAACTTCACACATCCTCCTTATACACAATCTATTTTGGGTCCTCATATCCCAAATTCACCTCCTCCATCTCATCTCTCTGTCACCTATCCCTAGTGCACAACATAAAAGTACTAACTTCATAACTCCTAATCAGGATCAACAAAGGCACCCCTCCATGCATGCTATCTCACATCCTCCATCCACACACCATCATCAAAATCCTACCTCTATCACTCCATCCACGTCCTCTCCATATCATCCATCTCCTTATACCCCTCCCATTGCTACTACAAGCACTTTGGATGCCAAATTAAAAATGCATAAATACAAACATCCACATGAATCTAAAGCTTCTCATGTCTCCTTCAAAATACATGTTGATAAAACGAAAAATCAAATTCAAATTCCAAATCAATCCAAACAACCACAAAGGCCCACTAATGAAAAAATCAAAACCATGTGGATTCCAAAGAAAAAATGTCATGCCTTCGCATGAAAAATTTGTAATGACATCCAAAGTTGCTAATCCACCAAAAAATAATTCACCTCCTCCATCTCCTAAATCTATTTTGGGTCCCTATGTCCCAAAATTCACCATCCCAACTCCTCCATTATCTCCACACTCTCCATCCATTCATCCACCTATCTTCTCGCATCTGCCATCACATGTGCCAATGTTGGTCCTGAACACATTCCCCCATCACACATCCACTCCATTATTCCATCCCTACACTTTCCAACACCCCATCCACTATCCCTCACATCTCCCCCATCAAATCCCTTTAATCCATCCTCTTGCATAATCCATCCATTCTAATAAGGTGGTACCAACATCCAATGGTCGCTTTACACATGGGCTCTTTTTACCTCATATGGAACTTGATGCTTGAGTCCTTCAACCATCCAATTTATCATATGTATCCTCATCCATCTCCATCCGTATTTCTATCCGAAAAGTCCCAAAAGTCAGAAAAATCCAAAAAATCCAAAAAATCCAAAATAAAATAAAAAAATAAAAAATAAAACAAAAAGAGAAAAAAAAAAGGAAAAAAAGAAGAGAAAAAACAAAGAAAAAGAAAAAAGAAAATAACTTAAAGAGAAAATAATTCGTCCAATGGTGAAAACTTGGCAAACAAGCGCTTTGGATAAGTACCATGATGAAAACCTGGCAAACAAGCGTCATGCATAAATCCCCCATCTAGTCTACTTCCACAATTGGAGGAAACTTCCACCTACACATTCCTTTCCTCCATCTCCTACATCTGCCTATCTTTTGCATCCTACCCCTCATATCCCATTTGTATCTAGTCTCTCCATCTTCCTTATGATCTTGACCTAGATAGGGGAAAATATATATACTTTGCTTTGGACACCTCTTGGCATATATTCCCCTCATCCATACATTATCATATTCCTTATCCTTCCCATCTACTTTTCTGATCCATGCATATTATCTACATCCATCTACCTTCATCATCCACCCATCATGCCAACACCCATATCCCTTCCTTACCCATATCTCCTATTTATGTCCATCTCAGTCCCTTATCCACCCATCTTGCTATCCCTCTTGCCTCGTCACACATGACACATCTAGAGTGGGGGCATCTCCTTATTTACGATAGGGTCCTTGGATACATCATCCATCCATCCCTCCAAGTAATCCTTTCCATCTCCCCATCCTTCCCATCCTTATCTCCCCATCCCTTTATACATCCAGTAATCCCTTCCATCTACCAAATTCTTATCTTCCTATACTCTCATCCACTAGTCCATTTTCACCCTTTCATCCTTATCTACTCATCCCTCTATCTAAATATCCCACCCATATCCCTATCCTTATTTTCCTATCCATCTTCCCAAATCCTTGTCCCTCTATCCACCTATCCTAGCATCTTTCTATCTCCCCATCTTTATCAATCCATCCATTTATCTCTATTTTCCTTCCATCTCATCATCCCTTGTCACTAGTATCTAGCTATAGGCTACCCCCATTCCATCCAATGACATACATTACACTATCATCACTCCTATCTATTCCTCACATCTATCTCATATTCTATCACTTTTCATCATCCCTCTACCCATCGTTTCCTCCTCCCACTTCCTCTTTTGATGATTTGGATAACTATCCCATCCTTGAGCTTCACATAATCCACATCCTACACATATCAACCATCCTCTCCGCACGGCCTATCCTGGCTCATCATATCAACTCTATCCTTTTATCCTTTTATCATTGTCATCTCATCATCCCCTATCTGTTGTCTATTGTTGGTCTTTTGTCAAAATACGTTGCCCATGTGCTTTCACATAGGTAAGGTCGATCATTTGATCTGCCCTCGAGGCTCTATCTTTTGTCTGTCTTGTCATCTTCCATCATCTGTCTTTGGCCTCGTATTGACTTACGATGCCCCTACGCTTTCACGTAGGCAAGGTCGATTGTTTGATCCACCCCTTGGGCATTTTTCCATCCCATATGCACCATTCATCAAGGTATCCATCCTCCTCTTTCCGCTTTGATCCCTAGTCTCTTCCTGAACTATGAGGGCTCTGCACTTTCACATAGGCAAGGGTGATCTTTGATCAACCCTCGAGCCCTTAGGTCTTTAGGTTGTATCGGTCTTGTGTCCCCTAGGTCTTTAGGGTGTTTCAGTCTTGTGTCTTGTCATCTTGTCGTATGTCCCTATCCTAGCTGGTACTTCCACAATAAAGGTCACTAGTATCCACAATAAAGGTCACTAGTATCCCGAGATTCAATCGATTTCAGATATCCCACGTCATGTCGATCAACCAATCTATCCTCCATCTTTGGTCTCAACAGGATGTATCCTTCCTAACAGACTGCATCATTCCCATCCATCCTTTTGATCCTGTGGCAAAGGACATTTGAAATTTGATTGTGATCTTTTGATGCTTTTGATATTTTGTTTATCATTTGAGCTCCCTATCATCACTTGTCAAGGCTGCCATGATCTATCATATTATGGTGTGTTTTGATTGGTTAACATAGGGGCATATTTTGATCTTTGTATGTTTTTGTCTTCTTGGTTGTCCCACATAGTACCCACCAAGACCCCTGAGGTCTTGTGCTACACTGGGACATCCTTTTGTGCTTGTGGTTATCTCGATACCTGGCCCGACTAAAGTCATCGCGACTTTGGGGTGTCGGGATAGCCTTCTTTGTTTGTTGTGTTTGTGCATTAGACACTAATCCGCCTTGATTCTACATACCATGGTACTTGGTGTCTTATGCTATAGCAAAAATCGGTGCTCCAAAAATGACAACTTGCTCTTCCCTTGCATTGTATCTTTACCTCCATCATCTTCTTTCATTTTCACCATCTCACATCTCCATCCAATCCTAATCCATTCAATCTAGCACAAATCATCTCATCATATCTTTGGTCTTGTTCCTAGCCGTGCTACAAGCCTTGATCCAATCATCATCATCATCGTCATTATCAGGATGTATCTTTCCCTATCCTTTTGTGTTGTTTTGGGATGTATCCTTCCCTATTATTGATTTTTTATATGCATTATGACTAAAGTCTTGATTGATAGACTAATTCAAAAACATCAATAATTCTCAAACTATTTCACATTTTTCGAATCCGAAAGATGCAAATACATTCTATGCTTCCCATACTATAGGATTTTTTTTTGAATTTCATAAATTTTGGACCAAGTTATGGTGGTCAAACAAACAAATTTTAATATTTTAAAAAAGTTCTAACAAAATTTTCATAATTAATTATTTACTTGCAAAATAATTATAAAATGTAGCATATCTAGACATGTGTCCTCTACTTATATTGAAAGTTTAAAAAAAAATAAAAATCTTGTACTTAGGTTGATCAGACACACCTGCTTTATATTTTTTCTTGAAAATTTAGAGCTACTAATTGAAATTTCAAATTTTCACCAAATATATTTACTTTTTTTCCAAAAAAGGATTAGTAGCTTTGAAACTACATTCAATTTGCTACAAATTATGGTCTTACATATTTTAGAGAGCAACCAAAATATGAAGATGCAACAAAATTTAGAGATGCATGTGCAATTGTGTATTGGTGTAATGCAAAATTATCTACAAGATCAAGTGAGAACTCTACAATTCGACAATTATTTTGGTTAGTTAAAAAAATAATTCTTACTTGACATATTGTGAGACAATTAGTGGATCAAAAAATGGCATCATTAAGAGTTCAAATACAAGCACACAAACTATATGGATTAGGGAACTTGCTTGTTTTTGTCAATTTTGCATTGTAGGTGAGTGGGAAGCATGTGAAAATACATAATGGGTTGGAGAATGGATACAAAGATCCTTGAAACCTACACAAGCACATGATCAAGATGAAACAACAATTGAAGAAAATAATCAAACAATTACATTAGATGACTATGGCCGTGTTTTAAACCTTGTACAAGAAGTTACTTTAATTTAATATATATTTTATTACATTATTTTGTAATATTTAATTATATATTTATGCATGCATTTATGTGAATTATATGTCACTTTATTGAATTTATAAGTTTTCTGCATGACATGTGTATGATGTTGCATCTAAGGGAAATGAAGAGAAAATAAATTATTTGTTGGATCAATGTGGAGACAAAACATAAGTTGTTACATCCTAAAATAGATGATAACTATGAGTATCCAATAGGTCGTGGTTGTTGTTGTTGTTGGTGTGAATATATGTCTTGTACCTAGTAATTTATCTTATTAGGGACTTAGGGGACTTATTCACATGTTAAGTTTAATTAGGTTATAAGATTCCTTCTAGAAGTCTTAGTTGGCATGTCTAGAGCTTATCTTTCTAGCATTTTATGTTTGATTCCTAGATTAGTTATCTCATGTCATAGGATTAAGACACATGTCACAATCATGTTTAATCCTATTCCTCACCTTGCCTATATAAGGAAGGTCATTGTACTCATTTGTAACATACTTCACACCTCACAATCATATTGATAGGTCTTGATATCAAGTAAGCTCATATTCTTGCATACTCTCTTGTGGAAGGAATCCATTATTTTTGCAAGTGGTCTTGGGTATAGAGCTAATCTTTAGCTCTTATAGTTGGTACTTGGCTAAATAAATATCTAATAAGAAATAATGGTTTGCTTGCATTTGAAGACTATGCAAGACATAAGAAGATTATACACTACTCACATTTGGTTGTGATAACAAATCTAAAACTAACCAGATATCAAGGGAGACCTACTAATAAAGAGTTATAGAAACTTTCTATGGAAAAACATGAAACAACTATAGATGCATTACAAAAAAGAGGATACAAATGATATAATGAAATAAATTTGTAGGTTGTATATAATTGTATATATTTGATTGATAGTTAACATATAGTTAATTAATTTACTACCATTCTCTAAAAAACTTATAAGTGACTGCATGTCCCTTTAAGCCATCCTCTTACATCCCCTCAATTCATCCTCTTAGCTCCCCTTAAACCATCCTCTTAGCTCCCCTTTAGTCATCTCCTAATTATAGTTCATTTTTTCACATGACTTAGAGTCAAGGCTCATGTATCTCCCCTTAAGACATCCTCTTACATCCCTTTAAGTCATCTTCTTAGCTCCCCTTTGTTATCATGGAATCTAGTAGCGCTCGTTCCACGGATAACCCCCTATGAAACTTGTTCGTTTCATAGGTTCATGATGTTCAAACACACAAAACGAGGTGATTTTCAATCCACCTCGAAGTGCATTCCAAAGTATCAAACAATCCATTTGAGAATTCCTCTGTGTTTGTCTAGCGAAGACCTTCGAAACGAGTATCTTCGCGAACTCTCATTGTTTATACTTAGTGAAATTGTAAAAAGTACAAAAGCTCTAGAAAAAAGTGCTCTAACATTTTGAAGAAATTTGTCTGAGTATAAAAAGTGCAAGGGCGAGGTTTTTTAGCGCCACTGCACTTAAGAGAAATGTTAACTTGGTGCAAGGGCACTAATTTTTAGCACCCTTACACCAATTTCTAGACTTAGTAAAAAATGACTAGGGTGATGATTTTTGACTCAAGTGCACTTTACCCAGTTTTTCAAATTGGTGCACAAGTGGTGATTTTTAGCACTTGTGCACTTTTCCCAAATTTTCACAAGTGTGAGACAATGTGTCAGGGCATTGATCTTCAGTGCCCTGGCATATTTTTTTTTCCAAACTTACACATAAAGTGCAAGGGTGCTGATTTTCAGCGCCATTGCACCTGAGAACATTCTCCTAAGTGCAAGGGTGTTGATTTTCAATGCCATTACACTTTTGGCAATTTTTTCCTTAAACTCTTCAAACTTGCTCCATTTTCGCTTCACACCCCATTTCTTTGCTCTCGCATCATTTTCCATGCCTAGTTGCTCTGTTCACGCTTGCTCAACATCGTTTGCTCGCTTCACTCTTCCCAATGCTATTTTTTCTGCTAACACCTGTTGATTCACCACCCTTGCAGTCTCTTTCCAGATATCGTCAAGTGATCCTCAAGGTGAAATATTTGATCCAGTTGCTGCAGATGAGAAGGCTACACAAATAGCCCAACTCAAATTAGAGCTTGATAAGGAGGAAGGTGTTCTTATTCAAGAGCCAAAAGAGATGGAAAAATTCCTATCATTTTGGTCATAGATGAAACAGGAAAAGCTCAACAAATTGGTGCAAGTCAAGGTAATTCCCGACGAGGAGAAATATGTAGAGGAAGATGTCGAAAGACATTGTGCCATCCTAGAAAAAGGGAATCGAGGAGTTTCCATGCAAGCTTCTTGAAGAAAACCGGATCTTCCTTTTGGCCACAAAACTTTCCAAGACCTTCAAAGAAGCCATCATGAATCAAGTAGAGAGTACAAAATTTTCAAAAGCCTCTATGCATGATCTTTGTGATACAAGGCTCACTCTTGACAACCTCAAGACCCATCTTGACAGGTGCAAAGAGGTTCACTCATCCGCCAAGAAATCAATCATGAGGATTCACACGATTGTGGATTACACCATTGGTCTGGATAAAAAGTTCATACAGGAGACCAGGAAGAAGTATGAAGACTTCCGCGCCCAAGCAAGGAACCATGAAGATTCTTGATCTCCCAGTCTTGAAAATTTTGATGCTTCCTAAGACACATCTTGTAAATAGTTTATGACATCTTAAATGTCTTTTTGTAAAGTGTAATTACACCAAAAATATGAGATGTAATTTCACAGAGATGAATTAGATGATGACTTAGTCAAAGTTAGAGTTTCCTATTTTTGCTCACCTAACTTTCCTATTTTCACTCAACTGATTTTCTAGATTAGCTCTTCCCTCTTTTCTATAAATATAAGGGATCTCTATTGTAATAAGGACCTTTTAGTATTTTTGCAATGAAATGCTGCCCTTTTGAGAAATAAACATTGAGACTTTATGTTCAATTTTGTGAATCTAAATTTGATCAATAAAGAAGGAAGTTGCATACTAGACTTTGTGTTGGAATCAATTCTCTTTTGGTTTGAATAAGATTGGTGGTGATTAGTTTATGAGATCTGAAGGGCTTCAAGTAAATCTATGTAAAATTTGTGTTACATTCTTTATTTGGATTTTCATTTATGTTTGGATAAATATTGTTGAATGATCTAGAAGACTTTGTGCTTGTAATCATTCATGTTGTTCGTGGAATTGTTGTATCTAGAAGACTGTGATTCTAATATTGCAAACGGTACATCCATCTCAGATCCATCAATGAAAAAGCTACGAAATGACTTTGTGCCTTCATGAGCTTTCCCTTTTCTTTTATTTGTTTATCATTAATCATATCTGGTATCTCTACGCTTTGCTTTGACAAGATAGAGGTATTGGCATTACTGCTCGTTGTTAGTTTAAAGTTATCTTGAATTAGGACTTCCAACTATGAAGCATTGTGAAACATCTTCTTTGAAAAAAAGAGAAGCACGAATGTGACACCCCCCCTTTTTGTAAGTATAGTGTACATTGTGTAAATACTTTCTTAGTTTTACCATAGCTTTTGTTAGTAGTAAGAAGGGCGCCTCCCCTTTCTGAGAGGAGAGATTTTATCTCACATAGATGTGGTTGAAGTCTAGGTTCTATAATCTGTTGAAAATTTGATTACATAGTTTTCACCCAATAGTTTTTTGGCGACTCCGCTAGGGACACGATACACATTCAAAAGCCTCACATTTTCATTTGAAGTATACCTGTTTCCTTTTTCATTGTAATTTATTTTCTTGTAAGTTTTTCAAGATTTCACCAAGGACATGTAAATGGTTGCTCAAGGTTCTTGGGGAAATGCTTTCGGTTCGTTGAGTTTAGCTCTACCCCTACATGCTCTTCTTGAAGGCTCATGGAAGAAATTTCCCAAGTTTTTTGGTGATGGACAATGACATCCTGATGAGAACGTTGTTGCTTTCTACATCGCTTGTGGAGTTCATGGTGTTGAATACAAAGATGTATCTGTAAGGCTGTTTGTGGAGACTCTTCAAGGTGTCACTGCAGATTGGTTTTATCATTTTGTGCTATGTACCATCACAAATTGGGAAAATATCATAGCCAAGTTTGAAGAAAGGTTCAAACCTCCTGAAGACGCTCATGCTTTGTTGGCTCATCTCACCCAGTTGAAGAAGGAATCTCTCATGCGTATGCGCGAGTTCATTGCTCACTTCAACAAGTTGACACGAAGAATTCCAATTGTTGCTCAACCTACAACTAATAATTTGAAATGTTTCTTTGTAAATTATCAAGTACCCAAGGTTGGTTTCTTATTGAGAAGAGCAGCCCTAGCTACTCTTGCAGTTGTGCAAACCTTGGTGACAAAAAATGAAGATGATCTCATTCTTGTTGGGAAAATAAGAATTGAATCAAATGAATATGAAGAAAGCCCTTCTTTGGAGTTATTTTCTTCCACCACAAGGAAAAATCCTATGGTGCAAAGGTTGGAAAATGAGCTACTTGTCCTCAAAAAGTAGCTAGCTCAAGGTATGTTTTATGTGCCTTGCAAGGACGTACCAGGGAGTTCACTTTTAAATGTTGCTCATAATTTTGTTGTTGGTAATAAACACAAGTTATCTTCACCTCTGAAGAGGCTTGCTCTTGAGGCACCATTAGTAAAAGCAGTAGTGAAGAATCCTAACTCCAATCCAAGTGATCTTGCTATTCTCTTCGGGGAAAATGAAGCAAATAAAGCTGGTGACTCCCAATTCTGGTTTATGTAGTCTCAAAAAGCCATTAATGAAAAGCAGAAAGATGAAAGTCATTTTTATGAAGTTCAAGTGAATGAAGACAATCTTGTCTTGAGATCTGAAAAGATGAACATGCACAAAGGTCTTAGTCAAGTTGAAAAGAATGCATCTGTATTTCAAGGTCATGAACTTGAACACGTGTTACATAAAAGAACTTCCCAAAGGCATGATGAGGACCTTCTTATTAATAATTCAGATTTTCCCATGTCTAAAGATGGCGAGCAACATACCGAAGTATGCAGTGCAATTATATATTCATTTGAATCACATGAAGGAGATCATTCTGATTAGGATGAGGTTGCCATGGTTGATGAATTAGTTGTTCAAGTAGTAACTGGTAAGGAGCATTTAATCTTTGACCAATCAAGGGGATGCACCAAAATACACCTTTCTTGGTTGGATGCCAATGGGAAGACAAAGGTTCCACTTGTACCTGAGTGTGAAGATAAATTGGAGAATGCAACTAAAGATGTATTTGTAGATGCGTAGGAGTAGTCTAAATTCAATGATTCATTTTGGAGCAGCAGTATATCTGATATATTTTCAGAGGTAGCTGAACATGTTCATCTCTTTCAAGAAACAATTCCTCAACTTCATCTACATGTAGCTGCTAATGATCATGTAAGGCATTGCAAGTTGTTGAAGAAAGGCAACTATTTTGTTGAACCTATGAATGGTTCCATTTGAGAAGATTTCATTGATGGCTAGTTTTAATTAGGTAGGTTTTTACGTTTTCAATAAGTGTATTTGCACAAGTTTACGTCTTGTTTTCATAGATTTTCTTTGTGTCAGTCATGCACAACTCTGTTTCCCAATGGATGGATGAAGGAACTTGAATTCTGGAGTTCTTCTCCCTTCATTCGTTTCAAATAAAATTTGAAGGAAGATCCCCAACATGAGCCAATTGTTATCATGGAATCTAGCAATGCTCGTTCCATGGATAACACCCTACGAAACTTGTTCCTTTCATAGCTTCGTGATGTTCAAGAACGCAAAATGAGGCAATTTTCAATCCACCTTGAAGTATGTTCCAAAGTCTCAAATAGTTTGTTTGAGCATCCCTTTGCGTTCATCTAGTGAAGACCTTCAAAATGAGTATCTTTGCGAACTCTCATTGTTTATACTTAGTGAAATTGTGAAAAGTACAAAAGCTCCAAAAAAAAGCGCTCTAACATTTTGAAGAAATTTTTCTAAGTATAAAAAGTGCCAAGGCAGGTATTTTCAGTGCCTATGCACTTAAGTGAAAAGTCAACTTTTGGTGCACAAGCTCTGATTTTTAGCGCTTGTACACTTTTTCTCTATACTTAGTCAAAATTGGGAAAAGTGTAAAAGCTCCGTAAAAAAGCGCTCTAACATTTTTCAAATTTTTTCTAAGTGTTGAAAGTGCAAGGGCGAGGGTTTTTAGCACCACTGCACTTAAGTGAAATGTTAACTTGGTGCAAGGGTGCTGATTTTTAGCGCCCTTACACCAACTTCCAGACTTAGTAAAAAATGACCAGGACGGTGATTTTTGACTCAAGTGCACTTTTCCCAGTTTTTCAAATTGGTGCACAAGTGGTGATTTTTAGCATTTGTGCACTTTTTCTAGACTTAGTCAAAAATGACCAGGGCGGTGATTTTTGACTCAAGTGCCCTGACATATTTTTTTTGCCAAACTTACACATAAAGTGCAAGGGCACTGATTTTCAACGCCATTGCACTTGAGAACGTTCTCCTAAGTGCAAGGGCGCTGATTTTTAGCGCCATTACACTTTTGGCAGTTTTTGCCTTAAACTCTTCAAACTTGCTCCATTTTCGCTTTGGACCTCGTTTCTTCACTCCCGCATCATTTTTCATGCCTAGTTGCTCTGTTCACACTTGTTCAACATGGTTTGCTCACTTCACGCTTCCCAATGCTACTTTTACTGCTAATACTTGTTGATTCACCACCCTTGTAGTTTCTTTCCAAATATCGTCAAGTGATCCTCAAGGTGACATCTTTGATCTAGTTGTTGCAGATGAGAAGTCTACACAAATAGCCCAACTCAAATTAGAGCTTAATAAGGAGGAATGTGTTCTTATTCAAGAGACAAAAGAGATGGAAAAATTCCTATCATTTTGGTCACAGATGAAACAGGCAAAGCTCAACAAATTGGTGCAAGTCGGGGTAATTCTCGACAAGGAGAAAAATGTAGAGGAAGATGTCGAAAGACATCGTTCCATCCTAGAAAAATGGAATCAAGGAGTTGCTAGGAAAGCTTCTTGAAGAAAACCATATCTTCCTTTTGGCCACAAAATTTTTTGAGACCTTCAAAGAAGCCATCATGAATCAAGTAGAGAGTGCAAACTTTTTAGAAGCCTATATGCATGATCTTTGTGATACAAGGATCACTCTTGACAACCTCAAGACACATCTTGATAGGTACAAAAAGGTTCACTCGTCCGCCAGGAAATCAATCATGACAATTCACACCATTGTGGATTACATCGTTGGTCTGGATGAAAAGTTCATGCAGGAGACCAGGAAGAAGTATGAAAACTTTCGCACCCAAGCAAGGAACCATGAAGATTCCTGATCTCCCAGTGTTGAACATTTTGATGCTTCCTTAGATGCATCTTGTAAATAGTTTATGAAATCTTAAATGTCTTTTCGTAAAGTGTAATTACACCAAAAATATGAGATGTAATTTCACAGAGATGAATTACATGTTGACTTAGTCAAAGTTAAGGTTTCCTATTTTTTCTCACCTAACTTTCCTATTTTCACTCAACTGATTTCCTAGATCAGCTCTTCCCTCTTTTCTATAAATATGATGGATCTCTATTGTAATAAGGAACTTTTAGTATTTTTGCAATGAAGTGCTGCCCTTTTGAGAAACAAACATTGAGACTTTGTGTTCAATTTTATGAATCTAAATATGATCAATAAAAAATGAAGTTGCATACCAGACTATGTTGGAATCAATTCTCTTTTGGTTTGAATAAGATTGGTGGTGATTAGTATATGAGATCTGAAGGGCTTCAAGTAAATCTATGTAAACTTTGTGTTACATTCTTTATTTGGATTTGCGTTTATGTTTGTATAAATTATTTTGAATGATCTAGAAGACTTTGTACTTGTAATAATTCATGTTGTTCATGGAATTGTTGTATCTAGAAGACTTTGTGCTTCTAATATTGCAAATGGTACATTTATCTCAAATCAATCAGTGAAAAAGCTACAGAATGACTTTATGCCTTCAAGAGCTTTCCCTTTTCTTTTATTTGTTTATCATTAATCATATCTGGTATCTCTACGCTTTTCTTTGACAAGATAGAGGTATTGGCATTATTGCTCATTGTTAGTTTAAAGTTATCTTGAAATAGGGCTTCTAAATGTGAAGCATTGTGAAACATCTTCTTTGAAAAAGGAGAGAAGCATGAATGTGACACACCCCCCCCCCCCTTTTCGTAAGTATAGTGTACATTGTGTAAATACTTTATTAGTTTTACCGTAGCTTCTGTTAGCAGTAAGAAGGGCACCTCTCCTTTCCGAGAGGAGAGATTTTATCTCACATAACTATGGCTAAAGTCTAGGTTCTGTAATATGTTGAAAAGTTGATTACATAATTTTCACCCAACACCCTTAAGCCATCATCTTACCTTCCCTTGAGTCATCTCCTAAAAATAGTTATTTTTTTCACATGATAAGTTAGGGCTTGTTTATCTCCAAATAAAAGTCTTCATTAAATGCATATGTCTTTGAGACCAATTTACTGAAAAAAAAATTATTTGAAAAACTTGATGTTTCAACAACTACTACTCATGTAAATAACATTAAAAAAATATAAAACACCCTTTTGTAGATCTATAAGTTTAGTTTTCAAATATACATATATTAATAGTTTAATTATTTTTTACGCTTTATTTTTTTATTTTTACTAAAAATAAGTTATCAACACCAAAACATATGGTTGATGATCTTTTTTTTTTTAAATACTAAATTTTAGTTAAAAAAATGAAAATTTTATACTACACAAGATAAAAGAATTTGTTAAGACGGTGTTTTTTTCTATTTTGGATAAACAAGCATAAGACGACATCCTATGTAAACAATTGTGTTTTCAATACACACATTTTAATATTTATTTTAAAAAATGTGTATCAAAATTGAGAAAAAATAAATCCATGCACTAAAGTTTTAACTTATAAATATGCAAAAAAATGAAGGGAAAAAATTACTATATAAAGAGTGATGTCCCATTTAACTTCATTTTTTAACATTTTATTAACAACTAAATTATAATGTTAATTTCATAAGAAAATGTATTAAACTACTTTTTTAATGTTAAAAAATACAAACATAAAACACACAAAAAAATAAACATTTTATTAGTTTACATCATTTCAAAATTCAAAACATATAATGTCACTTTTTAGTGATTTAAGTTAAAATTTTAGATCACTGTTGACTAATTCCATTATAAAAGTGTGACACAACTTTGTGCTTTTACCCCAAGACTATTCTCACTTTTTTAAAAAAAAATTGCCTGAATCGGGTAGCCCCCCCTTTAAACTACAATGCACTTGGTAAAAAAATTTCACATGATTGGTGACGTTGCCATGAGACGCCCTCCGATATCACAGGGATGGGGGGAGACTAGACCTCGTGACCTCTTGCCTGCAACAAGATGCCTTAGCGAATCGATCTAGGCCCCCATCCCAAGACAATTCTCACTTAATTCAATACTAACCCTCTCATTATTGTGGTTATCTTTCAAGTGGTAACTATGCTACATAGGCTTAAATAGATGGCCAATACTTCGATTGGTTTCTTTAGATACACATGCCAAGCATTCAAATTCTCTTTTTAGTTGACACAATTTCAAATCTACTTTGGATGGTATATTGAAGCTACTCCTATGGTGGGTTGTGTGGGCATTGTAATGGACAAACTTCCTATATTTTTTCAATTGATGCAACAAATTTATCTATAAAGGAGATAAATAAAGGCATCAAAGGTGAGATCTAAAAATCCCACGTATAACTCAAATGGTTAGAGCCTCAAGGACCTCTTTCCTAATACCTTCAATGCGTGCATAATACGTATCTCCACTTCAAGGGAGATCATCTAACCTCTAGGTTACACTAAGTTATCATTGTCTTGTAGTTTGAGGTTCCCTTTGGCACAATTAAGAGTTTGTTCATACATTCCACAATGAGATTGATCATCATAATCCTCAAAAGCATGTATTCATCCAATTTGTTCAAAGAAACTTAAAACTAAGGACCATTTAATTTGACAATGTGCTCCTTACTATGAGGTTAGATGGCGATTCTTTTGTCTCTTTAGAGACTTGTATAACTATTAGGAAATAGGATGAATAGACAACTAATCATTACATACAAAAAATATTGAAATTAAATTACAAATAAATAGAGAAACAAATTACATGATATGTACATAGGGAAAACCCTTTTGGATTAAAAACCTCACAAAAAATATCATTTACTATTGAGGAAACTTACAATAATGTTTCTATAAAACAAACATATCAAGAACCTAGATACTATAGTATCTTCTCCCTCCCCCTCTTTCCACGATGCCTCACACACATATACAATGCATTAATAAACCTCTCATGTAGTCTTACCTCTAGCACATACTAATATAGATATCATCTATTCACCATGTGTCATATGCTTTATGATTGCTTATAGTAAAAGCAATATAAGGGGTTGATGAAGATGTCACAACCTTTCACCTTATAACCTTTTAGTTATAAATTTATTTGATAAATTAATTATTTTTATATATAAAGCTAATTTTAGATTACCCCTTATTTTATATTATATTGATAAAACTTATAAATTTGAGCATTATAAATGTTATTTAGGAGTACTTATATTATATGAAATCTCCAAATAAACATTATGATCTAAACCTCCTCCTTAATGTTTAGAGTTCATATTGTCAAATTTCTTTTAGAAAGAAAAAACGATGCTCCTCAATAATGCAAATTTTTTGACAAGCGTGTCACAAGGAAAAAAATCTATCACAATGAACAACATGTATTCTAGACTATGTGATAAAACTTTTGTCAAATTTTAGATCCCAATTTCCTCAAAATAATGTTTCAATGAGGTCTTATAAAGTTTTTGTTGGAGCCCAATAATCCTCAAACTAGCCTTCCAAGTTCTTGTTACAAAAATAACACCTATAGGTCTTATATATTGTTTGTAGTTCTTATATACAATTATTCTTTATTTTATATTATAAGGACAAACCTTACAAATTAGAATCTTATAAATGTTATTTAGGAGTACTTGCAACAAATACAATTGGACCCAAGTAAACATTATGCTCTAATAATGACTCTATGCAAACTTTCATGGCTTACAAGGATGAAAGATGGTTGACTTTTTTCTTTTGAGAGATGTTTAATCTTTCACCAACATTTAGCCAAAAAACTTTGTTTCCACAATTAATGCAAATGAGGATCATGCACCTAGTGAAGGGTGACTAACCCAAGCAACCATACACATATTTCAACAAGTATTAGTTGACAAGCAACAAGAATATAATAGCACTCATAAAGTCTTGAATTGTAACTCAATTACACTTGCATTTTACTTTAGTATTCCTTTACTCCTACTCCTAGGTCCGCAACCCAACCACAAGGTAGTATATTTGACTTAGGAACTCTAACAACATTGTAAGGACATAACCTGACTACAAGCATCAATACTAAAATTTTAACTTGAATAACTCTTTTTGGAGGTCACATTCTTAGCAATAGGATTATTCTCTAATTCGTACTCTTATGACTCTTGTTGCTCTCATTTTCTCTCTTACCTTCTCTTATCTTCAATTAGAGCTAAGGAGGAAGATATTCAATAAATCTTATCTATACCCTCTTTCCATACTTTCTCATCATTACAAGATTGTTTTATAGAAAACAAAATGCCTAAAGTAGCTAGGTGTTAACTAATAATATAACTACCACCAAGGTAATTGCCACTAATATTAAGAGCGCAATTAGAAATATATATAATATAAATGCCTCAAAATCATCACTAGGAATGAGTCATCACCCAACACCAAAAGAACTATTGCAAACATTTTGAACATTAAAATTTAACATAAATGTTGCCTAGCAAATGTAGCTAATGCTCAAAATTGCAAGTAAATAAACTCCCACAACCTAATGCAAAATCTGTAGCTAGAACACCTCCATTAAGTTCATTAAAAATTGTAATTATGGTCTAACAATTGCAACTAGGTCAATAATCAAATGAGACAGTAGTCTTTATTTGGAAACACTCCTCAAACTATTGTGCCATTTATAACAATTATTGTTTATGAGTGTTGCCCCCAACCTTAATGCATTATGGTCAAATCATGATGGTTGTGATAGTTGGCATCTAAGTGGAAGATAGTTGTAACTATTCAACTAGGAATGCTCAAATCCACAACCTAAGTTGATTTGTGTGCAAGTGAGTCCTAGTAACAACAAAGATCCATACTAACATGCCCTATGTCTACAAAAAGTGTTAATTGTTGCCCATTTGACCAAGAACATGTGATGGGGCATATATTTCAATGTTTATATCAAGCCAAACAAAAATTGTCACAACATTGTGGGGAAAAACCCATGAATAGGCATTGGAAACAATAAGTATAGTGCCTATCAAGAAGACCACACAAAGGAGAAAATGAATGCCAAATGAGACCTCCAACACAAAATTAAAAAAGAAATCAAAAATTGATTTAACAATATTTTTTAGGCATTTTTGGATTGAGAGAGCCCTAAGTGCTCCTTCATTAGACACACTGAGTAAGAAGTTTGTGAGCATATCTCGCAAAATAGAGTTGAGTGGAAGGACCACGCTTCCAAAAAGTGCACAATTCATACAAGCTCCATCACTGAATCAAATACCTTAAAAATATTTCTTTTGCTCTTTTGACACTTAGTTGGGACAACTCCCATTTCCTTTCACTAAACTCATCCATCCACTTTCACACCTCATGAACCTCTACCCACCATAGATTGATCACCTCCTAATTTTTCTTCTCCACCATCTTCCCTTTTTAATGAGATTCAACACATCGTTGTCCATCCATCTCTATGAAAACCTCTTTATCCATTCATTCTACACTCTTCACTTATCTTGCACATAAATCATCACAACCAATTTTATTAAAAACTAATCACCTCCTTATCTACTTCTACAAATACCTCAACTTCAACAACTAGAACTTCTACTCCTAACACCATCTTGATGTTCATCTTTGCTATGTGCATTTGGTACCTCATCAATTTTGTCATGTCCCCGAAATAACAAAACCATAAAAACCAAGTGTTAAAAAACAAATCAATTAATAAATAAAATAAATAGCAATATTAATATTAAATATAAAATAAATGTGTATCATATCAATATAAAAATATATAAACATGAAATAACAAATATAATAATAATATATAGACAAATTATTGTTATTACATTCTAGTATTAAATAACTTAATATCAAAAAATAATAATAAATAAATATTATAATCATTACACATCAAAGATTGTAATACATTAGAATAAAATAATAATAAGATATTAGCAAATTGTTTTATTATTAAACTTTAATGTTAAAATATGTTCAATAAAATATCAAAATGAAATAATAAAATAAATAGAAATATGAAATATCATAATTATAGTAATAATATATTATTTTAAAAATAGATATTATTGTGATAATAAAGGCAGCAATTAAATCTAACAAAGGGATGTATTTTATGAAAAGTCACCTCTTTCACCAAACAATACATTCCCCCCCATGAGTCACCTACCTTGAATGGTATAAATAGAAGGAAGGAAAATAAGGAAGGGGGAAAAAGACATGGAGAAATAGGATTTGCAATTTAGAACAGCAGCAACAATTATTGTTATGCATTGGAATATAGAGCCATTTAATATATATATTATTTAATAGGCATGCAAGTATATATGCATAGATATAGATAAATTTTATGATGAATACTATGCAATGAATAAAGAATATATATGAATAAGGAAAGAATAATTATATAACTACTAATAGATATAAGTAAAAGCATAATTATATATATGTATATAAAGTATATATATGTGTATAAATACATATACATGATTATGCAATAATGATACTTATAAGTAATGATGACTCTTTAATATAAATATAAGTAGATTATGAATTGTCCTCATCCTATGATCAATTTAGTACAAGGTTGAAGGAAGCGAGTAAGGAAACATGGGGAGATATAGCAACTCAGGTGATGTACTCACTTAGCAATAATATTTAGCATATTTTGAATATAGGAAATAGATATTTCTAATTTGATTATTGGTGTAATGCTTTCTTTAGTATTATCATGATGATAATGATGCTGATATTAACTAAAAGAATTAGTAATAAATGCAAATGTATTTGATTGCTAAAAGATTGTCTTCTGTGTGTTTGTAAGCCTGCTAGGGTGGAAGGGCCTGAGACAGGTGGTGCCTAAAAACCCCACTTAACAATCCGCTGCGGCCATGGAGGGGTGGGGGTCCCACTTAACAATCCGCTGTGGCCATGGAGGGGTGGTAGGCCCGGAACCCCTTATAAGCTCCGTTGGCTTCCCCCAGTAGGTTGAGTGTCTTTTGAGGTGATGGCACAAGTAGAGAAAATAGGTACAAGTGTTTCCTCTAAGCACGCCACTTTGAGATGTTCATATCGCTTTGGACCAAGGGGTGGGTTGTCCTGATAGGACGCTTGTGCTCTTGGGCTTAGATGGATAGCTTTGGGCAGCTCTACCCATGCCACTCCTCATATGTCTTTATTATTGATTTGTGATTATATTTATATTTGGATATCTAGATATTAATGCTAATAGATATATGTACATGTGGAAATATTAAATGCAGACTTCAATCCAAGATTACTTAGTCAAAGAGAACATTCATTTGAAAAAGAAGAAACCCTAAACCTGATCAACAAGTGAATTCTAGGGCAAAGTCAGGTAAGGGACATTACAAATTTACTCTACACACTACTCTGTATTGATCAACATCTACATATCCTCTAAAGGAAAAATCTCTACAACAGAACTCACCATCATATGATGGATTTTAAGGATTACATTTTTCTCTTATTTTCCATCCTCTACTATAACAAGACCTTCACATGCATCCCCATTCTCCAACACCTCCATGCCTTCTAAAAGACATGCTGCTATTGCTATATTATATTTCTCTTCTTCATTATCCACTTGCATGAGGATGTTTTCTTCCACCTCCTGTGTGCTTTCTTTCTTCTCTTATTTGCTTTTCTTAATACTTACAAACAAATCAATGTTAGACAAAAGAATTGACTCAATAGCTCCCATATTTTCTTGCCTACTCTCAATTCTTCTATTTCAAGAATCCTAACATCTTAGATATCTTTGAACACTTACTCTTTCCTTTTCTAACTTTTTACTTTAAAGTTCTCTCTTTTCTCTCCTTAAAGGAAACTTGTATAGCCCTTCCCAAGGCTATCCCAATACTCTTTCTAGAAGACATCTTTTCACACACTCTCACAAACTACGATCCCAAAGACACTAACTCTAAGACAAAACCCTCTTGCACTCATTCACAACCACGACTATTCTCTATCCAACAATGTAATTGGAAGATACATAGCCAAAACCCCCTCTACTGTAATGTCCCCATTTTTAGCACTACGCTTTCCAGTCATTGTTAGCCTATTCCTGGATGCCCGTAGGCTAGTCAGAGGCAAAGTTAGGGTTTCCAGCTACTTGGAAGTTTCTTTCGTGGATTCAGGGGTTCACATGTTGGATTTTTGCAGATTGGCTACTGGTTTCTTTCTGGGTTTTCAAAGATCTTTGTAGTGGTATGACATGCATCTACATCAGGTAACTTCTCTGGACTTACTATTTTTAGTAAGTTACAACGGCTGCCCGATTTGTGCTTAAAAAGCATTTGAAGTCACCTACTATTTTTAGCAATATGCTATTTTTAGTAAGTGCTATTTTTAACAGTGCAGTATTGGGGTTTCCGACGCATGTCAACATTTCTGATGCATTTTAATATTTCCGGCGCTTGCTATTTTTAGCAAGGTTTCAGCAAGCCAATTCAAAGTCTATTTCAGGCAAGGTAGTTGGTCTCCCGCACTCTTGGAGCTCATTCTGGTAAATTTGGTACTTTGGATGAATTATTATTTTAAGTGAAATATTTTTGCTAAGGCATAGTGGACCCTTAGCTTGGAGAGATAAGTTGATTTTATTAAAAAAATAACTTTTATAAGGTTTTTCACTTAAACCAATTTGGACGCCCATCTCATGTTATATTTGCTTTTGATAAAGTATTATTTCCTCTAATGCCTTGGATGACCTTGTAAAGGAGGCTAATGCAACTCAAATGAAAATTAAGAAAGGGTGAATTTGGATTTTAGTTTGGACACCCTAATTGGAGGGAAAAAATAATTTGAATTTATAAAAGATTATAAATAAGAGTGTTGGGCTTCATTGTTGGTATCCATTGAATATTATAACGAAGTGTTGTCGAAATGGTTACTCACTCACTTTGAAGAATGCATACCTCATAGAAAACTTAGTTTCTTGCTTGAAAGATAGCAACTAGTTAAGGTATAGACTGTTCTTTACACCGAAGAATAGATTGAGCATAATGGAGATGTTGATTATTGATGTTTTCTGAAGTTTTTGGTGTGTTTATCAGTTTTCTATGTTGTTGGTTTGGTGCTAGTTGTAGCATGTTTTTGCTTGTAGCCTACTTGGCGAATTTTTGTTGGTTTTGGGTATTGACCCCATGTGTTTGTCTATCTTAGGTGCCTCATATTGCAAAGTTACAGATTTTTTGGTGGAGTCTTTGATTTTATCTTGCTGGTCGCCCCTCCTTAAAGGCCATACCTTGCCTGGAGGTGCCTTGGAAAGCATGCATAAAATATTGAAGGGTTCTTGCTATTGTTTCTTGACTTTGGCTTGGGCGCCTACCTCCTTGGCTTCATTTGAACTTTGTTTCATGTCAATCGAAGGAGTATTGGATGAGTTGTGAGCATTTTGGCATGTTTAATGCTTGTTGGTTTGAGATTTCTGTTTGTTGGTTTTTCATATCAAATTGTTATAAGTTTTGATTTTGGCTTGTTTTTCATAGTTGAGAGCTTGAGAAGTTTGGAGAACAATCTAATGTCAATTTGTAGTGGATTGGACAACTATAACTCTTGTAACTTGCAAATTATTCTCATTGTAAGGCTGAAATTAGTAGTACTGATTCAATCATTTTATATTTCTACACTTTACTTTGTAATTCCCACTTTTAGTGGAAGGGACAAGCCTTGTTGTCCATTTACTTTCGGCATTTACTTTATTGTATTGCTCGCCGAAAAAGCAGAAGAGGTCGGCTAGCTACCCAGACATTTACTTTTCAGTACTTTGTATTACATTCTAGCTGAATAAGTGGTCGAGTTGCATTTCACATATTGCTGATTGGCTGAGCCGTCTTTCATGTTCATTACTTTGTAATACACTCTCGCTGAATAAGTGGTCAAGTTGCATATGCATTACATTATGATTGGTTGAGCCATCTCTCATTGTACTTTCTAGCAATTTTCAATTTTACAGGCGAACGATCCCCTTTCTACTGTATGCTCTAACCTTGCCCACACTGGGATTTGGGTGATCAAAAAGTGAAAGGGTTCATTTCAGTTGGCTTATGATTTCTCTAACGTTGTGAAACTGCTTATGAAAAATTAGAAAAAATTATAAGGGGGATATTTTAGTGGTATCAAAGCCAAAGTTCCTGCCATTTTGTTGGGAGCAAAAAAAATTAGAGTTGCCACAATGGAATTAAGTAGAATTGCCGAACAGTTCAAGAGGCATTGTAAACATGAGGCTTCCATTCTCCATGAAGATTATCAAAGCATGACAGATGAGTTTAAGAACGTTGTTTCTTTTGACTCTTTCTTGAATTGTGTGGTGGTTTTGAAATCTAGAAAGTTGGCTACGGTCAATTACAACAAGAAAATGATTAAAAGGGAAGCAACACATGCCATAGTTGAAGGGTCAAGGAAGGAAGAAGAAGTGCTTGTGTGTGGGTTGTAGCCCTTAAGTAAGCACGTCGAAGAGCAAAAACAGTCAACAGTCTTTGAAGATGACATAAGCAAGATGCCCATGATACATTGAAATGACCATGGGTTTGAAAAAGATACCTTGACAGTTGAAGAGTGTGTAAAAGAGCCCCAAAATACTCCCTTAGACTTGCATAAGACAGGAAGCAATGAAGATTGGTTTAGTGAAAAGAACATAACAACAGTCTTGAGTCCTAATGAGGATTCATCCAATGAAGGTCTTGAGACAAATGACTTCACAAAAGATTTCAGTAATACCATTGTGTGGGTTGAGTTCGCTAAAGAAGAGCAAGTTAAGGATAATTTGGATGGCGACATTGAACCGGCTTATGATCATTACCATAGTGATATTGTTGGTGGTGATTCTGATGTGTTTGTACCTCCTTTTGTTGAAAATTTGGTAATGGACAATTTCCCTCTTGTTGCTGTCCAAACTCACCAAGAGTTTTCACATGAAGAGTTCATGACAAATAACCAAGAAGTCTTCTTTGGTATGCATGGGCTTGCTAATGATGAAATCAGTAACATACCTATTCATGATAGGTTCATTGAAAATAAGAATGATAGAGTTTTCCAAACAACTAGAATTGAAGATTATTTCCTTCATTATAGAGATGGTGTCACGAGTGGTTTTGGGTTTGATCTTCAAACCAAGACTTTGAAGAGAGATGCTTATGAAGATATTGGTTTAAGTGAGTTGGGAGGTGATTTATTCAAAGAGTCAACACCCCAAGAAGAGTGCGATGAGCATTTTCCATTTGATCAAAACAATCAACCCCTTAGCATTTGGGATCCGGGTGTAAAGGCACCTAGTGATGACAAAGAACATGTGTGGGATGAATTTCCCTTTGAACCAGATGATGGAATGGAACTTGATGAGCATTTTATGCCAGCCAACGTTGGTGACATCATGTTTGAGTTTTCCTTCTCATTTGATCAAGGTGATAGTGAGGTGGAAGCAGATTTAAAAGTCTATAAGGCTCTAGATATTGAAGAGTTTGATGAGGTTCTCAAACACAAATATGATTTACCTATTAATGAAGCTGATTGTAAGCAAAGGCTCAAAGAATTTGTAGAGTCTGATTCTCTTCTTGATACTGAGCATTTTCAGCTAGTTGGTGGAGGAAGACAAGAGACTTGGAGCAGCTGTGAGGGCAACGATTGCAAGAAACAAAGTTATGATTTTTTCTTGTAGCCTATCTGCATTTCACCATCTTCGCATTCTTATGAGTGGGAAGGTCAATTCAAGGTGTCCATTAAAAAAGGAAGTGCAAGTTCTATCCCAATTTGATCACACACACAATTTGATTGAAGAACTTTACTGGAAGGCTCGGTTTGAAGGGAAACAAAGAGGAGTTAAGGATGAAGTTGCTCTCCCTAATTTGCAACTTATCAAAGACTCTTTGGAGACATTGGAGTCAGAGTACATACACTTGATTAAAGATTGAGATTATGCCATTGAATTTGCAAAGAAGACCTTTAGTGCTTTCCAAGGAAGTGAGAGAAAGGTGGATGAGCTTACTCTTGAGCTTGAATCAGCTAAAGCTATGTTAGAATATACTTTGACGACATTAAAGGAGGTAGAAGATCAGTTTGTTGATCAAATTTTCCAGAGAGCAAGAAAATGGACAAAGAGCTAAAGAAATCAACCAAGTAATTGAAAAACTTGATTGCCTTCGAGAAGAGTTTGACTTGGGGAACTTTCCATGAAAATCATAAATTGCATGGGCAGATTTGGATCAACAAGATGGAAGTGAGCAAGATGAAAGGGATGACTACCAAGTTCTTGATAATCTTCTCTTTGAAGTGGGTATTGAGGAAAGTTATGATAACCCTCTATTTGTTATAGATGGTAAAACATGTGGTGAAGTAACCGAATGTGAGATTGAGTATGGTTTCCAGTGTATGGATGATGTGGTATCAAACCATGAGGATATGCCATGTTTTGTGATTAGAAATCTTATGAGGCTGCTTGATATTGAATCCATAGGTGGGATTGAGAATGAAAACTCCACTTGGGAAGTGTTGAATCAAGATGTTTTCAACATCTTTGACATCAAGGTGTTATTAAAACAAGTCTTGGTAGCTACTGGTAACTTCATTACAATAACAAGGAGTGAAGATTTAGTCTTGTTACTCATGAAGTAGGGGAGAAAGATGGACCAGAACATGGTGTTTGCACACTTGTCAATCCATCCCTTTGGTTGAGTGATGCTTTAGCTCATACTAGTCTATTTTGGGAGTTGGATTTGAGGTCATATAATGTTTCATGCCCCAATGATGTTGAAGCTATCATAGATAGGCTTCAGAGGTTCACTAGAAGAGACACCAACTTCATGAGTATGCATGTGGTCCTTATTGACACTTGGGGATGTGTTGAGTTTTCTTTCTGGTGTGTCAGAATTCATTTTCAATTGAGTATCCATGCTTGGGATCCTCAGCATGGGTTGATGGAGCTTATTACTTGTGGAAAGAAGAATTTTTGGAAGGATAAGGATCAAATTATCAAATTTTTTGGTGTTCTCCCCTTCTTTACCAACCACTTGATGGTCCCATTTGTTCATCAACAAATGGATTGGAGAGAAATTTTGAATATGGGTTGGAGAGATGAATGGTTGGTTGCTCTTGGGAGTATTCCTTGGCTAAGACAAGGACACATTTTGAGACTCGAGTTTGCTGATTGGAGGCAGACCAACCACCTTACATGGGGAGTTACTCTTGTTCAGGAGAGTTGGTTCATCACTTCTTGTCAAAGAGGTGGTAGTTTTCAGTTGGAGGCTGCTCTAATAAGTTTTTCAACTACTTTTGAGATGTTATCTTGCAACTCAATGCTCATCTCACATGCTCACACTTGGGAATTCCATTGGAGTTGTTGTTTTTCCTTGTGGAGAGCGCTAAAATCTGATTGTTGATTTCATCCTTGAACAACAGTGAATTTTTGTTTCTTCAAACCTATCCTATTCTCAAAGTTCAACTTATGGAGGTTTGTGAAGCAAAATTTGATAGCTCCTTCACAATATTGGTTCAAGACAATGAACTTCCACATGCCTTGGTTCATTATTCTGAGGCTCTTTGAGTGGAAACCGTAAGAGTTTTCAGAAGTCTTCTTGGTTGTATTAGAATAATTCAAAGGAGGCATAGTAGATTCATGTGGAGTTGAATATGAGTTTGTTGAGCTCTTGTGAAGGATTGCTTTCCTCTTTGCAAGAAGAATTGGAGATGTCACATTTGTAGTCGTGGCTCTATTAGATACCATATGGAAATATGTTGAGTTTGATTTTGAGTTGAGTAGACTATCTTTCCTATTTTCTAGGATTGTGATAGACAATGGCATTGTTGATATTGATGACTCAGAGCTTTTTGGGCATGAGATGCTACATTATATTGATTTTAGTCCTTCAAGATTTTTCAGTTTGAATCTCATGGATGGTAACATTTTGGAATTACAAGGCAAGTTAGTGCAGTTTTGGCATGATGTTTTAACTGATGTGATCAAAATGGTGCAACATTGGCATGGTGGGTCCTTCTTGAGACGGACATGGGACCCTGAGATCGTACTTGGTTTGGTATGGATCAGTTTAATTTTTTCTAGAGTTGTGGTGGCATTGCTTGAGGACAAGCAATTTTGGGAAAGGCGAACTATAATGTCCCCATTTTTAGCACTATATTTTCCAGTGACTGTTAGCCTATTTCTAGATGCCCGTAAGCTAGTCAAAGGCATAATTAGGGTTTCCAATTGCATGGAGGTTTCTTTCGTGGATTTAAGGGTTTGCATGTTGGAGTTTTGTAGATTGGTTGTTGGTTTCTTTTTGGGTTTTAAAAGAGCTTCATAGTGGTATGACATGCATCTGCATTAGGTAACTTTTCTGAACTTACTATTTTTAGTAAGTTATGATGGTTGTCTGGCTTGTGCTTAAAATGCATTTGAAATCACTATTTTTAGAAGTATGCTATTTTTAGTAAGTGCTATTTTTAACAGTGCAATATTGGAGTTTCCAACACATGTCAACATTTTCGACACATTTTAGTATTTCTGATGCTTGTTATTTTTAGCAAGGTTTCAACAAGCTAGTTCAAAGGCTATTTCAGGGAAATCAATTGGAGCAGTTGGTCTCTTGCACTCTTGGAGCTCATTCTAGTAAATTTGGTACTTTGGGTGAATTATTATTTAAGTGAAATATTTTTGCTAAGGCATAGTGGACGCCTAGCTTGGATAGATAAGTTGATTTTATTAAAAAAGTTAACTTTTATAAGGTTTTTCACTTAAATCAATTTTGGACGCCCATCTCATGTTATATTTACTTTTGATAAAGTATTATTTCCTCTAATGCCTTGGATGACCTTGTAAAAGAGGCTAATGAAATTCAAATGAAAATTAAGAAAGGGTGAATTTGGTTTTCAATTTGGATGCCCTAATTGGAGGGAAAAAACAATTTAAATTTGTGGAGAAGATTATAAATAAGAGTGTTGGGCTTCATTGTTGGTATCCATTGAATATTATAATGAAGTGCTGCTGAAATGGTTACTCACTCACTTTGAGGAAAACATACCTCCTAGCAAACTTAGTTTCTTGCTTGAAAGATAACAACTAGCTAAGGTATAGGTTGTTCTTTACACTAAAGAACAAATTGAGCTTAATGGAGATGTTGATTATTGATGTTTTATGAAATTTTTGGTGTGTTTATCAGTTTTCTATGTTGCTGGTTTGGTGCTAGTTGTAGCACATTTTTGCTTGTAGCTCACTTGACAAATTTTTGCTAGTTCTGGGTATTGACCCCATGTTTTTGTCTATCGTGGGCACCTCATATTGCAAAGTTGCCAAATTTTTGGTGGAGTCTTTGATTTTCTTACTAGTCGCCCCTCCTTGAAGGCCATACCTTGCCTGCAGGTGCCTTGGAAAACGTGCATAAAATATTGAAGGGTTCTTGCTACTATTTCTTGACTTTGGCTTGGGCTCCTACCTCCTTGGCTTCATTTGCACTTTGTTTCATGTCAATCAGAGGAGTATTGGATGAGTTGTGAGCATTTTGGTATGTTTAATGCTTGCTGGTTTGAGATTTTTGTTTGCTGGTTTTTCATATCAAATTGTTAGAAGTTCTAATTTTGGCTTGTTTTTCATAGTTGAGAGCTTAAGAAGTTTGGAGAATCTAATATCAATGTGCAGTGGATTAAACATCTATAACTCTTGTAGCTTGCGGATTATTCTCATTGTAAGGCTGAAATCAATAGTACTAAGTCAATCATTTTATATTTTTGCACTTTACCTTGTAATTCCCACTTTTAGTGGAAGGGATAGGCTTCACCGTCCATTTATTTTCAACATTTACTTTCTTGTACTGCTCACTGAGAAAATAGAAGGGGTCAACTAGCCGCCCAGACATTTACTTTTCAATACTTTATATTACACTCCTGTTGGATAAGTGGTTGAGTTGCATTTTGCATATTGTTGATCGGTTGAGCCGTCTTTCATGTTCATTACTTTGTAATACACTCTCACTGAATAAATGGTTGAATTGCATATGCATTACATTTTGATCGACTGAACCGTCTCTCATTGTACTTTCCAACAGTTTTCAATTTTACAAACTAACGATCCCCTTTCTACCGTATGCTCTCACCTTGCCCACATTGGGATTTGGGTGATCAAAAAGTGAAAGGGTTCCTTTTAATTGGTTTATGATTTGTTTAAAATTAACAGGTGAAATTGCTTGTGAAAAATTTGAAAAAATTATAAGGGGGATATTTCATCTACCCACATTCTACACAATGAACATTCCCACACCTTCTACCCAACACTCTTGTTAGAGGACACTCAAACACATTCCAAGAACAATTCTAGCTATGAGACCACTTGATGCAAACGAGGATCAAGCACCCAATGAAGTGTGGCTAATCCAAGCAGCAATACACATATTTCAAAAGCACTAATTGACAAACAACATGAATAAAATAGCACTCATTAATTTTTGAATTGTAACTCAATTACAATTTTATCCTGCTTAAGTATTCCTCTACACCTAGTTATAGGCACACAGGCCAACCACAAGGTAGTATATTTCACTTGCAATCTCTCTAACAACATTGCAGAGACATGGCCCATCTACAAGCATCAATACTATCTCATAAATTTTGACCTACGATCTCTCTAACTTCTGTTTGGAGGTCAGAGTCCTAGCAGCAGGATAATTCTCCAATTCTTACTCCCACAACCCTTGTTCCTCTCATTTTTTCTCCTTCCTTTTCTTATCTTTTGGTCAGAGCTGAGGAAGATAATAAATCTTCTCTATACCCTCCTTGCCTACTTTCTCCTCATACACAGATTTGTTTTATAGAAAACAAAAAGCCTAAAATAGCCAGGCCATCGGCCAGTAATATAGCTGCCACTAGCCAAGGTAACTGCCACTAATTTTAATGGGATGATCAGAAACAGGCATAGGATAAATGCCTCAACAGTAGCACTCGGAATGAGTCATAACCCAACACTAAAAGAATTGCCACCAGCATTTTTAATGCTCAGACCAGGAATGGGAATCAGGTGCCTGTCAGAATTTAGCATAACTGTTACCCACCAAATGTGGCTGATGCTCAGAATTGCAGGTAAATAAACTCCCACAACCCTATGTAGACTTTGCCAACTAAAACAGATTCATAAGGTTCCATAACAGCTGTAATCACGGTCTAACAGTTGTGGCCAGGTCAGTGGTTAAATGGATTGCTAGTCTTTATTTGGAAATATTTCTGACTGTTGTGCCCCATGTAACAATTATCATTTACGAGTCTTGCACCCAACCTTAATGCATTACGGCCAAATTGTGATGGTTGTGACAGTTTGTGCTTATTTTTGTCCTCTTTTGGTCTTCCTGGAGTTGCGCTCGCACTTCCTATTTGTTATTTTTCATTTAACTTTTTCAGTTTAATGGACCTACTTTGTCCTTCAGTTATTGAGGAAGGTGCCGAATGAATTCAGAAATATAGAAAATCTAAAGTGCTTTTAATTTGGACTGCACAGCTAGAAAGTTTATAATATTTTTTCAACTGTTACAAGCAGTGTGCGGAAAGTAGTAAAAGGATGAGTGAAAATAACAAGAAAGTATTACACAGATCGCCGGATAAAGTATTAGTTTTTTGGATTGTAAAACCCCTTATGACACTGGAGTGAGTGCTTAACTACACAGCCACACATTATACAACATTGATATTATGGTCAGACAGCAACACCAACAACACAAATGTGGAGATCGTGTGAGAAGTTACGACTTGTAATAGATCTTAAAATTAAATGAGTAAATTGATATTAAGTGAGACCATATCCTACACTTCTGAATGTGGTTCTTACAAAGAAGAATAGGATCAGATGCAAACTTTTCATCTGCATAACAATTGTACGAAAGTCTTTTTTTGCCAAAAGAATGTCAGTAGTGATTTAAAAGGTACTTGATAGGAATATATCAAGATTGCACTGCTTCAATTGAGGTACATCAAGATTTCTCTAGCAGAATATGAATGTTTGCTTCTTCGATTTCAACATTTTTTGTGCAGAAGATGTTCCAACAATCCTCTCAAGCTGCAACCAAATTGGGACCATAGCATCATTCCAGTAAGGAAGCAAAAAATAATTAAAAATCTAACAGAAATAGCGATCTAACACAAGATGGATAAGATACACAATTTCTTACTTGCAAACTATCAAAGTGTGAAAATAGAACAGTGCATGTAGGATTATCGACCCCTTCAAACATATTGGTAATCTGAGAAACAGATGCAAAACAAAGAGCAATAAGACCATGGTACAAAACTGAAAACTAAGATCTATAGAGCACAAATTAAAATGACAATTCAAAATACCAAGTTATGTTATAGTTAAAGGCATATACACTTTTATAGAAGATAATTAGGTAAAGACTATTTTCAGCTAAAATGATAAAGACACAAATAGCAATATACTACCTCAGCATAAAAGTCATTCCTCTCTGGAAGAGAATAATAGATCAAATCCCGTATACCACGGATCTGCATCATAAGCACACTAATTTCAATAAACAAGTACCATGTAATAAATAAAAAATGTGCCATCGTGTGCTTCAAAATGTAACACACCTTATATCTATGATAGAAATGGGCACGCTCTGTATACAGCATAATCTTGCGTTCCCCATGGAAAAACCAAGTTCGTCCACGCGAAATATCACTTTGTTTTGTGTATCTGCAGAAATAGCAATGCATAAGAAAACTTGGTGTTGATACTGAGAAAGAAAGACCATTTCTTCCAAAAATGCTGAACTTAAGACTCCTTTATTGCCAAAAAAGGCATGCAACAAAGAATTGAGACAGCCTGATGTGGATGCAGCCAATGTGTAAAAGTTTGAGTAAAAGAAATACTAGTGAAGATTTGATACCAATCACAGACAGATTACAAGAATAAGATAACAAAAAAGTTCACTCTGATTTATGTTTCATTTTTGCTTGTGACAAGCCAGGACAGGATCTCTGATCGAAAACATTGAGTTATAAATGCAAACTTTGCTAAGAAAAATCTATGTACAGAAATATGAAAAGCAAAAGCACGCAGAAATTAAATAAAATGGACATTCAATAAAATTCAAATTCTCATAACAACATTCAGAAACAGCAATCTGAAGAGGTATAACCTCTCATATATATAAAGCATGACTTTAAATTATAATTCCGAAACAGCTACTATATTCAAATGTTTATTATCAGATTATATTTAAACCAGACTTTATTATTCAAGTTTACTTTATTTATATTCTGGAAACTTGGTTATTTTTAATAACATTGGATGACAACATTTGTCAATCCAATAAAGAATAATCGAAAATCGGTTGATCTAGAGCCCGGGTCATTACAGTTTGAATGCAATCAAATTAAAAAGAGAGCATACACAATACAATACAAAAATGGCATATCGTTATTCTTTAGGTGAAGGTTCAATGCCAAATCAGTGGTTGCATGCAAGTACATACATCACTTTCTCTTTAGAGATGAAATTAGATTGCAATGATTGTATCAAATGCTCACATAACCAGTTGTTATATAATTAAAAATAATAATTATTAACACAAATTTCTCATTAAATTACATATGTATAAGCTCTAAAGCATTTCATTGATGCAACTTAAAATTGATACTAGATACAATGGATTGATTGGAGTTCAACAAGACATAATTCCATTGGTATAAAGTTGTACCACTACAGGTTTTGGAAAAGGTTAATTGATCTGGGTGTTAGGAGATGTTCTAGGGAGAGTTCCATGCTTCCTTCAGGATTGTCACAACTTGGTCCCCTTTAGCCCTTGGTCATAGACATTCCTAGATGTACATTTAAATTCCTGCACTGGCTATCTCGTGATGGTGGATAATTCTGCATTGATCGTTCTAGCTCCATTCCAAACTAGAGAGGTGTTATATCATCAATTTATAGACTTGTCACTTCCTAGCAATGAGCATATTAGTATGATAAAACATACAAATGCTATCTTCATAGTCTGAATTGGATGTATTAAGATGTGAGACTATGGACCCAAAAGATCCTACACCTAGTGGCCAATCGTATCTACACAAGCATCATCTACATGGACCTATATTAAAAAACATATTACCAAATTTACCACAGATTACTTCATTAGAAAGAGAGAACCTGATTTTTTGAAAATTTCCCACATCTTTGTTTCATCCCACTAGGTCTATCAACGTTCTTTTTTGTCTTCTTGTTTTCTAAAGCTTCCACACTCAATTATCCATTTGCAATATTTTATATATTTTGTGTCTATACACCAATTTACTCCAATACTTTCTTAATTGAAATTCCTACCAAAAGCATGTCTAAAGGTAAAATTGTAGATTTTAAGGTCATAGCAAAGGAATAAACCAATTTGGTGTATGAAAGTCCCTTATGGAAATCCCACAAGGTATATTGTTCAATGATGCATAACCCTATCCCCCTCTCAATTCAAACATGTGCCTCTTCTATGAAGTACACACGAATCAAGCCCGCTCAAGCTAAACATCCTCAATTTTTTCAAAAATCCCACTTGCAACAACTACCAATGATCTTGAGATTTTGTCACCACTAGAATTAAAACATCATAAATCAATAATCAATCCCTTCAACATACCTCCAACCAATCTTCCTGTCGCACTATTATATCCTATCCTCATGAAATGTCCATGGGCTTTTGGTATTTAAACCACTGGAATGACACTAACAATGTCAAGTTTAGAAATGGTCAAATTAATAAGAGAAACACATACAATAACACAAAAAAAACACATGCGCACATACACACACACATATTTAGGTAGTAGTACAATGTCAAACCAGTGAGCAAACACAACCACAATCACAAGTATTCAACTTTTATAGATGATATTGTGCTGAATATCCTAAAATGTAAACCTCATTCTTACAAACAATCGACCACTTTTACAGATTTCAAAGATACACAATGCATATGACCATTGATATTTTATAACAAGGACAGAATTCAAATTGCACTGCCCCATGAATAAACTTTATGAAAATAAAAATTCATTTCCAATAATTCTGTCATTTCACATGGCTTGGATTCACTATTAGATTCATTGCTTATCTTTTCCAACATATATTAGTAGTTTATCCATTAGCTACTTCCCCATTTCTATTTCAAACCAAAATACAAGATTCAAGGATGTTAACTTCACCAGCACTAACATGGGAAGTAGTGAATGATCACTTCAAAGAGATATTAATAATAGGCCTAGAAAAATAGTCACAGCACAATAGACAGACATTAATAGCTTGGAATAAATTTTTGAAAGATCGATAATATTTATGTGAACTAACTCCTCAGTGAGAAGTTTAGAAGGGAGTGATGAAAATTTATTGCAGCCATGATTCTTTACCATGTGTAAATAATTATAAAATCAAACCTCTCTTCAACTAACATTTCTTTTTACTTTTACATTTATCAGGTCACTTTTAACCATAACTCTTTAATCTCTTCCAAATACTCAATGTGATCTGGATTTCTTGCATCAAGTCTGAAAATCTGATTCTCAAGCTAAATAAGCCATTGCTCATATGCCTTTGCAAATACTCTGTCCAAAATATTTTGGAAAAAACTTGCACTGAATAGGGAATGAAATATCATCCACTACAATGTGGAATGGGATGACTTTCAGTGGTAAATTATTGAGGCTTTCATAGTAGAGATCTGTGTTCAAATCCTCAAGAGACATATTACACGCTTAAAATATGTACAAACAATGGGGTAAACAACCACATCCAATTATGAGTGTGGTGTACCCCAACAAGTGAGCCAAGTGCAAGTCCTAGGTGAATTTGATGGAAGAGATACTTCCTCAACCAAGGCATCTAAGCCAAAGGCCGCCCCACAAAGCAAACTTACTAATTAAGAAAAAGAAATACATTCTACCATGTGTAATCAAGTTAGCTAGCTAACTTCACACATGCATTTAACCCTTCATCTATGTGATTTCATTTTGAATTTTGTGCTCTTTGCCTACTATGGTTTGCCACAAACCTCTTCCTTTCAACAAATCCTGCAGTTTTTGCTTCTTACCATAATAGTTAAACCTTGTTAAGTTAAAATGAACTTGAGAAGCCCCAATAATGAGAAGCTAAAACTAAGGTGTGAAAGGACTGATAGAAATAGACAAAATCAATACAAAGTATCCCAAAAAATGATTCAAGCAATAATCAAAATTGTGGAAAACAAAGCCCTTGTGGTAAAATGGAAATAAAAGCTCCATAGTCAAATTCTCTCAAAAAATTAGTTCCTTGGCCACTTAGCCATTAGACTCCTACATGACCTAAAACAAACCCCTTATGCCAATTTTAGTTGTAAGAGGGGTTAGGGAAAACATTAGAATATGATCAGCTACCTACAATTCAATTGACATGATCACTTATCACCTCAAAAATGAATCCAATGATCTCCCAAATAAAGCCTTTGCACCAACAATTTCTAAAAATAGGTGGTGGAAATTTCATGGGCTAACCCTAGGCATCTCACTAACAAACTAGAAGCTACTAAGTGTCCAGCAATTTGTGACTACCATCTAGGACTATACAAACCCCACTATTAAAAATAAATCTTAGTGAACTAACCATTAAAATAAAATAAATGAAAATAGGGATTACAGAAATTGATAGAATACTTAGAGAATACAATATTTATATGGGAAAATCTTTTCAGTAATAAATCACATAAAACATCATTTTTTAATTGATATTATAGTTTAAAACAAAAGCTTGTTTTCTTTTATGTCTTTTTTTGCACCTTACATTTAATGTACTTATAGCCCAAATCAAAAAAAGCTAACGTGTATTTTGGATTACCATCTTTTTCAGAAGTGATAAAATTTTGCATTAAATAACAAAAGTGTGATTTACTAGAGAAACATATTGCTGAAATAATAGATATTAAAGTTTAAAAAACACTCCAAGTCCTCCAAGGTGCCTCCCTTGGTTCCTTCACATGTGATTATTTTGGTAATTTAAATTTGCAAAATGCTGGACCACTGTTGCAAGCCATGCCAAATACTCAGCAAGTCTCCCTGTTCCGAGTCTCAGCATAACAAATCTGGCTCATTTTGCTAGACTCAATGAGTTCGGCCGAATCTTGGCCAAATTTTTCAAAATTTCATGTATTTTTGTAAAATATTTATATATCATGCTTTTTCTGAAACTGAGCCGATAATCATCTTGCCATGTCTGTCAAATCTGAGGTTGGTAACAATGCCCTAGAAAATGGCTGGACAATGTACATTGGCTCACATTCCAGATGACTAATTTTAGCAACCCAGAAGTTGGTTGACAAAGTGTAAACACACAAAGCAGGCCAGTTATGTCACCCTATAGATCAGCTGGTAGAGTATTATGCATTCAAATGACATAATACTGAAGTTTCTCATGAAAAATTAGAGATAAGTTTTTCTCTCTTCAATTACTAATAGTTACTTGTTGCTTAAAGAAAGATTTGAGACTTCAAATTCATACAGAATTTAGAATGCTAGATATGAGAAAACAAATCCTCATAGAACAATTACAATAATTAATTTCCAACTGCATTGTTAACATAGAACAATAGAATACCCAAGCAAGATCACAACATGAAATTTGGTAATTTTCACAGCTAAGCATGAAATTCATTTACATGAGGTTCTCAGGAGTTGGGGATCCTTAGATCTTATAAGGCATAAGCAAATTTACTTGTCTGTTTAGATAAATTTCAATTGTATTGGTCTGCTTATACATGAACATGTTATTTCTCTACAACTCTTTACTAGCATGTCATGCTCTTCAAAACTAATATTAACAACATGTCTCTAATACAAACATTACCTTTTTTTCAGTTATGCATTCCAAAGGCATCAATCAAGCATGAATTTGTTTTGAGCAACCATTAATTAAATAAAATTCTGATAATAAATCAAAATAAAAATATCTATGAGCATACTTCACTTGCCAACCAAACAAAAAGAATAATTTTTCAATTTAAGAAGTTTTGAAGACAAACATCAAATAAATCAAAACAGATGTTATCATTGAGTGTACTTACTCGCCAAGCAAGCAAAATGAAGCATTTTGCTCTTTTAAGAAGTTTCGAAGACGGACAAAGTCAAAGTATGAGCTTATGAATAACATAATACCACCCTGCACAGTGAAAATCAAACTGTTAATCTTCTCTTGTTCACATCAGAAAATACAAGAACAATTCTTCATAGATACCTAAATAAATTGATAGCAAATTTATCAGAATAAAAAATACACTCAAGTGGGAGCATGCAAGTCTGTTCAGTACCTGCAGTGAATCCTTGATTTTTGGGAATATCTGCACCAAGACCAGAAGGCATTATTACTAGAAGTTTCTTATCTCTCTTTCTCCCTCATTTTAATGCAAAATAAAATATTGGATCAATTTTTACAAATAGAATACAAGAATAGACCATGACCACTAGACAACTAATAGCATCTGCACCGAGAGTTTATATTATTCCATGACATTTTAGACTGCTAAAATATGTAACAAGAACAAAGGAAATATTACCATTTAGTCATTTAGTTTTCCATCTTTTTTATAAGTAGGCCAGCTACTTTATTAGTTATTCTACTCAACGCTGACTTTCTTGATAGAATTTGTAATGTCTCATATCCTGATTTGCCCTAGGATTCGCCTACTGATCACAAATTGCAACAAATTAGGGTTAGGGTTTTCAGCTTTTTAAATAAACATGTCTTTAATGATGTAATCTTGGATTGGATCCTGCATTCAAGACATGAACAATATTCGCAGATATGTATGTATGCTTGTTCGGGTTAGACAATTGCATCATATTCATAGATTATCAATAATACAACAGATTACAAACTAGGAAGAGGAACATGGTGGGTCCGCCCAAAGCCATATGCCAAGCCTAAGAGAGTGTATACCACACCCTCCCCCTTGGTGACTTGTACCTGCTTTTCCCATCCATGTCACAACCTCGGAAAACACTTGCCATCCTATGGGATTGGGTGGAGGTCGCAAGTGGGCTTTTGGCTCTCTACCACTCCACCCCTGGCCCTTCCCACAGGTGGGTTTTAGACAGTTAATATAACATTATTTCAATCATAGAAATCTATTTTATTATCTATCAATAATATGCATACATAGTCGATGATTATGTGTAGAAAATACATTGACTCTTTCTTCCTTATGCAAGAATATGGTTATATGAACAGGAGACAATAAGTTGCAGAAATACACCTGAATAGATCTGATGTCTTTTGATGATATATATATATATATATATATATATACTATGGTAGACTGCCAGTTGGAACTGCATGAGTTCTCTCGTGTATGCTGTTCTGCTCTTTTCCTTTTCTTCTACTCACCTAGCTTAGTTCTCTGGTATCCGATCTGTTGAGCCTTTTACTGTGGTATATGTTTGCTGAGGTTTCGATCTGCTGTCCAATATATTCTTGCAGTATTACTTCATCCCATAGATCTCTTATAATTTATTTATTCTTCCTCGGTGGCTGTTTATTTCCAGTGCAGATATTTGTTTCTGCTTACTTCCCTTGATCCAACACTCAGAAGTATATATTACAGATTTTTTTATTTGTCTTTCCATTCCATGATCATTTTCATGCTCTTCCATATTGAGTTTTAAATCTGATTATATTCCCTTTGCTCTAGTTTCCAGACAGACGTATTCCTCAATCTCCTTCACTGTATTAACACTCTTGTATTTTTACTATATATATCAGAATTGCCCTTCATGTTCTCTTATCTGAATCTGCTTGAATATATGAATGATTTAATTCATTTTATTTATATCTGCATATACATTCTAATATCCTTGCCGGTGTATTTTCCACCCATCTCTCCTTCATCCCTCCTATTACTTATACTATTATGAGGAGAGTCGAATCCTTGAATGATTGCATCCTTTGCAACGAGAGACCACATACCTCTTCGTTGCAGCCTTGAATGGTTTGTTTTGTCTTATGTGGAGGCACTTCCTTTTAATACACCTCCGTTGACTTCTTAATATCATTTGCTACTTTATAGTAAATGAATCACTGGCTTATTATATATTAATGGTTGCTCCTAAAACCTTGAACGTTAATTTGTTCCTTGAGATATGTTCATTGCTGATGATAATTGCTGCTACTTATATCATTATATCAATGGTTATTTAATATATTTTTTTGTATTGGTTTTCTTTATTGAGAATTCAGGTAGAGCCAAAAGAAACTACAAAAAATTAAACAAAAGATAGTATGAGCTTCATCATAATTTTAATTCAATACATATTACATATTTATAGGATTCTCAAATCTGATTTCATAAGAAACAACTCTATAACAACTCCTAAATATATGAGTTGTTTTAGCAATTTAAATTCCTACAAACAAGTTCGTATAACCGTTATACTAACCTATTTAACAAACCATGTGACTAATAATAATATTAAGTTGGTTTCCAACAACTTAATATTATGACACTTATTTCTAACACACATAAACTCTAATTTCTAGCACCTATGTGAACACTAATTCCCAACACCCCCATTAGTGTGAACATGGGGTGAAAGTACATCGCAATACTTGATGACCACACATAGTAGCTCATCATAAGGTATGAGTAGGGACATACATATCTACTCATGAAAAGAAGTAGTGGAACTGGCCTCACTATGCTTAGTGTACTTTCATCCAAGGATAGGGACAAACACATCTACCCATGGAACCAAGGATAGGGACTAACACATCTATCCAAGGTATTACAACAAGTTTGGATAGGTACAGACACATCTATCGAACATCCACAACAATTATGATTGGGGACACACACATCCAATCATAATCACAAACTTATGTGACTGGGGACAAACACTTCCAATCACTTACACCATCTTGTGAATGGAGACAAACACATTCATTCACATACAACCAAGAAATGTGATTGGGAACATATACATCCAATCACAACATAAAAGCTTGAACACCAAGCCCTCATTGTCGCATATGCATCCACCATTATAGATCATTGCTGTTAGTGTTTCTTAGATCAGATTAGACAATAAATTACTCAATAGAATTGCAACACATAAGACAATGAACACAACAAGATACCCTAGGAAAACCCTCCTCTTGAGGGAGAAAAACCCAGCAAATGATTCTCTTATATATGGTAACACAATAACATAAATCTGCTTACAACTCAGGCCCAACAATGGCCAATGCTTGATCCAATATATTCGCCCTCCTTCAAGATACAAATGACTGTCTTCTTTCTTGAAATCGGACTGCTGCTCTAAGGTGTGAATTCTACTCTTTATGACTATATGCGAATTTCTGCTCTTCAAAGGTAAGTGCGAATCTTGCTTGTCAAATCAAATGTATTTACAATGATAATTGACCTTGTATTTATACATCATAAGGCGCCACTTTACTTAGGTCGGCCTCTTTAGAGAAATATGATAAATCATTAAATACAATTTAGGTTGGCCAATCAATAAGAGAATTATGCGAATCAATATAGGGTCAGCCCTTTGCTTTATTTAAATATTGGGAACATGAATTAAATAGCCGAAGACTATTCATTTAATTCATGTGTTCTTTGTGCGGATGAAGTGCAGACCACAGCTGCAATAACATCAACACTCCCTCTCAGCTAGGGATGAACTTCCATCTGCACAAGACACATCATATTAGAATGAAAACAAAATAGAATATCACCTCAATGTGATATTAATCATTATGGCTACTTCCATAGATGGTATAAATAAAATCATCACGGATTCCCTCACGTGATGCTGTCATGGAGTCACACACATGACATCCACCATAGCTTTCCCAGAGGGTGGAAACAAGGGCTTTCACCTCAAATCTCTCTCAACAGAGAATTGCATTATCAAGGGCTTGCACCTCAACTCTCTCTCAACAAAGAGTTGCATTATCAAGGGATTTCACCTCGAACTTCTCTCAAAGAAGAACTCATTAAACAAAGGAACACTGATACTGAGACTTCCTCTCGATCTTGGCTTCAGAGATTGCAAAGAAGACTTCTGGAGATGTACTCCCTCTAGCCATCAACTCAGTCCCTCTAGTGTTTACTCCCTCTTGCTCATTTCTTTGGTTGACATGACTTCTTCACAAGATGCCTCAAGCTTTTCATCACTTAAGTAATCTCTTATCATCTTCTTCCCCCTAAACCTGTCTGTTGACGTGTTTTTTATGACGACATCAACACAGAATAAAGTTGTCCAACGGTCACTCTATTCTCTCTTGATCAAAGTATTCCGCATGCTAAGATTGCGTGAAAGTTCATGCGTTCAACTCCAAGGTTCCTTTCATTGCGAATAGACTCAGTTGGTTGATGTGTATATGCTAGTTATTTCAAGGGGACTTATGTAGTTGTTCAATCATAGTGAAACAATGAATGATTTTGACGATATTGCTCTGATGTTCGAATCGATCGGGAAATACTGAATTAAAGGGAAAGGGATAGGAATCCTACAATCTATTTCTAAGGATGGAAGGCATAACTAGCTTTAACAATCTCCAAACCAAACTTTGTATCGTCTCCCCCTCGGACAACTCTGACAAAGCTAATGCAATCTTCAAAGGATAGGTAGATATTCAGATCGAGATTCAACATGCACACCCCTTCACCACGAAGCAAGTGGACACACAAATCGCAACCGAAGTTAAGTGCTGAAATTCCAGTTGACCACGCAGGGCAGACTTACCGTCAGCAAGCCTGCTAGTGGTATGGATATAGGGAGATATGCTCAAACCAATGTTGCATTCCACAATTAACGCTACTTGCATGGAAACAAAATCTATTCTACTTTACTCTATTCGAATTGGAAAGACGAACAAGCCTTGCTAGCTACTCACAATAGAAGATAGAACCACCAAACAATGATAAATCTTTATATTATGAGAGTGTTCACAACAACTTCTTACAAAGTCCTCAATGGGAAAACTTCCTTTCCTCCTCAATCTAGGCTAACTTCTAAGCTAAATGCTATATGCCTTCTATTCTCTAGCTCAACTCTATCTCTGATTCAATTCTAGTTCTAATGAATTACAATAAAGGGCTTAGATTGAGCCACCCATGCCCTAAAAACCGCCACTGAGAGGAGTGGGGCAATGAATGTGCAGAATATTCTCCACTCCTCTGCAGGTCCACTACCTGCAATCAATGCACATCGTCCTCCTGCAGCAGATCGTCATCCAGAAGAGCGTTTCCTTTCTCCCTCTCACTGGCTGCAAATCTGGTGAATCTGGCTAATACTTCCTCAACTTCCTGATCGGAGATAGGAGGAATGTGATCCAACTGAAACTCTAATACTACAACTGTTTGCCCATGCCGGGCACATGATTTCTTCCAGGCAACAAGGGCATCCTGGGTGTTCTGTATGATACTAGAGAACGTGGCAGTGTTCTCGAAATCATCCTGAGTGAAGGTTTTCACCTCAGAGAAGAATGGCGTCAATCTGTCCTTTAGTCCATCTGCAATTATCTCTTCAGAAGTCAACCTCTTGGTAAAGATTGCCTCCAATGTGTTGAGAACCCCATCCAAGATGTTCGTCATGGCCTTCCTGACCCTGACCGAATCTGCTTGTGATGCATCATAGAATCCCCGGCCTGTGACTACTGAAGAATACCATCTGGCAAAGTCGTATCTATCTCCCTGTTGGATAACACCTCCCTCAACCAAAGTGTGTTGAGGTATGCTCATCAAAGCCCCTAGACGGAGAACAACTCTCGTCTGATAGATGCGAGCCTCACCCCAAGCATGGTTAACTGCCTCCACTCTAGCCATAATATTGGAAGCTTGCCCATAGGCATGTGCAAGATCTTCCATAAACTTTCTTGTCTCTGTACGCACACTGGCAACCCACGTGTCTGCCTGCTGTGCCATTCTCCTTAAATCTTCTAATCCACTGATTGACTCCCTGGAAAACTCAGCTGGGAGCTCGATTGCAGGATTCTCTTGCCCACAAGGACGGGACAAGTGCTGCACGTAGCCAATCAATGTCCGATGCTCTACCTTCAACCTTTTGTACTTGCCCTCAACATGGAACAATCTGTCCTTGAGTGCCCGATAGGAATTATCGCACTCCTCTACCACTTGTGCCCCAGTAGGGCGGCCTAGTTCCATGGTTGTCACAATGTAGTTTTCAGGAACGACCTTGTCTCTATCACATTCCTCCCGTGGAATTTTGCCATATGCAAGGTTCGGGATCCATCCTCATCTGTGGATATTCTGGAAAACTTCCTAGCCTTCTTCTTCGTGGGAGGTGCATTGATCCTTTGCAACAATTCCTCCATCTCGACTGCAGGATCAGTCTCATCCACAGGATCACGCCTCATCCTATCCCTCAGCCAGTCTGGCACCTCCTGTCGTGTGTTTGCTATGATGAAAGGCTGTTCCACCTCGGCCTCTACTTCATGGCCCTCGTTCTGACGAGGCTCATCATCATCTATGGGCTCAGTGTCTCCTGAGCTCTGGGCATCTCGATCGGAAGCAGCATCATCCTCGAGAGCTACCTCAATCTCATGCTGAAACTGAGTATCTGTGGCAGTGCCTTCATCGGTCTCCTGCCGGTTCTCCTGTTGATTATCCTCTCGGGGCACGTTGATGCTCTGGCCCACGGACTCCCTACGAAGTGGCTGGCTCTCTATTTGTACTGCCTGTTTTGCCTGCAACCTCTCCCTCTGATCAGCAAATAGGGACACTTCCTGTATGCTTGGAGAATGTGTTCGAACCGGCATGTGCAAGGATTCCTCAACTATCACAGGCTCCGGGTGTGCTGGCTCTTTTCCCCTAGGCTCTGGAGCTGGATTACTCCGTCTCCTCGGATCAGATGGTAGCCTGCTGTCTCCCATCAAATTGTAGGTAAGGGGAATTGACCTTCCCTTTAGTCGGCTGACATGTCTCTCTATCCAACTCCGTGTAAATGTCAGGACTGGGATACAAAGTGTATCCAAGTCGGTGATCTCTGGCTCTGACCAATCTGGGAGTGGCAAGGGCGTGTTTCTTACTGTGTCGTAATCAACCTGTACAACGTTTATGTCCTCCTCAATCTGATCTGGCACAGGAATAATCTCGCACTCTCTGATCATTGCCAATGGTATCCGGGAAAACATCCTCTTTCTGACTTCGACCTCATCTACTGCACTTGCCCAAAAATCTTCTATTTGTGCCTTGTGCCTAAACTCCTCTGTCAATACCCACCTGATATTTCTATGAGGATCGTAGCAGTGTCTGCTGGAATGGTAAGAAAGCTGAAAGAACTGGAGTTCCGCCTCTGCCTCCCTTGCTGCCTGCAGTGATGGGCATACTTCGTCTGAATTTCCCATAGCAATCGGGAACCCAAGTCCGCCCTTCTTCTTCTTCTTTTGGATCTTATCGTAGGCAATTAGTTTCCTAGAAACTTCCAGCATCACTACCCTGTTCGTGGGATATCGGGGCAACCTGTATGGGTAGGAAGAGAATCCCTGCAGCCTTATGTAAGTGAATTTTGGGAATTGGATAAACCAACATCCAAATTTCTCAATCATTTCTTGTGCCTCCCTCGATATTCTGTGATGGGTCCTTTGCTGCAAGGTCCTTGTGATGTGCATAGTAAAGGCATCGTTGACTCTTTTGTAATTAGTAGTGCTTGTCAAATGCAACTGCGGACAAGCCTCGTATATTTTGAATTGTTGAGAACCGCAGCCAATTGGTTCTTTATAAGAGATCCCCCTGTATCTCGTCATGCGAGCCAACATATAGACGAGGTAAGAGCCCATATAAAATGTTTTAGTCCTCCTCACATTGCGGAGCTGCTCATGTAGACCATCACTGATTAACAATGCCCAATCCATGAAATCCTTGCCCTCTAGTACCAAGTTGATAAAGTAAAACATCCAAGGTTCGAAGACAAACGCTTGGGGACACCCTCCAACTCTACTCAACATCATAATCCGGTCGCCAAACTCTTGCTTCAAGTCTTCGGAAATTATCTGTTTGGGCAACTTCGTACGAGTTGGTTTGGGCTTGATCATCCACCTAGTGTTTATCACATCAGCACACCGGCCCGTTGTAGATGAATACATTCTGTCAGCCCTGTCCTTCGTTTTGTAAATCATTTTCTTGTGGGGGGGATCCCGAATGCCTCTCCGATTGCTTGTGGTGTCAGGTTAGCCAGCACCTTGCCATCTGGCGCAACGATCATCCTTTTCTCTGAATCGTAGTGGTGAGAGCATTCCATAATGAGTTCCGGGCATCGGATAGCTGGTGGAAAATTTGCAGCTGCATATAACCCACTTCTGACAATGCTATGTGAAGTCACTGATGGGCGATGGCCTCCAGTCCCCATTATCCTTCTTTTGAACGCCTCCAGGTTAAACGAGCCCAGGTTTGTGTCTGCCAGCCTGCCCAACTTTGATGTGAATTTTGATTCTGGCAGGAAAGACTTGCTTAATTTCTTGATTACTGCCTGTCTGGACTCAGCGTGGACGTTCTTGCCTGCAGCTCTTCTGCTTGACTCGGCCATTCTGCAAAAAGGGTAAGATAGTCAGCAAACAAGATTTTTAAAATAAAATAATAACCATCATTGAGGGTGTCAGCAGATTTTTCTTTTAAATGACAAAGGCTGCAACACTTCTTGATGTTTTCAACTGCAAACCTCAACTATTGCCTGTTTACTTCAACGTTCTTAGAAGTTTCCCTTTGGGTTGCAGCAGCACAATGCCCAATACTTGGAAATGTTTGCCTGCAACAATTTAACTTTAACAAATTTGAAACCTCCTCTTTGAAGTTCGCACTTTTCCTTCTAACTTAGCAACTTTCAGCAACTTAAAACTTTCTTCCCAAGTCGCACCTCAGCATTCAACAACTTCACTTTTGACAAATTCGAACCTCCTCACAATTGCAGCGATTTAGAAACTCACTTCTCAGCAACTTGAAATCCTGACAAGGTAGGTCGCACTTCTCCAGCAAGTTTGTGACCTCAGTAATTCGTGCTTCAGCAACTCCAGTCCTTCTCACAAATTCGAACTTCTCACTTTCAGCTCTCCAGCAACTTTCAGCTCTTCTCACAAATTCGAACTTCTTACTTTCAGCTCTTCAGCAACTTGCGAGAGAAAAATGAAGAGAACTTCAAAACTTATAGCTTGGGCGAATTTTGCAGAGGCTAAACCTAGTAAATATTTTGAATTCATTTTCCCTCTCTTTTCCAGTCGCAACACTTGTCGTCTGAAGCATCGGAATCTTAGACTTCTAGAATTATGAATTCATCACCTCTGCACAGGACTGCCTCGTTGCGTTTGATTTCTTAAAATATTAAATCGTTTACTTCTTTGAACAATTTCGAAAAGTTTGGCTAAAGCATTCTGGCAAAATTATCAAGTTCAACTCTTTAGCGAAATTTCTCATCCATTTTAGTCGTTTGCCTTAGAGAAATTTCACTAACTTTGCCTTAGGAATTTTATTAAAAATAGGTACTGGGCAAAATATCCATCGAAACAACGTGAGTGAGGCGTAGAATAACTCTGAATCACTTCCGAATTGCAAACGTTTAATACCCAGAAGAAAAAATCTTCCCGGAATCCATTGTTTTCATGTGTATCCGGACGAAGGGGTACGTTTAATTTTTATTATTTAAAATAATAAAAAAGGCTAATGTTTATTTTTCCCCTTCCGGATGTCGTCCACTCCTGCAATTTCAATCTTCTCGGCCTTGGCAAATTATCTTGATTTTCCCTGAAGAATTTTCCTCTGAAGATTTTTATAACTCTGGCAACTGGCATCATCCTCTAGGCGTATTCATTATTTTTCATTTTCCCTTAAGAAAATGCCTTAGGAATTTTAAATTTTATTTCCAGAGGGCGCACTTGAACATGTCATGAGTTTCATTTTATTCCTTAGGCAATTCCACGCCTAGACATTCTTAGCAATTTTCATACTTAGCAAATTTTTTTTTTTTATTATTTCATTTTCAACTCCATAGGCGCCTTTCATATAACAAATTCCCACCTTCAAGCGCAACTCACATAGTAAAGGGGAAAAGAACAAAATAAAATTACGCCCCTCTTAGTATTATTTCCTTCTTTGTAAGTAGTGACCCCTCAACTTCTTTGAGCGCATATGACATAGGTAGCTTCCACCTTCAAGCGCATTTCCTTCATCACCCTACGCCTTTAGCTTTTGCCCTTTATGTTTTACCTTGGGCGCATATGCCATGGAGAGGAGGAATTCCCACGCCTTTCAAGTGTCTTTTCACCTCCTTTAGGCGCATATAGGGGAGTAGACTTCTATTTCATCCTTGAGCGCTTTTCCTTCACCACCCCACGCCTAGCTAGTGGCTCTTCATCTCCTCTGGGCGCATTTCATAGTGTGAGAGGGAATTCCCACGCCTAGCTAGTGGCTCTTCAGCTTCCTTGGGTGCATTTAGCCCTGTGAGGAGGAATTCCTTCTTTATCTTAGGCGCATATTGGCTAGTGAGGAGGAAAGTGCTATGCCTTAGTGAATTTTTTACATTTTGGTGACCTTTCAGCTCCTTTGGGCGCATTTAGGCCATGGAACTTCCATTCTAGGCGCATTTGACCTTGTGAGGAGGAATTCCACACCCAAGCTTGACCTTTCACCTCCTCTTGGCGCATTTGGCCCTGTAGACTTCCATTTTAGGCGCATTTGAGGATGCCTCAGGGAAATTTCGATGCATTTTTGGTGACCTTTCACCTTCCCTGGGCGCATATGAAGGTGTGTGCCTGTCAGCTATATTTGTAAAATTTCCAACGCCCCGACCCTATTCTTGCTTTCTATTTTTAGCAAATTCGGAGAAATTAGGGTTTCATTGATTTTCACCCTGTTCCGAGCTGGAAGTGGCGTGGCTATGCCCTCGTTGATCTGTATCACCTCGTTTATACCTGATTTGGCACAGTACATGCTATTTTTAGCCATTCGCTATTTTTAGCAAACCCTAGAATTGACCAATTTTGTATCTCTGTTTGCTTTGAAATTTGTTCCACTTGTACTTGATGCTGAAAGAGACTCATTCACACATTTTTCCTGACGAGGACGTGCTATTTTTAGCCATGAGGTGACTTGCTAAAAATAGTAAGTATTCAGATCGTGTTCAAATTTTACCAACCGGTAGCCTGAAGGATGCTGATTCAGATGGCGTGCTTCGTTCAGTCATTTCTGCATTTTGCTTCATCTATTTTTAGACGTGGTAGGGGAAACCCTAATCTGATCTGCACGTGCTCCGATTTGTTCCTGGCTGTCCTTGATCGTGCCTGATCGCTGGACTGGAGTGGTGGGTAGCTGCTGGGATGATACTGCTATTTATAGTAAGTGCCTGGAAAGTGGTCGCCCGGATGGCTGGCGAGTTTGCATGTCACAGTGCCCGTGGGATCTCAAAAAACCCAGAAAAACCCAGAAAACTGGTCAAAGTTTTGGCATTGGCTAAAAATAGTAAGTCCTTGAAAACTGACCCGATCCATCTGCATGTCATATCATTGCGAAGGCCTCGCAAAACCCACATGGAATATCTGGACATGCACTGAAAATTCTTGCATGCAAACCCTAAAAATAGCCTCGGGAGGCTGAACTCTGAAAGCCACCATCTCAGTTTGCATGTAACATCATCGCGAAGGTCTTGGAAAACCTGGATCAATTCCCCTGTCAGTCACCGGAGAATTGCTCGTTTAAATCATAAAAATAGCCTCCGAAGGCTGAACTGCTAAAAATAGCCAGTTGTCGGAATCCATTCAAATTTCACGTGTAGGCATTCTGAAGCTGCCTGATTGTGGTGGAACTGACAGAATTCCAAAATCTCGACAAAATAGTCCCAAATTGAACACTTACTAAAAATAGTAAGTTGCCGGAATACAGTGAAAATTTAGTGGGACCCTGTTGGAAGTCCTCTGACTGCTGTACTAAGCTCGAATTTCAATTTTACAACTCAGTTTGACCTTTAATCAGCCTGACTAATGAAAACCCTAATTTCACAGACTTGAACAATACTTCAACCCAGGTCAAATGACGGGACATCCCCGGAAGGACCAGAGATAGAGAGAGAGACACACGAACCAAAGCCAAAAGACCAGACTGGAGCAAAAATTAGGGGGTCCCCATCTGAATGGGGTGATGTGTGAAAAAGGTCACAACACTGTCCAGGAAGCATTTTAAATAGAGATTACTAATAGTCCATAATTATCCAAAGAAATATCAAGATTAGAATTGTACAAGTTATATCATGAATGAAAATTTTCCAAAGATCTTATGCTAGTGAACACAACACAATTCAAGAGAATCTACTATCTCTCTTAATTACAAGATCCAAAGAATAAATAAATGATATAACTCAGCAACTAAAGAATACTTATCTTTTTAACTGTGCCGATAGGTCCAAATGCTGGACATAGTGTGATACATTGTACTTGAGCTCAGATCAGTCCGTACCCTTCACAGTTTGAACACAATGATGACCTGAAAGGTACTTTGTCTTCGAGAGATATCTCCAGCCATCAATGTAGTCCAATGATTGCAAGCTATGACTCCAAGCTTGATCATTTCTTCATTCAGTAAGACTTCGATATCCAATCTTTCCAGATGTAGGTTGCTTGATGCTTAGGTTATCTCAATGTTAGAGCATGAACTAATAACTACAAAACAATTCATGAACATTATTCAACCATGCAATACTTATCTCATGGATTTCAAAATCTCCTGAGTAATAGATAATTAATTCATCAATCATGACATGTCTTTCTTTCAATTTCTCAAAAGAGCTAATCTCAGCAAAAACAAAAGACAATTAACATGATCCTACTTACAGTGATCACTATTTACTGGTCACACATAATCCTAAGTAAATAATGTCAGAAATGCATAACTCAACAAATTTGAATTTTAGCCTAGAATAGTAAATACAATCAAAAAAACAAAGAGTACTTATCTCTTAAATGTTCTGAAGGGTGGACACCATATGATATGTTGCACTTGCGCTTAGTACACAACCTTCACAGCTTGAACATAGGCCCATGACTAGAGTAGAAATTCACTAGAATCATTTTGGGGAGAGATCTCAATCACATCCGCAAACGAAGCATGTTGATTAGGCCTGGTAGGGCATTCCTTCGCATAGTGACCAAATTTGTCACATTTAAAGCATTGAACACGAGAGAGGTCCCATTTCTTCTTGAATGCAGGAGCACCATCTGACCCATTATCTCGATTCCTTTTAAATAATCCTTTCTTCCAAACTTTTCCTTTCTTCGATGAATGAGAGGCGAGAACATGTAAATCTTCATTCTTTGAACTTTGACCAATGCCCCTTGCCGTTAGTCTCGACTCCTCTTGAATGCAGTCAATCCTCAATCGATCAAACTTGGGAAGTTTAGATCTTGCACTGATTCCTTGAATAAACGACTCCCATGAAAGCGGAAGACCATTGAGAGCAATCATGGTCAAATCCTTGTCATCAACAATATGACCAATGGTAGAGAGTTGATCTCTCAATTCGGAAATCTTCATGAAGTAGGTGATGACAAACTCTTCTTCCGCCATCTTAATGTGAAGTAGTTGTTGCTTCAAGGTTAGGGCACGACTGGTGTTGTTGATTTCGTACATCTCTTCCAATGTTTTGAACATCTCCCTTGCAGTATCCAACTTGAAGACAATCGGGACAATATGATCTTTGATGGAATCAACCAACACTTTCTTTGCCCTAGTATCTTTCTTTCTCCACTGCAACTTCTCTTCTTCCTCCTCAGGTTCAGGAACTTTTGTTTTCACGAACTCAGCTAAATCATTTTCTTCCAAACTGAGCATGATTCTGAACCTCCATGATGTGTAGTTCGAAATCCCTTTGAGTCTATCCTCAATTTTCAGACCGTTCACCATCTTGAGAAATTTAGAAGATAGACTGAAAAAGAATAAAGTGAGTGTTGCAAACTAAATCTGATCACGATCTTTTTCACACCCGCTCTGATACCATGTTAGTGTTTCTTAGATCAAATTAGACAATAAATTACTCAATAGAATTGCAACACATAAGACAATGAACACAACAAGATACCATGGGAAAACCCTCCTCTTGAGGGAGAAAAACCCAGCAAATGATTCTCTTATATATGGTAACACAATAACAGAAATCTGCTTACAACTTAGGCCCAACAATGGCCAATGCTTGATACAATATATTCGCCCTCCTTCAAGATACAAATGACTGTCTTCTTTCTTGAAATCAGACTGCTGCTCTAAGGTGCGAATTCTGCTCTTTATGACTATATGCAAATTTCTGCTCTTCAAAGGTAAGTGCGAATCTTGCTTGTCAAATCAAATGTATTTACAATGATAATTGACCTTGTATTTATACATCATAAGGCACCACTTTACTTAGGTCAGCCTCTTTAGAGAAATATGATAAATCATTAAATACAATTTAGGTCGGCCAATCAATAAGAGAATTATGCGAATCAATATAGGGTCGGCCCTTTGCTTTATTTAGATATTGGGAACATGAATTAAATAGCCGAAGGCTATTCATTTAATTCATGTGTTCTTTGTGCGGATGAAGTGCAGACCACAGCTGCAATAACATCAACAATTGCCACTCTAATCACAAATTATATGAGACGGTTGCTGCTGCCACCTAAAACTGATCTTGGCTTTAGTTGTTTTGTCACTAAAACAATTTTGCAACCCTGTCGCTAGTGACTCACGAGATGTTGTTGAATGCCCTCCAACCTCCGGTGCCTCCATCGTCCAGTGAGTTTGCTACTTAGCAAATTTGTCTTTTAAGGCTCATTTCATCAGTTGTGAGGAAAGGATATATCCTCCCCCCTTAATAAAACCAATGTCAAAGGTGTCGGTTTCCACCGATAATGCACCTTGACTAACACTACTATAAATTATATTACTTTTTGACACTTTTACAACTTCATATGACAAAGGACTATATTCTAAATAAAAAATACAACTTGACTGTGATAGAATATAAAAATACATTTTGACTATGATAGAATATAAAAACAACTCAGCTCAATGAAAACAAAGACCTGCTTTATGTTCCATGTAAACAATGACTGGAAAATCTGCTAACCTCATCATTCCCATTTGGGTGTCTTTGAAACGAATTGACATTCAAAACATCGATTTGTGTGTGTAGATTGGGCATGTTAAGATTGTCAACGAGGAAGCATGACACACATGATCGCCAGAATCACCTATTCTTTGATTTGGATTTCTCTCCTCCTCGACCTGCCAATTTTATGCAGTTTAAAGGATCTTTAATCCTTCTCTAGTCGTATCTTCTCTGGAATCCTTGCTAGTTAGTTTGTTGATTACATCGCTCACAAAAAATATTAATATCGTTTTCTTAGCATTGAGATTATTAGTAGAATTTGAGGCATATTACCAATCTACTCTGGGAGGCGAAAGATTAAGATCCAGGAGTGCGAGGAGCCTCTGCCTCAGCTTCCTCATCTATAATGGCCGACAAGGAATTACAATTTCTTTGAATGTTTTGCATCAAGACTTCCTCCAAATTTCACTTAAATTGATTTTGTCTGCTGCCAAAAATAAACCGAGATCCCCTTTCCCACTATCAAACCAAAAATATTGCTTATTATCAGGAGCCTTGAAAGTCGAATAATTAGCCTTTGTAACTCGCTTTATTGCCGAAGTAGCTGGAGTAGCCAAAATTGGTTTTAGCCTTTGAGCCTCTAAAGGAAATAACGGAAAGATCATAAGCCTTTGTGGCCTCCTCGACGATATCGAAGGTGCTAAGCCAAACCCTCAGTCTTTTTTATTGGATCTTTGATCTCCATTGCGTAGCGACCCCACAGCCTCCTTCTCACTGCCCTGTAATTAACTTACAATCCATCCTTCCTCGAAGCCCTCACCATGAAACACAAGTTATTTCTGTGTAGAGAATTACAACACAAAAATCGATAAGAGAGATTTTTTGAGCTATTAAAAATACAACGATCTCCTTTCATAGATTGATAGGATCAAACAAACACAATTGTGTTTAAGTTGGTTTCCAACAACTTAATATTATGACACTTATTTATAACACACATAAACTCTAATTTCTAGCACCTATGTGAACACTAATTCCCAACATTCTTTGTATATATTTATAATATTTATTATATTATAATTATTAATAATTATAATATCAAATTGTTAATACTTATTTTGTACTATTAATAATATTAAATTATTAATATTTTCTTTTTATATTATTAATATGTATTTTGTTATTTTATTTATTTATTAATGTTACAATTTTGGGGATATGACAGCATTCCATATATACTTTGCTCACCACTTTAGAAATCTTGAGTTGGTTATCTAAATTATCCATATTTTATCTCGTTCATTTCTTGCTAGTCTGTTACTAATTTAAATAAATTTAATTAGTTATTAATAGTTGTAACGTCCCTGTTTTCCGAGTGATCACCCAGCGGAGTCCACTAGCTTATTTCATTCTCATAAGCTGAGTTGGAAAATTGAGGGGTTAATTTAATTAATTTGTTCAAGGCCACTTTTCAGACATTTATATTTAATTAATTGAGCTTTATTATTAAAGTTACTTTTAATAAATGTGTTGATAAATTATTTAATAAATTCACATTGGGAAAAGCAAAGATAATTAAAATTTGAAAGGTGGTGAAAAGGAATTCATTATTTTGGTTTTTTTGGAAAATTATTATCAGAAGTATTTTGGAGAGCTTGCTTTCAAGAAGCTTGAGGACGAAAACCTTGGGTTTCAAGGTGGATTGGATGAAAACCCCATACCATCAAACGCCAGTTTCACTCAAGATTCGCATTGAGCATCAATAAATAGTTGGACGATTTTCGGAAATTTGTGAAGTCTTTTCCAAAGACAAATTTCAAGGATAGGTGAAGATGGCATTCACAGAGACAAAATATTATAATATTCATATTGGCTGCATATATCATATGATTTTCCATTATTGTTAAACTTGGAATAGAGCCATACATTTTGGTGAGGATTTGTACCTTGTATATGATGTACAATATTGAAGGAGAAAGGGATTTGATATTATTATTTTATTGGCTTGCTAAGCCTGACACAAATTCACTAAGATTCCATACACTTCCAAGGCAGTTGTATACTATATATCTTTAGAAGTTGCACACAACACTTGTTGTTTGTGTTGGGGTTGAGTGGATGAGAAAGGAGATGTCGTGCGTTATTTAGGCCGATTAAGGAAGGATGAGAATAAAATTTGAAAACAAAAGGAAGTTTGAAAACGTTGACTGCAATCTATGTGGCATTGCTAGCCTTAAAGATTTATGCATCTACAAGAGAGTTAGCTTCCAAAATTGCTTCGCTGGATTAATAAGGGACTGTATGGAGTTAGGGTGGTCATGTGGAAAATAAGAGGACATGTAGAAGATGGCAAGGTGGGTCCCCAACATAATATATGACAACAAAGGAAGCTACGGCTAGGAAGAATGAAAGAACCATGGGAAATTTAAATGAGCCGCCAATCTTCTTGTTTGGGGCTGCCGCTAAAATTGACTCCAAATGTTCATGTCAATCGAACCTCTGGTCATTAAGGTCAGAATTTTGTATTCTTCCACAGTTATTTGTATTTTGCCAATACAACGCATCTGATGTAATGTTCCGTACTTGACTTGTCCTAGGATTTGTTCGTTGATTAGGTTTAGGGTTTCTTCTTCTCAAAGGAATGTACTCCTAGTTTCAATAATCCTAAATTTGAGTCTTGTATTCGACATATTAACAACATATATGTTAGCATTAACATCTAGTATCCCAAATAAGATATAATCAAAAAATGCAAATTAACAAACATAAGAAAAAAAATCACTTAACCCATCAAGAGAGAAGAATTCCCTAAGGGGCCAACGGTCTACCACCTTTTATTGCCCAAACCTTATCCTAGGCCAACGGGGCAATTATATGTGGAATCCCCCATCCCTCCGGGACCCAACACTTGCCTTGAGCCAACGGGGCACTATGCCCAACTCAGGTTTTAGGGCCAATGGGGTGGAAGCCTAGATGGGGTTTACAGACAAACCACTTAGGTCATGACTCAGCTCTCTTGTCGGGATCATATATATTTTCAGGGTTTTATTTATAGTTACTGTTCCCAAGTATGTTGATGACCAGGTCGATCAATCATAAACCCGGGGTTACACAGTCCAGTGGTCCCAATTAGTTTCACCCAGCCGCACTAGGCATGCACCCGGTTGCGGTTTTAGCCTGGGAGGGTTCGTTCCAAGATAGAGGCTAGAAGTTGTGTCAAGCATATAAAGTTTCGTATTCACATTGTTAATTTATTCCCAGAATGAAATATTACGTATCAAAGTTACATCTTCCTCATAAATGGAGTCATTCAGCATGGCAGACAATTAAAGCAGGCCCTATTATGAGTTATTCACATATTAGATAGGATGATTAAAGATAAACAACTATTTTATACTAAACCAATCATGATGTACAAACAATAATGCTTACAAAGTTAGAATGACCAGTCCTCTTATCATTACATGATTTATAAGTTCTAAAACTAGGAGTTCTAGACATTAATTACTAAGTGAATTACTTCACCTGTATTGTTGTGCTTCTCCATATATAGGGTCTGCTGCGTATATCTTCCGGGAATGATTGGTTGATTGGTGGTCTTATTGATACTCCTAATCTATCGTAGAGGGTGAACTAGTTTTTACTCTATTCCATCCTCCTTCCTTCGCTTCTCATTACCCTTTTATATTCTTGTTTTAAAAAGAGACACACCTCTTTGGATAGAGGTGACCACTCAGATGGTCGTGACTTTTAGTTAAGGCTTAGTTATTATTTATGAAGTGTAATTGGTGCTTAACATAATGACGTAGTCTCTATTAGTATTCACCAGGGATTTGACGAGGATGGCAGGGACTTGCCTCATTCTGACACCAATGTATTGGGTGATGTTGAGCTCATATACAAAATACTAAAGCCATCGAATATTTGTCATTCTATCTTGAGTTATACAATTTACAAGGATTATTATTCAGGCCGTCGTTATCGCTATCACAGTTATAACACAATCAAATTCTTTTCATAAGGTTATTATGATTCATCGTGTTAGTCTTCTCCTTTAGTGTTAGCGGCCCTGATATGAGTAGTGACAAGATAACCATAACTTACCAACAAAGTGATGAGCTCGATAATTTAATTAGGCACCATTAATCATTGAACTTCCTATATACGGGAAAGTATCGCCATCATAAAAAATGAACATTGAAGGTTGTAGAATCGCTACCCCCTTCATTATTATGTGATCCTTTATACAGACGTGACCTATTAACAGAACCGCCAGTAATAAAGAAAAAATGTGTTTGTCTCTCTCCGTTATGTTAAAACACCAATAGACCATATTACTGAATTCGCCTGTATGTGAACTCCGATCATATTCTTCTCTAGATAAGCAGCGGTAGAACCACTAGAGAACCCGGTGATCAATCTTGGAAGATGTCATTCAATCATCCATTGCTTGTCTTTCTATTATGCCAAATCGTAATATCCATAGACTGGGTCTACGCATAGATGAAACGGTGATAATCTTCAAAACACAAATTCAATATTGTATGCTCCCGATCTTAGCATTATATTTATAGATTAATTTATTGTTTAATATTATTTTAATATATTTTTTATATTCGTTTATATAAATTGTCAATGTCTATCATTTCATCATCATAATTATCATTTAAATTATTTTAATATTTGGTTGTAATAACTATAATTATAGTGTTGAGTTATTTGTAAGTTGCCAATATATGTGTATTATTTATCTCATATTATTATGATAATAATAGCTCGTATTTATGTTTGTTTGAGATTGTATAAATATATTTAAGTTTGATAATATAATAGTTATTATAATTATGATGTTGTCTTTGACAATCATAATTATAACGACATCAAATATATATAATATTTTAAATGTATATTTGTTATTTCATTGTCACGATTTTGGGGACATGACATCTGAACAATAAGCGTTGGACATGTTAGCTAAGTTATTTTGTTTATGAATCCTATCCAATGTGAATGTTATTTCAAAAAAAACTTTCAAACTCAATATCATACAAATCTGCATACAAACAAAAACTATTACAGTCGTGTTTATGGAAACTGTTTGACAAATTGTCTTGGGAGAAATATAGATAAGATTGTTAAAAATCAGTGAAGAATCTTACAGAAGTCGCTACTTGAAGATGAATTGTAACACAACCTATCACCAAGACATGACAAGTCTTATCAACTGTACCCCTTAGTCCACATATAAATACCCAATCAACCTATTCATTCATTGTCACCTTTCTATTATTCTATTTTTATTCTTTAAACCAAGAAAGATCAAACACGTGTTTTATTTTTACCTGCCCTCCAACTCTGGGTATGCCCACCACTACATACAATTTTTTGTTCTGTTTTTTGATGTCCACTTTACAACACATTAGATGGTAAACTTATATTATAGAGTGGGGAACTTCGTCTTTTTATGTTATTTTCATCCTCACTATTCAAAAAGAAAAAGCTGTCTTGGAAAATAGCAAGGAAATTTTTGTCCACATTGAATTTTTAGTGGTAATTCATGAGGTCAGCAAATATCACAAAGGTGCATTTTATTGTCATCACAAAGAAAGATCAAACACATGTTTTATTTTTACCTGCCGTCGACCTCAAGGTATACCCACCACTACATATAATTTTTCCTTTTGTCTTTTGATGTCCACTTCACAACATATTAGATGGTCAACTTATATTATAGAGTGGGAAACTTCATCTTTTTTTGTTATTTTCATCCTCACTTTTCAAAAAGAAAAAGCTGTCCAAGAAAATAGCTAGGAAATTTTTGTCCACATTGAATTTTTAGTGGTAATTCATAGAGGTTAGCAAATACCACAAACATTGTTTTAGAACAGCAAAGGTGCATTTTATTGTCATCATCTCTACTTAAGAAAATTGTATTCAAGATAAAAGGGCTTTATTCCCATTCTTACTAAAGAGTCTTCATTAGTTGAACCCCAAAAAGCAACCAAGTCCTAGTAAATTGGAAGGAGGTAGAGACATAAAAAAAAATGGCAGATTGTTGGAAAATTGTCGTCATTGATGTGTTTCAACCAATTTTCCCACCTTCAAAACCCTATCTTGGCAATTTTTCTCAATCCTTCCCTATTTGCCTTGTAGCATAGCAAACAGAGATTTTTGTACATATCTCTCAAAAAACTCCTCAAATCCAGAAACTAAGAAGTGTTTCAGACACTCATTATCCTCTTCTTTAACATATCTTCTTTGCGCATATAGTTGCTTTGGAACATCTTCTTCAACAATTGACTGGTATGCTGTCCCAAGACCTAAATAGGCCACTTTTACAAAGGAACACCCCTCCAAACTCTTTACCAAACCTAAATCTCTTTGGATAGACCTTTAATAGACTACAAAACCTCAGATTCTCAAACTTTTATCAGGGGAAACAACCATAAACTCACAAAAACGTGAAACCCTTGATTTGGCCATTCTAGGCTTAAAACTAGGAGGCTTTAATGAAACTCAATACTCCAGACCTTTCCTAACCTCACCATCACCTCACACACACCACAATATGTCTGCCCAAGCCTTTCAAACCATCTCTCTTTAACATTGCTTTTGTGGCAAATCTCAACTTGTAGCCATCAATTTCAAGCAAAATCTCATACAAATACACCTAGGGCAGCACTCAAAATCCATCCAAATGCCTCCCCTGCTCCTAAAAACCATTCTCCCATCTAAACCTAACTCGTTGCACCCATTCCACCAAATCTCACTCTCATCTATAGGTGGAATGGGTGTTTATTCCATTTTGAGTGTCTTCAAACCCTTGAAATAGGGTTCTTAACCCACCTACAATAAAATGTTCACCAAAACCTTCAAACCTGATAAAAATCAATCAAACCAACGCCAAAATGTTGTTAACACATGTATCTACGAAGTCAAATGCAATTTAGACTGAATGCACACTGTACAGGGCCGTACAGATCAAGGGAGCAGCAGATTTTCTGGAAAAACATAGAAATTTAAGAGCTTCTTATAATTTTCTTCAACCAAAACTTCAACAACCCCCTTACCTCAAATTCCAGAGGCATATTTAAGCTTTTACATTCAAAAGACAACCGACTCAACCAACAAAACCAACCTTTGAACTTCAAATGACCGTTGATCTCCCACAGTGCATTTTTGCACTTTTACATGACAACTTTTGACAATATTGCAAAAGAAGTAACAAAATGAACTCAAATGACTCCAATATGACTTATTACATTATAAATAGTCTATTATGACCTTATTTGAACGATTAAAAGACTTGACACACCTAAATTCTATCAAAGACCAAAATTGATTATATTTACAAGTTTCAACATAGTGCGCTTGCACCATACACCCGACCTGAAAAATATTCAAAGTCCCTTGGAAATGGAATTGCCGCTTGTCTGAACACTTCATCTCCTAGATCTTCAAAAGCTTTTTCACTTGGTAAGCCTTTCCACTGTATCAGGTATTGCAGAAATGAATCATTCTTTGGTCCCTTGAACTCTTTACCACCTAAGCATTGCTCCACTTTTGCAAACTAGCCTGACAGATGTTCTCTTACCTTTCCACCACCTGAAATTGATGTAGAACTTGCCTTTGCACTTGCAAACAATCCTTTTCCAACTTTATCTTTGACGGTCCACTCTTTCCCTCTTATTGTATACTTGAACTTGCCTATTTGTTCTTGCCAAACATTTTGATTCACTTCACCTTCTACCTTCAGCTTCTCCTTCAGACACTCTACGCTTAGTATCTCTGCATTATCAGACTTACACACCTCTGTACTGAAAAAATTAGATTGTCCTCTAGCATCTTGTCCAACCACAGAGAACAAAGTATTGTAAGTATCATGATCACATCAATCTTCTCTAACCCATCTTGCACCTTCACAAACAATTCATCCTTGACCTTCTCTAGGTTTGTATTTGACATCTTCTCATTACCTCGTATTCATCATTCCTCCCACTTGCTGTCTTGACACTTTTAAGCCTTGAAGTGGTTGCAACCTCTACCATCTTTTCTTCCTCTCTTTTCACAAACTCTTTCTTGCCAAACATGATCACTTTTGTTGCCTTGGTCTGCTCCTTAGCATCTTCTTGTAATGAAGTCAAAGTAAAAGTATTACCAGCCTTCTCAATCTGATATGTATTGTCTCTCCCATCATAAATGGCATGTCTATCAAACTGCCATGGTCTTCCAAGTAACAAATGACAACAACTCATTGGCAAAACATTACAAAGAATCTTGTCCTTATAGCCACCAATGTTAAACTCAACAAAAGCTTGTTCACTCAGAAAAATTGATTGATCATCAATTAACCAAGACACTTTATATAGTGTTTCATGAGGCAATTTTTCGAATTTCAACTTATCAACCACTACAATAGATACTACATTATCAGTACTTCCTGAATCCACAACAACTTTACATACCTTTCCATTACATTTGCAAGTTGTCTTGAATAGTGTCCTCCTTCGAGTTGTCTCCTTCTCCTTGGATGCTTGGAGTAAAGTTCTACTCACCATCAGGAATTCCCCAACTTTTGGAGCAACAAGCTAACTAGAAGAGTTCACCTTCACAATCATCCTCTTGCACCAATTCAACCCTTTTGTCACCTCCACTTGAAGTAGAAGCTTGTTTATCCAGACACTTCCATATTGGATGCCCAAATTGATTGCAATTGTAACACCTTCCTGAAAATGAGCTTGAACCTCTACCTTGCTCAAATCTTCCTTTGAAACCTCTGAATCCACCTCTTTGGTCAGCAACTTGCTCTTTCCCTTTACTTGCATCTTCTTGCTCTTCATAGGTTTGCCTTGTACATCTGCCTCTATTAATGTTACCTCTGCCTCTTCCTTGTCTTTCTTGCCTTCTTTTAATCCTTTCCTCTACCTTGGCAGCCAACTGAAAACATTCCTCAACTGATCTAGATGTTCTAAGACCAATTCCATCTTGAATATTGAGTCTAAGCCCATTGAGATACCTTGCAACCTTTCCTACCTCATCTTCTATATGTCCTACTTTGATACTCAACCTATGGAACTCCTCAGTGTATGCCATCATATCTAACTCCCTTTGCTTTAAATTTTAAAACTTCCTAAAGGTCTGAATTGCATAATCTGCAGGCAGAAATTGTGTCTTCACCTTAGCTGCCATTCGGTCCCATTAACTTCTCTTTGCTTTACCCTTAACTCTTTCTTCTTGGACATAGTTCCACCATGTTAGGGCAGGGCCCTTCAACTTAGATTTTGTAAACTTCGCCTTCTTATTGTCTTCTATTTCTTCAAACTCAAAGAAAATTATCAAGAGCATCTATCCAACTCAACACTTCCTCACTATCCATCTTACCACCGTACATAGGCACTTCAACTTTCACCCTAGGAGTATTATCCCCCTTGAGAGCCTTTAGCATCCTGACCATTCTCATTTCCTCAAGGTCCAATTCCTCCTCTTCATGGACTCCTACTGGAGGTTTCTCACTCTCACCCTCATCCTCCTTATCACTTTGCTCACCACTAACCATTCCTCTTCTCTGATTCTTCTCTAGGGCTGCTTCTTGCGACTCCTTGTAGAGCCTCTCCTTCTGGAGCAACTGCTCTTTTAGTTCTTTAACCTCTTTGGCTATTGGATTGCTCTTTGGAGGCATCTTGCTTTTTAACCTTCACCCTTTCATTGCTTCAAACTACAACTTTCTCCTTCAAAAGATCTACTTCCTAAGCTCTGATACCAATTGATTCAAAGCAAGGAGGCAACCTTTCAACAATCATAACTCAATGTGTTTCAACCAATTTTCCCACCTTTAAAACCCTATTTGAGCAATTATTTTCTCAATTCTTCTCTATTTCCCTTGTAGCATAGCAAACAAAGATTTGTGTACATATCTCTCATAAAACTCCTCAAACCTAGAAACTAAAAGTGTTTCAGACACCCATTATCCTCTTCTTTAACATATCTTCTTTGTGCATATGGTTGCTTTGGAACATCTCCTTAAACAATTGACTGGTATGTTGTCCCAATGCCTAAATAGGCCACTTTTACAAAGGAACACCCCTCCAAACTCTTTACCAAACCTAAATCTCTTTGGACAGACTTTTAACAGACTACAAAACCTCAAATTCTCAAACTTTTATTAGGGGAAACAACCATAAACTCACAAAAACATGAAACCCTTTATTTGGCCATTCTAGACTTAAAACTAGGAGGCTTTAATGAAACTCAATACTCCAGACCTTTCCTAACCTCACCATCACCTCACACACACCACAATATGTCTGGCCAAGCCTTCCAAACAATCTCCAACTCTTTAACATTGCTTTTGTGGAAAATCTCAACTTGTAGCCATCAATTTGAAGCAAAATCTCATACAAATACACCTAGGGCAGCACTCAAAATCCATCCAAATGCCTCCCCTGCTCCTAAAAACCATTCTCCCATCTAAACCTAACTCGTTGCACCCATTCCACCAAATCTCACTCTCATCTATAGGTGGAATGGGTGTTTATTCCATTTTGAGTGTCTTCAAACCCTTGAAACAGGGTTCTTAACCCGCCTACAATAAAATGTTCACCGAAACCTTCAAACCTGATAAAAATCAATCAAACCAACGCCAAAATGGTGTTAACACATGTATCTACCAAGTCAAATGCAATTTAGACTGAATGCACACTGTCCAGGGCCGTACAGATCAAGGGAGCAGCAGATTTTCTGGAAAAATACAGTAATTTAAGAGCTTCTTATTATTTTCTTCAACCAAAACTTCAACAACCCCCTTACCTCGAATTCCAAAGGCATATTTAAGTTTTTACATCCAAAAGACAACCAACAAAACCAACCTTTGAACTTCAAATGACCGTTGATCTCCCACAGTGCATTTTTGCACTTTTACATGACAACTTTTGACAATATTGCAAAAAAAGTATCAAAATGAACTCAAATGACTCCAATATGACTTATTATATTATAAATGGTCTATTATGACCTTATTTGAATGATTAAAAGACTTGAAACACCTAAATCCTACCTGTTGGTGTGCGTTTTATTACCCACCGAACATAGAATAAAATGTCCAAAGACACTCTATCCTCTCTTGAACAAAATCACTGTGTATGCTAACATTGCTAGAAGATCATATGGCGATTCCAAGGTTTCTTTTGTCAGGTCTTGACGTGTGGATAAGCTCAATGGGCATTGTGATATGCTAGTAATACACAAAGGGACTTACGTTTGACAAATCCTTCACAAGCTAAGACTTAGGTGAATTTAACAGTAAATGCTCTCTTTTTTTTTGTTTTTTGGATTTTCACTTTTGAGGTTTAAAAAAAAATGCAAATGAATAAGGGTTATAGAAGTTCTATGCTACTCTAAGAACTAAAGAGTCGGTATTGACTAGGTGAAACTAATAACCACGCTTTGCTGTGCCACACTAGGACAACTACACAAAGTGGGTGCAATCTTCAAGGGGTGTGCTTATGATTTTCGTGTCACGAATAATAACCATTGAATCGAACAATATTTATCTAGACAAAAGTTAAGCATCCACATTTATAAGCTCAGGCTAACTTTACGCATTGAATAAAAATCATCTATTCAAAGAAAGTATGAGCGAGAATTTCACCATTAATCAATACTATCAAATCCTTCATTCATCTAACAAGCATTCAAATCAAATTCTATTCTAAATCTAATCTATTGTTGAATGAGATATGCAACCGTGCAACCACTTGATAACACAAAGGATTCAAAGCAAATCATGCACATGAACTTTTATTATCCAAAATAGCTATACGCAACAAGTTCATACAACTCTCTTCACCAAATAATAATGAGAGAATAAGAGTTTATATAGAGTTTTCAAAAACAAATGAAAGGTCGAGATCAAGACATGATAACCTTAATTAGGGTTTCCCAAAAAAACATCAACAACAGTTGCATGGAGAACAAGTGGCACAAGGAGCTATCTTCAAGGGAGTGCATCCTTATCCTCTTGAGCGGCAATATGTTCAATGAACTTGGACATGTTGACTTGGATCAATTTGATTGGTTGGAAGATGACAAGGCGCCACCTCAACGTGTTGGATGTCCTCCTTGGTCACCTTGTTCTTTTTCCCATGTGCTTGCCTTAGAATATATTTCTTTGCCAACGGCTTTGTCCTTTGCACTTCCATTTGAATCTTTGAGGTTTGGAAGTCTCCCCTTGGAAAAAATGTCTAGACTTACTTTTTTTTTCCTGATTGTTTTGAAATTTCTTCAAGTGCCTTGAATTTGGAGAAGAACTCCCTTGTTCTTTCGCCACAATGAAGGAAATTGGAACTTTCTCTATGAAGTATTTCCCATACTTAGCCAATCTTTGGCTATTCGATTTCATTTTGTAACACCTTCATGTGGACCATTCAACACTTAGCCAAGATTTTGGCCATCTCTATGCTCAAATGAACTTTACCTGTGAATTTACCTTCAGTTCTGAATTTGGCTTGTGCCAAGTAGGGCAGACTCCATCCTTGGACAAGGATTTTATTCATTTCCTCTTTATTCCTCTTCATTCTTCCTATTTTCTTTCCAACACTTAGTCAAAATTTGATTCTTTTGTAGGAAAACTCCACACTTAGCCATTTTTTGCTTCTTCTTGGCAAATTTTACCATGTTTGTTTCTAACCTTGGCAGACTTTGGCACATGTCATGCTATTTTCCTATTATGCTTGAGCGGACTTCCTCATTGGCAAGCCAATCTCTTTATTTATTTATTTTTTCTTAGGTGGACTTGGCTGCTTGTTGGACAATTTGCTTTTATCATGGGTGGACTTTGAATGATCTTGGACATTTTCCCAAGTGTCAAGGCGGAGCTCATTATTGTTTGGACGTTTTGAATTTATAGCATGGCAAACTTCACATTATGTCTTGGGCACTGTTATTTTTGACCTAGGAAGATTTCATCATTGGCAAGCCACTTTCCTGGGCAGACTTCATGATTAGCAAGCCATTCTTGGGCAGACTTTGGACTTGGCAAGACATCTTCCTTCATTTCTCCCCAAGATATCATCACTTGGCCAATTTTTTGACTTTTCTCCCCAAGGTATCAACACTTAGCCAATTTTCTGAGTTTTCCTTGGAAGACTCCATAGTTGTTGTGTCGCTTTGCTCATTTGCTAAGGGGGAGTTGGTGATTGTCATGCCAAATTTTCCCAAGTATTGGGCGGACTTCATGCTTAGCTTGCATCTTTCTTGGGAGGGTGGACTTTAACTTCTCTATGACATCTTCCTTGGAGGGCGGCCTTGGCACTTGCTTTGCCATGCTTCATGTTTCTTGTGCCATTTTCCTTTGGTGGGCGGACTTTGGAGTGGCTTGGATATTTTCCTCTCTTGGGCAAACTTTGCACTTGGTTGGACATTTTTCTTTGGGCGGACTTTAGGCTTGGTCGGACATTTTTTTTCGGACGGACTTTATAGGCTTGGCCGAACATTTTTCTTTGGGCGGACTTTAGGCTTGGCCGAACATTTTTCTTTAGGCGGACTTTAGGCTTGGTCGAACAAGTGTGGGCGGACTTCATGCTTCTCATGCCATCCATTCTAGCGCCAATCTTATGTTGATCTAGAACAAAACCTTGGCTCAAAACTTTCCCATGCTTTTTACACTTTGAGACACATTTTTGATTCTGAAGATATGCACGTTATCGCCATGACTTGAGGGACCCAATCCTAGGTCAACTTTCAAAAAAGCAGAAAAAAGCAAAAAAGCAAAAAGCAAAAAGCAAGCCAAAAACGTTGCTTCCCGGATTGGTCCCAAAATGCCAAAAAGCAAAAAAGCAATGGCGTTTTTCGTCTCCCAGGCCTTCCGAGCACTTTGACGATGTCCATACACTGATCTGAGCCCGAATTCCCTTACTTGACTCGGATGACGTATCAAAAACTCTAACTCCTCATTGTAAGAAAAATGGTGATTAGTAGTTGCAATGCCAAGGCAAAAACCCCAAAAAAAGGGGGTCCCCATTTGCAATGGGGTGATGTGTGAAAAGGTCACAACATCACCAAAGACCAAAATTGATCATATTTACATGTTTCAACATGGTGCCCCTGCACCATTTTGAAACTCGTTATTTGTTTTGCAAGTTATTCCATAATGTGAATGCAAGCATAGCATTATGGACTTTGAGGATTAAATCACAAACATAGATAATCTAAAAAATAAGAGGGCTTCCCCGAAACATTTGTCAAAATCATCTAGATTGTTGATAGGGCAGGTTTTAGTGCCTAGGATGATCCCCTCACATCTCTGATACTCAAAAATTGCGAGTATTTTGTGACTCGAAATATTATAAATTTTCTTGGTGAGTTCAGGTGCCCTCTAACAACACTAAATTTGTAAATTGGCCATTTACTAAGCACCCAAAACAAAATCCCTAAAACCCTAACAACTCTTTTAATTTGATCCAAAAAAATTCAACATGATCCCAACAATTTTCTACACCCTTAAAGAACTCCTAAAATGAAATTGAAAGCAAACTTTGTGAGAAAAAATGGGAATACCTGCAAATTGTGCCCTACTCAGCTGATTTGAACTTCAACCCTCCTAATTTTCTACAAATCACATTACCTGCCCACACTACAACACCCATTATTTTTGTGAGGTTTTTTCTGACTATTAAAAGATCGTTTTGGTTGAGACTGCAAACAACTTCAAAAAACCTATGATTCTTTGACATCTATGTGCACTAGCAATTGTATTTGCATTAACCACAATTATAGATTGCAATTGGGTTTTTGTCAATATACAATGGGGATGCACCCCTCACCCTTCCGCCCGCACCCCCTTCCCCCCCTCGCCCACACACACACACAAAAAAAATAAAAAATAAAAAATCCCTACATTTACAAGACAAGGACATCTCCAGCATGTGGAGGATGCCCCCATCGTCCCACCACCAAAGCCGCCTTCTCAAGGACGTTTTTTAGACGTCTCCCTCTAAAAGGGGACATCTCCAAGATGTCCTTGAGATGTCTAGATGACTCCTAGGAGTCCCTTGAATGTCCCCAGGATGCCCAAGCGTCTCTTGCAATGCAACTTGGGAAAAAGTAATTTATTTTTTACATAATCAAAAGTTTTTTTGAAAATTGTGTCCAAGCTTGAACCTTAATGGCCTATGGTCCTCACCCAAACCCTAAACACTATAAATTGGCCTTAAAGTGTTATTCAAATTACTACAATTTATCAACAACAAGTTGTGAGCAATGAGAGAGTAGAAAGCTTGCAAGGTGAAAGAGTGAGAGTACAAAGCAAGAGGAAGACCAAGAGGAGTGATGTCAACTCAAAGGATTGAAAGTATTTTTCAAGCCTCAAAGTAGACTTCTAGTTCACTGTTCTTGCATAACTAGTTTTTTTTTTTCTAATGAATTAGTTTCTTTCATTAGTATTACAAATTGAAATACTAGTTTACAATGTTGATTGTAATTTGTTGCAAATTTCAATTTTAAATTTTGAATTCATTAGTTTGGTTTTGCAAATGATTCAATGAATAATATTAATGAATCATTATTAAATTTTAATTTTTTAATTATATAATAGCAAGTTGTAATTTTTTATTTTTTAAGTTTTAGATGTTCAAATTTTTTATTTTGTCAAACCTGGATTATAACTTTTGTGTATCCTCCGCTTATGCACTTCGTGCAACTTGAAATAAGAAAAACAAAAACAAAATATTTGTCTTAATCCCTTGCATTCTGAATGGTTTGAATTTTAATTTTAAAATCATAAACTTATAAATTTTATATTTTTTGTTGCAATATAATTATGGGTTCTCACAACATGAGTGAGGATGAGGTTGAGCCTCAACAAGTTGAAGAAGTTGAAAGTGAAACTAAATCCGGTTATGTACTTGATGAAAGTGCAGAAGCAGAGAAGGGTGAAACACTAGTTGCATAAGGAGAACAAATATTAGTTTCCCTTCCAAAGTACTAGCAAAATATTTAAATATGCCAAGGGTTCCTTTGATTCTAAGTCTCCTCTAAGACAATTTGCAACAAAATTACAAATAAAGCTTGAGGTATCTAAAAGCACTAGGTTGTGGAAGTGCCACTTTTGTGAACTTAAATTTCAAGGTATCTTTACCAAAGTTAATTCCCACCTCCTTCATGTCCAACGCAAAGGTGAAAATGTATGCAAAAAGTTCAAACATACACTCGAATATAGGGCTGAGATAAGTTATAGGATGGTCCAGGTGGTGAAGCCATTGCACCTACACCTGCTTCTTTCTCTCTAAGATTAAGGGGAAACCAGAGATAGGTTTCTATTTCTACTACTTCGCAAAGGCCAATTGCACATATTTGTGTTTCTGCTATTTCAAGGGCAGCAGAGGCTAAGGGGAAACACAGGTTGACAAGTGATGCTCCAAACACGAGTAGGAAGTGCAATTGAAGGATGAGGCAAATGATGCCATTGGAAAATTCTTCTTTGTAGGGAAAAAATAGCAAGGGCATGACCATCATATGTGCCACCATCTTGGATAACAACTATTCCATGATTAATATTTTAATGCAGAAAATGAAGGAATCCTCGGTCACAAGTGCATGCAGCATAGTCGTGGATGAGCAGAGAGATATTAAGCATCATCCATTCACCAATATCATGGTTACATGTAGGGCCATTATTTTCTTAGTTATATTAATTCTTCAGGGCATTGCAAGGATGTCGATTTTCAGTTTTAGATCCTCAAATATGTTTGAACTAAATGTGGTCAAAGTAGTGACAAATGCGACCCGTGTGTGCAAAGTTGTGGGGAAGTTAATTGAGGCAACTTATAGACATATTTGTTGGACTCCTTATTGTGTGCATGCCATGAATAATGCACTCAAGGACATGGGAAAACTAGTTGGATCAAAACAATTGTTAATAATGCTAGAGAAGTGCAAATGCTTATCTGCAACCACCACACTTCACATGCACTTTTGTAAAGAGCTACCCCAGGTGCAATTTCAAGTTTCATCATATTTTTTTTAGTTGCATCCCACAGTCAAGTATAGACAAACAACTTCTTAAGGTTTGTTTGAGAGTTTGAAACAAATGATATAGAACTTGTAAATTCTAGAACAATAGTTGTTTTCTCAATTTAACAAACCATACACCTCAGAAAATTTCACTATTGAACAGGTGCAACATTACTGAACATATAATATTCTAGATTTTTAAAATTGTTCTAACATTAAACAAAAACAAAGTTCAATAAGCAACTGGAACAAAATCTTCCTCATAAAACTGACCTTCAACATCATATGTAACCCAGAAGTATGTATTTCCCAAATCTCCAGGCAACACGTCCTAACAGCACCCTGCCTCTTGTCCAGAGCACCCAGTCGATGGAAGTTTTTGAACTCACCAAGAACGATTTCGTTTTGCACGCACAATCTTGATGTTTTTTCCTTAGACGTATCACACTGCAACCCCTTGGGAATACTCACGTCGCCTAGAGATTGATCGGGATTTCCAAGAATGAAGAAAGTGACTCAAGATTCATTTGTTACGCTTCAAGGACACCTGGAATATTTATCACGTCACTTGGGAAGACCTGAAATTCTCAAAACAAATCGAAATGTTCACATTCGAGTATGAAGGCAAGAACAACCATAGCCAATTGTTATGATTTCAACAAATGATCTCAAATGCTTTGTGTTGCACACCAAATTAATTTTTTTGCTACACTTAGGCATTTTGAAGAAATGAGTTGAAGTCTTGTCAAAATCTATCAAAAAGGTCAAAATTGGGGTTTGTATGTCTTGCATGAGGGTCAATAACTTGAAATTTTCAAAATCTGACAATCTGGGTCGGTTCAAAACGTCCAAATCAACAAAACCCAAATTTCAATTTTTCAACCCTAAATTTTAAGAAAATTTCTATTTTTAGCATTTTTCTAAACATAGAAACTTTTTATGGGTTTTTCAAGAAATAGATACTGGCAAAATTTTCTAAAAATAGAAAGTTTGGCTTCTAGGGTTAAGACTATTTTTGATTGGCTTAAAATACTTCCTCATCGGGCTAGTGCAGTCAGAATCACGAAAAGATCAGTTTTGCCCTAGTGGGTCTATTCTGATTTTTTAGAAGCTTCTTCTGGAGAATCAAGGTTATCAATGGAGGTCAATCAGCCGCAAGGTGTTGGAATCAGACATTCAAGCGTCAAACATAAGCTATCAACGATGAACATGCACAAAAAACGGAGAAAGGAGAGAAGAAGCTGAAAATTTTGAAAATGCAAAAATTTGTCTAACTCTGGTGAATCTAGGTGCCTCCAATCAAGAAGGGCGCCCATACTCCCATGCCTTAGAAACTTTTTGTATCCGGCAATCAAGGCCAATAAAAGCACGTCAAACGAGGAAAGAAATTTGAAAAGTTCAGAAAAGTTTCCAAGTCTGCTAAACCTGGACGCCCCTGGAGAACAAGGGCACCCATCGTTTTGAAGTATAAGATGATAAAATCAGAAATGCAGCTCCCTGGCAATGTTGGTCAGATATATCTTAGCTCCGCAGAGAGCCCGACAGCGCAGTCATCTGATCATTTAGTTTCCGGAAAACTCAGATCAAACAGGGGCCATGATGAGAGGTGTTTAGAACTCTGAAGGTAAAAACGATGAAAATATTCTAACACTGGTGAACATGGGCGCCCCTGGAAGAGATAAGCACCCGACAATTTGAAGGGTCAAACGAAGTTTTTGTCAGAAGATGTCTCTAGGACAATGTTGTCAGATTCAATTAGGCTTCGTGATGAAACGTTCAGCTCATTCGTCGAATCAATCTGGAAACTGGGAGATAGGATCAAACTAGGGTTGAAAATTGAGGAGAAGTTGAAAATTATGAAAAATTGGTTAAGTATGGAAATACTGGGCGCCCAACTCAAGAAGGGCGTTAAGTCTGGAAATACTGGGCACCTCAACTCAAGAAGGGCGCCCAACTTGCAATGCCTTAGTGAAATTTTTGAAAATTTCAAAGTCTTGAAAGAAGAGAAGGAAACCGCCTAAGTTCATTGCATGAACTAAAATTAGGGTTTCAAGAATTAGGGTTTTGAAGGTTGTTTCTCAAGACTAAACTTATTTAAAGACACCTTTGTGTTTTATTTTTCATATTTTCTTGCAGGTGGCTTCAAGGAGAAATAGAGCAGCAACTTCAAACCTTTATTTTTCAAGATTCAAGAACATAAACTTGCTGGTTTTTCATAAATTTTCAAATCAGCACTCAAAGAAGGCTTGCTTTTTCATACTTCTTCATCCAGAACATCAAATCTTTGAAAAAAGAGGCCATTGTTTTCAATTTTCAGCGAGCTAGTTTATACTAGTTCTATCTTTTGGATAATTTTTGGAGAATTTTCTCAAGGTTGTAGCAGCTGCATTTTATTTTGCATGTCAGAGAAAACTTCAAAATTTACAACTTCCAATCTTCTAGGTCTATCTCAAATATTCTTTTTGACAAAACCCATATCACAACTTTTTCAGTGAAACTTCGAGGTTTTCAAAATCTAACCAAATGGGTTCATCCAGAATGTGCCTCTGAACAATACCCAGATGCCAACTTTTTCTGCTTTTTCGGAGAAAATTAGGGTTTGCTTCTTTTATAGTCTACACTTGGAATTTTCAAAAATGAATGATTTGGGTTTTCTTGTAACAAAATTCTAAACAAAACCCATATCTTAGAAAAATTTCCAAAAAATTCATCCATTTGGCGAAGAAAACCAGTAGGCTAACAATAGAAAGTTGTGCAAAATTTGTCCGAGCATAGTCAAGTTTACAATCAATCTTCAAGTTTTTCAAGATGAATTACTCTCCCATCGAATTCTAAGCCAAACAAGTGTTGTATCATAATTAACTGAACGAATGATGTTGGGAAGTGCTTTTCAGTACCATCATGGAAATACGTCATCATTTTAGTTGAAGAAGGTGCAGAGGGAGTGGTATGAGCAAAAGGACAAGTGTCACAAAAAGTTGTGCAAAACTCTTCCGTGGGAGAATCAAGAGAAGTGTCAGAAGCATAAAGTTGCAGAGCCGCCATGTTATCAATTAGTGAGTCATCTTTTGGGGCAATGATGTTTTTCAAGAATAGAACTCATAAAGAAGCTGAAGATGTCAAAGATTCTCTAAGTTTGATTGCAAAAGGGGAGAAGATCTTAGAAAAGCGGAATATGGCTATAGATAGTATCAACACTCCTGATAGAGAGGCAGTTTCCCTCTTTTTGGCGGATGTGATCGAGATTTAAAACAACAATCTTCTAGAAGCTTTCTTTCCATTCTTATCTCACGCTTTCTTTCTATTCTTGTCTCAATTCGTATCCATTCTTTGAAGAAGAAGGAAATCAAGATGTAATAGTTGGCACTTTCCTTGTTTTTAGGTTTTTATAGGTTGTTAGATGCTTATCTTGTTTTAGGTTTAGAAATAAAGCTTGCATGTTGGCAAGTCTTAGTTGTAAAAGCAAGGAGATTTTGGGGTTCCCTACTCCTCTGCTAATTTATAAATAAGAGCAGTGTTTGCTCATTTTAGTTTAGCCATGCTAGTGATAACAAGACACAAGTACCTTCTCTTTGTTATTCAATGTTGTTCAAAACTGTGCTTATGATAACATAATTGCTGAACCTATGCCTTCATGTTTGTTATCGATTAGAGTCAGTTCACTTTGTGTAAGGGCAAGTTTGCATGCCTCTTTTAGCTGCAAGTTCTTGTTCAGTACATGTGTCTTGTGTCAAATGATAATCTGGTTTGATCACATGTTGCGTGTATTTTGCCACAACTTGTTGTCCCAGAATTGTAATCTTGAGCCAGATGTTTGAGTAAATAAAGTCCTGAGCGTGCTTTGCTCCCTGATATAAAAATCTCAGATTTCCGTATATTGTTTTGTGCCAAGAAGTGTGAGGAAATAAAGTCTTGAGCGTGCTTTGCTACCTTGATATAAAGTCCCATATTTTCGTTCATTGTGTAATTTTTTTATAATCTCTTTTTCAGTTTACATTGAAATTCAGTAGATGTATGGTGAGAAAAGTTTGTTTAAGTATCTTTGTCAAAAAATCAATCTCGTCCATTTCTAACTCTCTTGCTCTGCGTTTACTTTAGAGGCTAGAAACGTCAATAGCGTAGGTTAGTTGTAGTTGTTAAGTTTCATTAAAGGGAAAACCTCAGCTGCAACATCTAGAGTTCTATAACCTTGTGTTCTCGCAGTTGAACCAAAAAGATAGGCAAAATTAGTTTAGTTTACTTTCTTTATGCAACTCAGCAAAAGAGAGAGCTTCCCCTCCTAATTTGAAGAGCAGTTTACTGCACATAGTTGTTCGTTTCCAAAACGCATTCCAGAGTTGCGATTTGAAACGCCAACACTTCACCCAGAACTCTCTCCCAATTCCCTCGAGCTTTTTTCCTTGATATTACTTGTATGGCAAGAACCTCGTAAGAATTGCGAATCACTTAACCCAAATGTTGTTTTCAGAGCTCCTGTGTTTCATTCATCTGTAGTGTCATGGCTCTTCCACACACCTGGTGCATTCGACACCTCACTTTTTTGAACTCCCGACAAGATTAAATTCGTCCCTTTTAAAATCATAAGCAACATAGTATGATACTATGAACAACAAACAACTCCTGAGTCTTTCCCTCAAAAATTCGCACAGCAGATCAAGAAGAGAAGCGGCAGTACAAAATCCCTCCAAGAATATAAATGGCTTCTTGAACTTGATTTTCAGATACTTGTGACTCCTAAGCCTCCACAATTCAAGTTTCCATCATCCTCCATTAATATACGATTAAAGCTTGGTTCTATCGATGTATGTCTTGAGGTATCTGCTCATGCCAAACCCAAAAACAATATTTGAGTTTCATATGCTCTTCCTCGACTCTTTCTTCCCTTCTCATACGACAGAGTAATTAGATGAAAACCATTGAAACTGCTAATATCTTCAAGATGTAACGCCACCAACATCACTCAATTAAAACCATAAATACAAACTACCGCCATAGCAAATCTTGATTTTCAACTGTTTTGTCTTCTAATTCGTGTAGATAATCCCATCTTTCCACATCACACTATTGGTATTCGGTTAAATAGATTACTTCGATTGTTTCCTTTTACTATTGAATTACCTTGGATGTATCTCTCAACATCGAAGGTAATATCCTCTACTGAAGCTTTTTGGTCCAAGTAGAGTTCACAACAACTAAGTCCAGTTGCAGAAAATCACCAAAATCCCATAAACAAATCCTCATATCTCTCCCATTCAACCCACTCCATTGTATACCATCCTCCACCAATGTAACTAACTAGGCGTTATGTTTCTTTCTTGAAAAGAATTTTAATTTATTTACATTCATTTTACAGCTAACTCTTTCCAAATGCCTTAAATATTAAAGATTTACCTTAATCTCCAATTATATCCCCTTATAAATATAAATTAATGCTGAAATATTTTCTTTTTTGTTTTTAAATTAAGACTTGAGGATTAATTTATTTAACGCTTATAGTGTTCAAGCATTAAGAGGGGACATTACAACTTTTTAGGACCCTCTCTAAGAAGAAACTCTTGAAACTTGTAGCGACTAGATATGCATAGTATTTCATTCTCTTGGAGAGGATGCTTGAGTTGCAAGAGACATTGATGGAATTGATAGCCTTAGTCCAAGACAAAGTAAGGGAAGAGGGTGAAACATGTGGTGAAGAGTGGTGTTTTTTGGAGTGATGCAAAATATATTGTCTCCATCATTACTCCAATCTTCAAAGTGATTAGATATGGGGATGCCAATGCACCTAGCCTTCGAGAGGTGTATGAGTGCATTGATTCTATGCTTGACCAAATGAAGGTTGTTGTGTGACAGAATAAACACATTCAGCCAATCATTCATCAAAGATAGGAGAGGCTCAACACTCCCTTGCACATAGGATGTTGAGGTAAAGGCAAGGTTCATGAAGGCTATCCAAAAGATGTATGAGTCTTCGGATGTTAGCATCATTTGTAGTGAGTGGAAAAAGTTTTCTGCTCTTAGGGGTTATTCTAAGGAGGCCAAGATAGATAGGGAGACTATGGCACATGAGGACACAATTTTGTGGTGGACTATGCATCGGCTGACTTCTTTGACTACCTCTCTAGCCATTTATTTTCTATTCTAGGTTGCTAGTTCTTGTGCTATTGAGAGAAATTAGTCTACTTATAGATTTACCATAGGAGGGTAGGGAAGCTTGTGGTTGTATATAGTGCCTTGTGTCTTATTGATTGCAACACACTTATGTACAAGGAGAATCCAACATCACGATGAGATGTAAAGCCAGAGAAGCTAGCATAGGTTGATGACGATGCTACACAAACAAGACTAGTTGGGATTGGTTTGGGGGAGCTTGAGCTTGTGGAGTCCAATAGTTCTAATGATGAGGAGTTTGGGGATGAATAGAGGCCTCGCTTCACTCCATTTTGTTATTTTGAACATTTGTCATTGTAATCATCATTATGAAATTTTGAAAAGAATATAAATTTCGAATTTGACGATTTCATTGTTAATGTTCACTCAAAATTCAAATGTTTAATGAAATCGTTGTAATGCATTTACAACTTTAAAGTTTACTATTTAGTAGTTTTATTCATTTTCCGAAGTTTTATTTGTAATTCTTATATTTATACATCTTTTTATAACTAATTTTTCAAGTACTGTATGTATTTGTGTCACCACCTTGTCGTCATCCCCAAAACCCATCCCCTCGTCCCCCAATTAGGAAACTCCATGGAATTATGGGTTTTTTTCCAACCATGATCCTTCAAAAAATCTTTATGATTCCTTCACTCATTTGGACACAACTCACAACTGAGTTTTTTTTTTGTTTTTGCCCATGATTGATAAACCAATTCCTAGTTTGTTTCTACTTGTGACCCTACAAATCAACGACTATATTTCTCCACAATTGAGTTTTTGACAACCTACAACTAGAAAGAAATGTTTGCAAACTCTACAAGTTTCAACTTATTTACCTTTGTGCTTCGCTACAAATTGCAATCTTTAGACCTCCTTTCCAGTCGCGATCTGAAAGTCATTCCTCCATGTCCTAATGCCTCACAACCTTCTTTTCCCAACTTCCTTCACAAGAGTAAACTTGGCTCTCATACCAATGTTAGTATGAAAAAGGAATTGAGATTAGAGCAAAAGGCTTCCTACTCAAAGAGAGAGCAGCAACATATAGATTTAGAAATTTACTATTACAACCTTCTAATTAATGGAAGTTCACCAACCTTATTATTACATATAGGTGTAAATACAATTTATGATACATTATTATAATATATTCTAATATATTCTAATACATTCTAATAGGATATGGTGGTTAATGGGGATTGTAGTTTAGCAGCTAGGGTTTCTAGACTTTTGTTAGTGGTGTGGTGTCTTCTTGTTATTCTCTACATGGTATTAAAAATGGGTAGATGCAAGGAAATTAGAATGTGAAAACCTTCCTAATGCAAATCAAACAGGAGAGGGTTGCAAAACTTTGTTTCAAATCTTTTAACTTTCACAGTTTCATTTAAGATTTGCACATTCATTTGGTCATTTTCAGATTTAAGCATAAAACCACAAAACATAGAATTAACGTGGGAGAACCCTTTCATAAAAAACCACACACCAAAGCATAAATCAATTGTATTTTAGTAAAAATCTATTACAATACAACTTTCAGAGTCAATGCTCTTGCAGATGTTGAATCACTATGATACAAGATTCTATAGTAAATCCAACAACATAACGATATCTCAAAAATTACAATACTCTCTCCACAAATGCACTAAGACATCAATATATACATTTCACGCATGCATGGTCATCCGACATTGCCATGTGTCAATCCCATAGTCTTTGCATGCATGCAAACTGAAATTGACAACATGCACAAGTCCCAAGTGACCCGAAAAGCAACTAGCTCAATATGCAGCAACATGCAACAACATGCAAGGCTTGCAACTTGTAAGAACCCCTGCTTATTCTACCCTGAATTTTCAGTTTGTGTTGTTTGGCATTTTGTCAAACACTTTGCATGCAATCTGATTTTCTGAGTATGATGATGGTTTTGAATGTTTATTTGTTGATTTTTGCTTTATGTTTTGATGTGCAGTGACATGAAATAACAATATACAACTATATATTGAAATACAACATGAAAGAAGAACATAAATAGCTTCTTATTTTTCCTTGAAAACAATGTATATCAGACCTGATAAGGCTCTTATCTGATTACAACAACAAGCTATTCTAGTCTGATTTCCATATAAAATGAAGTACATTTGCAATACAAACATACCCGGATACAAAGTAGCAATGGTAGACAATATGCACAATAATATGGAGAAGATAATGGCTAATTAAGGACTGATTTTCAGAGTATTTTCAGTCCAGCAATTCTCCTATAAAGGATACCTGCAAGTGATGCTAAAGCTGATCCACATTCAAACCCTAGACACACCCAAGCTGAAATAAAGATTTGACCCAAAAAGTGTCAAACCCTAGTCACCCCAATGCTGCAAAATTTATATAAAATCATAGACAGCTCCAAAAAATCTGAAACTTATGCCAAATGACTCCAAATAGCCCTCCAAATCAGGTTGCCCAACTTAGGAAATTAAATAAAAAATTTAAAACCCAAAATCTACAAAAACACCTCCAAAATGGGTCTCAAACCCTAGCAGCCAGCTTGATAAAATTCAGCTCCAGCAAGTATAAACCCTAGCTGTCTCAAATCTCATGAAAATATGACTCAATAAGCTCAAATCCGCAACACCAATCTTCAATCTGCAAATAAATCTACAAACCCTAGCTCGTTGAAGCTCCAAAAAGGTAGTAAAACCTGCAAATCTGCCCAATGATGGATCCTGAATGAATCCACCTCTCAAGTAAGGTTGGGTTTTTGTCCAACCTACAAATCTCCAAGGGTTTTCGTCCTCAAAGGTAGCTGCAACTAAATCCTCAGCTGAAAATAGAGAAAAATCAAGTTTATCAAATCCACCATATGAGCCTCAAGAATGATAGAGGTCCTTTTTATAGACTTCTTCCAAGGGAGGTGGACCTCAAACACATTTTAAATGATTTTAAATAAAATATTTCCCTTCCATACCTAGGCGTCCCACTTAGAGGAAAAATAATTTAATTTTAAATTGTTTTTTGCTTTTTTCCCCACTTAGTCACTTTTCTAAATTTTTATTATTTTTTCTGAAGTGACTTAAAATAAAATTATAACATAAAGGCTCAAAATAAAAATATTTATTTTTCCCTTTGGCCAAATAAAAATAATAACATTTCCCTTATATCTCCCATGCCCAAAAATATGAAAATATGACCAGCTGCAGCAAAACATTCCCTATCCAACTGAATTAGCCTACAAGAATGGCTAATAGGCTAATCAAGCTCTTGACTGGTGATCACTCCAAAAATGGGGACATGACACAACTCCAAAAATCAAGTAACCTCACATGCTAGGCGTCCCATTGAGAAAATCAAGTCAACTGCCAAATTAGAACTCATCTTTGACTCCTAGTCACTCCCAGTGACAACTCAATCTCCCTTTAGCAACATTCCCTTCGGACCTTCAGTCAACAAGTCAAACCAATGCCACATGGCATCATGGAGCTCCTCCTTGAAGTTTTCAAAATGCTCAATGCTAGAATGAGCGCCTAGGTGACAAGTGTCACCTTCCTTTCCTTCCGCTTGTCCGAGAAAGGAATATGCTCACAAGTGGGCCCCGCCAAGAGTTTACTTTCAAATTAGACTACCATGTGTCAACATGGCACGCATTTTAGAGGTTTTAACGTTTGCCTCTTACCAAATGAGCACCCATGTGGCAAGTATCACATTCTTGTCCTTTGCACCTTGCATGTAGGATGCCAACTCTCTATTGGGTCCCACAAAGTGCCTTAACAATTTGGAAACATATATTTTTGCATTTGATAAATAAAATCAGCAACTTAGAGGCAAATAATTAATTATTTAATCATGGGACTCGCTAAGGTTGAGACACCTTAATCCCCACAGTAGCAAGAAGAGCTTGGAAAAGGCAAAAGTCCTAGTCAACGAGGGAAAGTGGCAAATAGGAGATTGAAGACGATTTCTCCCTAAAACAAGATGCAAACCTAAAGTTTTTTAAGGCATCTTAGGTGAAGTGTATGGTCTTAACAGGGAACTGAAATTGAAAGTGTCTATACAAGCTAATGATGTCTCTAATTTGGCAATGGTGGTTTTAAGTGTGAAAATGTGTCTTTGGCTGTTGTGGTTATCTCCTGGACTACTTTGGAGATGGTGTTGGAAAACAAGGTGGAAGGTGTTAGTCGTTCAATGCAAAAAAAAAGTGAATTAATCAGAAAAGACTATGTCTATAAATTGTCCAACAGCAAAGGGTTCAGAACACTTGGACCCTAAGGAGGTGCAAAGGTAATTTTGATTGCTAAAGGCTTATTGTAGTGATGTAGGGAAGATTTTGGCCAGTTTGTATGTGACACACAACAATGGATATTTGGAAGTTTTGAATAATTTTCCAATCCCAGGCACTTGAAGGTAACTATTTTGGGTATTTGTTTTCCTTCTCTTGGTGGCTCTTTCCAAGAGCAGAATGCAGGTGGTGGAGAGCAAATGAAGGGTGGCTGGGAGGAAGAGGTGGAAGATTGTGGAGAAGGTAATTCCGGTAGGGTGCACTAGGGAGTTTGTTGATGAGAGTATTGAGGGTTTTCCTTGCCTAATGTTTGTTTATCTACTGTTGTAGAGCACAAAAGTAGAGTTGTCCCATTGTACCTTTTTTGTCATCCTGTTGAGTGTTTGCTAACTACTTTTATAGGTTGTAGGGATTTTGACTAGGCTGGTTTAGTGAAGTTTGTCTGTGTTTCAATGATGTTGATCTTAAATTGCACTATTTTGTTTCTCTTTACTTCAGCTTGGCATAGTGTGGAGTCTGTACAACCATTATGGTTGATATATTTGAAATTATATGAATTTCTGATATTTATCCATGTGCAGGAAGGGCAGTAGATTCCCCAACAAATTAATCAAAAAGAGAGGAGGATGACATAAAGGAAGGGAAATAATACATGAATGCCTTGGAGAGTCCCCATGTTGGAATCAAGCAACAAGCATCCATGCATGGATAGTCATTTTTTTAGCTCAAGCTCGCAATTTTTTGTGAGCTAACTCGCGAAAAATTCACCAAGTTTCTATAAAAAGTTGCTGACCAGTAAAATCATGACTTGCCCAAGGAAATTTTCTCCCAAAAATCAACAACTTTTCTGGCAACTTTTTAATCTTCGGTTTCAATCAATTCATATAATTTCAATGCTTGGGCATATTTTAAGCCTTATTGCTGTTCCTCTTCATTCTATTACCTCTTTGGGATATGACAAGAAACTTTAAAACTTGTAAATTTTTATGTTAAAACTAGAAAGTTACAACACTATAACTGTATTTCTTTAGTTCCTTAAGCTTTTGTCAGCCATATATCAGCACTTTAGGAAAACCCAGCATAATTTCTATGATATAACTGAGAAACATCTGTAAAAAGTTTCCCATTTTTCAAGGGGTGATTCAGGAGATGTATAGAAATGCAAAGAAGCTTCATCTGAAATTTCCTAATGTCTGGAGACATCCCCATATGGGTTTCCAAGATAGTGATGCGGTTCTGATTGGGAGATACATACCAAAGGTTAGGGTACAAGTCTCCGAGTAACTATGACTGCTATATATATAATGTACAATTCCTCAAAAGATTTCCTAGGACATCTCCAAACAAAATACAAATTTTCAATGGATACAAACACAAATTATAAACAAATTAGAAGTGACTGTCAACAAAGGATTGCTCTAAATGGAGCATGACATTGAGCGTTCAGCAAGAATCTTTCCAGGTACTAGTAAACAACAATTAAAGATGTTTCTTCTATTGCAACAAGACATTTTCCATCAGAAACATTATTCTCCTCTTAATAATGTAAAGAATATTGACTTATGTTCAATATATGCTTTCCATGTAATGTTTCCACCACTTTAATATTGTTACAGTGTTTGTACTAACCTTTTTAGTGAAATATTCAAATCGCTTATCATCAACATCTAATACTGAACTGGAATCAATACGCTCATAAACCTGCAAAATAAAGGACAAACATGCCCAATTAAGAAATTCCAAAACCTCAATAAGAGATTAAAACTCAGCATTTCACTTTTCCACAAATTTTGCACTAAATAAGAAGCAAATAAACAAAGTGTTTGTTTAAAGGATAACTAAATCATAGATTTTGTATATAAATAAAAACTGTGTAAAGTAGCATCATTGAAAGGAAAGATTCTATATGCATCATGCAATGAAATAACTGTAAGACCCAAAAGATCCTCAAAGAACAAAAGAAACACTTGATATGTAAACAGAAACCTTGTTGCTCCATAATAACTTATTTACAAAAATGTTATCATAAAATACTTATAGAAGACATAAAATGGCAGAAAAACATTTTTCCATTTGTCTCACTTATGACTGTGGCATAAGTTCAATACATTCTTTGAATTATGGTTAATTAATCATAATGGAATCAACCTAATGAACTGATTTAATGACAAATCACAAAACATGCATACAAACAGGTTGTCAAGCATCACAAGCGTAATTACAAACAAGTTGTCAAGTATGTCTTCTTAGACGATCCAAGTTAACGATGCTTCTGACTATTAAAGAAAGAAAGAATCAAAAAATATTATTATCCATGAATAACAAAAATTGGTCTATGGGCATAATAACCACCCTAAAAAAATTTGAAGTTTACAACTGAATCAAAGCTACAACGCAATATCCTTATCATTTTCTGATCACCCAATTCCTGAGATGGGCAAGGTAATAGCATACTGTGTACAAGACCACACCCAATTATCTAAAATGCAGCAACATGAAATGGTCTAATCAACTAAGCACACAAAGTGGCAGAGCCAGCCAGTTCTACACTTCTTCAGTGAACTGTAATTCATGCAAGAACTGAAAAGAAACACTTCTACACTTATTCAGTACAGTGTGCAATTACAACAAGATAAAAAAAACACAACCACTTCTTGCTTATTCAATAGAGTGTGCAATTACAACAGGCATGATCACTTCACGTTTATTCAACGGAGTATGCAATTACAACAAGCACAGTCACTTCTTGTTTATTCAACGGAGTGTGCAATTACAACAAGTAAGACGAGCACACAAGGCAGGAAGCCATCCTTATCTATGCTTATTCAACGAAGTGTAATTACATTAAAATGCAAAGGTGAAACCACTGGTGGTACTACCATCCAGGGTATTACAAGATTATATCAATTGCCTTACAAAACATGGTTAGGAAATGTAATTGCTGATATAATGTTCTGATCACAAATCTAAACTGCTGCAACATTCAAACTGAAACCATTTATCATAGGTAAATAATGCATCCAAGTACCAGCATAAATGTATACCTTTGATAGATGAAACAAGGGCTGATGAAGGTCTGATATCACTCTGCAATTGCTGGTAAACTTACAAATCAGAACTGAAGACACTGCAGACTGTTGTCTAGGAGCACACCCAACACCACCCAACTGATAAACTACTGAAGAATACACTCCAACCCCCTCTAAACTCACCAAACACATTGCAAAAGGTAATTTATCAGATTAGTAATCAAAATTAGATATTAATAGGTCTGCAAGGGTTTTCTAAGTTGCTAGTACACAAGTATGGCAGGAGCTTTTCCATAACAATTGCATGGAAACCATACAAGTCCGCCCTAAAGTGGTGTGAACTCAATTCCTAGAGATTGGACACCTATAAACAACATTAGCAGCATTCCTAAAAGGAGGCATTTCATATTCCAGGTCACACAACTCACCTACAAATGGTACGACCTCATGACCTGCCTAAGAGGTGTACAACCCTTAGTGTAGTCGGTCGAGAGTGTCCATGTTATTAGTCGGCCAAATACTGTAATTACATAAAACTATAGTATAGGCAGCAAAATATTTTATATACTTTATATTACATGTTGTTTTGGGAATTAAGTCCCTAACTACTTGGATTAGTTGGAACGAGTAGTCGCAACGGTTGGTGTTCTCAACCACCATCAGCAACTACATATACTTTGATTCATTGCAGTCGGGACACATTATAACACATTATGTTACATTCTAATGTTATGTTATGACACGATATATGTTTACATAGTACGCATTATTGTACTTTGGTTCTATTGCATTAATGAATGAAGTACTATTTTGTGCACATTATGCGTTCGTGAATGTTTCTTGTACCTATTCTATATGTGATATTTTCGTTTACTCTGTTAGTAAGTCAAATCTATTCCTGTCACTAAGCATTTGGTGTTGTTGCCGAAGTGAACCCTTGTGCACACCACATAGACGGGAGAATGGGGTTGTAATTGGTCTACCAACCGAAGAGCCAGTACAAGCCAAAGAAAATAGAGAGGAGGCATTGATGGAGGATCTCATAAACTTGTGGGGCATCTCATTGAGGGGCCTTGTACAGACGAAGGCTCTCAAGTGAGATCCCTCAGGCGGTCATTTGGGACAAACTGCACATCAACCCAAAGGTCGACCACCTCCTCAACAAACTACCAAGGTTGATTGCTTGTCACTACACTATATTGCAAAACCTTCGGGCTGAGAGCGACCAAGAATGACGGAGGCAACAAATACTACAACGATATGAGGAGAGAAGAAAATGGGAGGAGGAAGAATGTGACACCAGTCATAGGTGTACTCTTCGAAATTAATGCCGTACGACCTAATAAGGATAAAAACCAAACACCAAGCGACCAAGAAACACCCGAAGAATGACTATGAAGATCACTCAGATTAAAAGAACAAGAAGACTGACGAAGAACACTGAAAATAATTGTTGAAGAAGTAAATGAAGACCTTACTAAAATAAACCAAGATATTACCGAATTGAACTAAAACCTTATCGACAAAACAAACCAAGACACTTTCATAACACTGTTAGTAACAGATAGAGAAAGACATAAAAATGATGAAAATGAACTAACAAAAGAACTTGAGAATAGCATACACCACATTTGAGAGTTGTCCATATCGAATGACAAAGAACCAAGAATTGGAGGATCCAAACCGAAAACCCTTGGACGGAGGGAGTATAGGAACGACCCCCAAGAAACTCTAAGTACAGAGGACGTTGAGAGGGGAAGCGTGGAGGACTCATACGTGGCCGTGAGTGCAAGAAAGGCACCATAATGTGTCAAGAGAAACAACCCAATCAAGTCCAACACACCGAGAGGGTATCAAGGAAGAACCATGGTAACTCCGCCAGCCACTCTGAGCATGGAAAGGCAGAAGCTGCCAAAGTTCACGAGGAATTGGTTAGAGGATCTAGTACAAGATTGCAAGACATGTGAAATGATATGGATAGTGAATGGGCAAGATGACGTGGATTACTGGTTGAGAACGTTCCCAACAACGATGAGAGGCACAACCATAGACTAGTACACTGAACTCAAAACAACACAAAAAGTCACATGGAAAGCATTGATGAAAGCATTTGGGGAAGAATTTAAACTTCTGAGAGACGACAATGAAACTGTAGCAGAGATATATAACACGGAGCAAGGAAAGCATGAAAATGTACAAGCCTATAATCGTAGGCTCAAGGAGTTGCTGGTCAAAGTGGAGACAGAACCAGCAAACGGCTTGAAGAAGCAGTGGTTTATTGAAGGGTTATGTTGTGACCTATTTCACACATCGCCCCATTGCAAATGGGGACCCCCAAGTTTTGATGTCGCCCTCTGAATCGCCAGTTTAGAGTCCTAAATTTGAATGACTTTTTGAGAGTCAGTCCGGCCAAGGTGAGATGTTGAACCCGTTTGAATGCTTAAACGTCATGGAAATACTCAGAAGACCCAGTAGACGAGGAACGCCATTGCTTTCAGTCAATTCTGACACTTCCTATTTTTTAGAGATTCTGCTTTTTTGCTTTTTGCTTTTTTTGATTTTCAGCATTTTTAGGCCATTCTGGAGTCCCTGTTTTTTAGGGATGCTTTTTGCTTTTTCTATTTTTAGAAAGTTTCTATTTTTGGATCCCATCAGGCAAGAAATCAACACGCCTCCAGATGTCAAAAGAATCAAGGTAAAAATGGCAAAAGATTTGAAAAATGGCTAAGTCATGAAGATGGCGCCCTCAAGGAAGGAATGGCATGAAGTCTAAGAAGTCCGCCCTACCTTTGGCATGCCAAAGGTAGCCATTGGCAAGCCAGTCCGCCCATGGCATGGAGGTCTCCAAGTCCGCCATGGCACAAGGGGAGCCAAGTCCACCCTTGGCAAGGAGGAAGCCAAGTCCGCCCTTAGCATGAAGAACATGAAGTCCGCCCAAAGGAGAAGAGTGGATGGCGCAAGACAAGGCAAGTCCGCCCATGGCACAAAATGGTCAAAGTCTGCCCAAAAGGGTCAACAGCATGAAGTCTAAGAAGTCCGCCCCAAGAAGTGTGGAGAAGGGTAAAAATATGAAGGCGTTCACTCCAAGATGTTTGGAAGGGGGTGAAATTACAAGGGAAATTTGCTAGAAATTGAATTAAATGGCCAATACAAGTGAAGTTTGCCATTGGACAAGGCACGAATAAAATTCGCCATGGCAAGAAAAGTGTGAAGTTCGCCTAAGACAAATGGAGAATAAAATACGCCATTGGCAAGGAATTATAAGAAATTCGTCCAACTTTGAAAGATGAATTTTTTTCTAAGGCATGAAAAAAACGGAGAGATGTCTAGAAGGAGAAGAGGTTTGGCCGGCACAAAAAAAATCATGCCTCAACACAACGGAATGAAATTCTTTGTCATAAAATAAAGAGTATTTGGCAGAGCAAGCATGAAGTCCGCCCCTCTCAGCTTGGAAAATTCCTGAGGCACTAGTAAAAAAATGGCAAAGTGGCAAAGATCTCCAAGTTCGCCCAACCCAGAAGATGAATCGTTTGGCTAAATAAAAATGTCCAGAGAGGTCAGAACTCCGCCTAGAGAGTTGAAATTTGGCAGATGAACTATTGAGCACATTTTGGCTAGGCGGACGATTTTAAAAGAGATATTTTGCCTCGGACGAACAAACTTAGCCATGTATCAAGGTTAAATGGGTTGGAATTTTAAATATTTTAATATTTTTTAATTATTTTCCCAACACTTAGGGAATCTTAATAAAAAAATTCGAAGTCTGGAGATTATTTGGAAGATTAAATTATTCTGCCTTGGATGAATTTAACTTTGCCATGATTCGAAGATTTAGAGTACGTTGGAAAATTAATTTTAAACAATTAATTTAATATGTTTTGATATTTTCTCCAACACTTAGGCAATTTTTTGAGAAATTTGAAAATCTCAAACAGAGATGGCACAGAGATGAAAATTAGAAACTTGCCTCGACAACTGAAAGTGAAATTAGAAACTTGCCAGTCTGAGAAAAAAACGTTTCTAAAAATTGGAAGAAAATCAGAGGAAAGAAAGCAATTCCTTGAGGAAAATCGCACTTCTCAGCCATAAAATGAGTTTCAGCAAATCATTTCTTCACAATTTCGGCTGAGAAGAAGCTATCTCTCTCGAATCTTCAGGAAATCATTTGCGAAGAGGAAGTTCATGAGAATAACGTTGTTGTGAGAATCAAGGAAGAAATTTTCTGTTGACAGGCGTGATTTTTAGAAAGAAATAAGTTATTTCTTTGCTGAAAATCGTACTTCCCAGCTTTGGCGCACTTCCTCTGGCAAATTTTCAGAATTTTTAAATTCATTTGCAGCCAGAGCACGATCTTTGAGGTTTGGAAATTAATCAACAATGTGTTTGTACCTCGTTTCTATCTTCTACTTCCTTTCCAGCACGAGTTTTATTCACTAATGGGCGAATTTGATTACTTTCAGCTTGCTTTTTGATAGAAATTTTAATTTAATAAGTTGAAACTGCGATTTTGTCCAAACTACACCCTGGAGTAATTTGATTTTAAAAGTTCTTATATTAATGTTAAGCATTTTGTACTTGCAGGTTGACAATCAATCAAGAAGAGACGTCCAGGCAAGCACAGATGAAGTTCGCGAACAAAGGATTGCAGCCAGAGACTAAAATAAAATCAAAATGGAAGAACATCTTGGACACCAATCTTGGTCATATAGACCTCGATGAATTCAAGAGAAGAGTATATGGGCACAATGGGCCTTTACCCACGCCTGCAGCGAGGAGAATGGTAAGAAATGGAATCTTTCAAGCTGTCAGATTTCCGCCTGCGCTTGAATGTGCTGAATTAATGGTGGAGTGTGCGCTTCATTATAATGCTGAGTTGAGACAAATTGTGGCACCTGACGGGAGAATATTGGCACATCTGGGAGAGTTGGCCATACAAGAGGCCTTTGGCATTCCTTCGTATCCTAAGACCACTTATAAAACTAAGGAAGACGCCCAGAGATTGTATGATGAGTAGCCTGACCTTTGTGCCGCCAACATCAACAAGTCATGGCTGGACAAGCCAAGGTCGTCAGTCAAGAAAATGCCCAAGAAGTTGATGCGTACGGACTTCAAGGAGGACTACGGAGACATCATTATCTTGATGAACAAAATAGCAGGCAGTCCTTTGGGGGCGCCATTTGAGCCATGGATGTACTATTTTATTGAGGACATCACAGAGGGCGTAAAGATGTTTAACTGGTCACGAATGATTAGCAACAACCTCCACGAGCAGCTTGTCAACTTAGAGAAAACTAAAACGTTTTATATGAGTTCTTATGTCATCTACATGTTGGCTAGGACTTACAAGTATACAGGCTTGATATGCAAGGGCATGGTCGGCAGTGGATCAAATGAGCTGAAGGCATACGACTGCTATCCACAATTGCAGTTGAAAGAAAAGGCGCACTTCCGGCGAGCTCATGACGCCGTCCTTATGTATATCACCAGGATACTCCAGGGAGGGACGCATCAACGGTTGACTCCTAAGGCCAAGAAGCTAATTGGCAAATATGGATCTTGGTTTATCCAGTATCCCTGATATACTTACATCAGAATCCAGGGATTCACTGGGAGCCCATATCGTTTGCCCATTTTCCCAACTAACAAGATGGTCTTGTTGGAAGTACTAAGGCAGCTAGAAGAATTTCAAGGCCTCCAACGGACAAAACAAAAGGCGGCAATAACCTTTCCCTTCTTTATAGGGAACATGCTAGAGTCTTGTCCATCATCACAGGCAGCAGATAGTGCCAGGCTCGAGATTCAACATTATCCTTTTGCTACCTATCCATCTAGGAGCCACTTCGACCCGCATCATCACATCAAGACGGTGGATGGAAGGAGGTACAAGCATAGGGTTGAACTGGAAGATTTTTGGGCAAACGCTGCGGACGAGTTTGAGGTTAGGCGAAAGATGTGGTCCAGATTGCCTGTCAGTCTGATCAGAGCAACAGAACTTTGTCGAGTGCCGGATCAGTTGGAGGAAGATGGACAGCAGGTATAGCCGCACCTTGATGAGAGTTTGCCTTTGCCGGTAGTCAGGTGGTTAGAATCGGAGCACGCCGATTTAAATACTTTGATGAGACTAGTCATCAAGTATACACAGTGATGGGTTGATCAACAGATTCAGGAACTCAGGTGAAAAAGGATAACCTTAACTTATGATATGTTGAGTGAGGCGGAATCCTATTCTTCCAATGCAGACGCATCCCAGGGCGTAGAGATGATAGAGGCCACCACTTCCAAGAAAAGGAAGGAGATAGTTGCACGCAAGGAGCCAGTTCAGAAGCAGGCTAAGGTAAAGCCTTCACACTCGGCCGCATCTAGGAATATTGAGGAGATGCTGGCTACTGTAGATGCTTCACTGGCTGACATTAGGGATCCTTCCCCGATTCTGGAAAACAATATGGAGCCTCAACCGGACGAAGATGCGCCACTATCTCCCACGGGCACAGAAATATTGGAGTTCGATAATGAAAATGTGGACACCCAAAATGAGGATTTCCAGGAAGGAATGATTTCAGCCCTTAGGGGAATTCTGGACGTCCCTGACAGAGAAGACAGGCCGGAAGATGAAAGCATAGAGTAGCCGACGATCTCGGATTGGCTAAGGGAGAGGCTGAAAGTATAGGCGCCAGTGGAGGAGCCAGAAGAGGATGACACTGCTGACTTCTTGGCCAGACTTACGCAAACTGTAGTTAAGAAGCCAGCAAAGAAATTCTCGAGCATACAGAGAGATGGAGCCGACAACAGGACAGTGCAGATTGGAGTGCCTACAATGGACAGGCCACAGGAGGACATGGCTCCACAAGATTATGCCATCACAACCATTGACTTGGGTCCAACCACGAAGGGCCAAGAAATTGAAGACTTGGACAATTCTGTGTCCACTATCAAGTCAAGGTTGGCGAAGGAGGTAGCCAAGAGGAAGGAGTGCCAGTTAGAAATTGAGCGCCTAAAGGAGTATATCCAGCACTTGATCAAGACAACACGACAACTCCTCTACTCCCGAACTCTTCACAAGGGGCCGTTAAGGAGATAGAAGAAAACGTAGTCATAGTTCGGGAAGCCAGAGAATGGATAGCAGCGAACGGGACTGAAGCTGAGGCATTTGTAGAGAGGTTGACTCTGGTTTATGGTCAGGCCACTGCCCTACTTTCTAGGTTGGCCGCTTTGGCAGAAGTGTGGGATAACCTTTCGGATGTGCAAGATAGGATAATCCCTTGCCTTAGGATTCTGAAAGGAGTTCCTAAGCAGGAGCTGATAGACGGAGGTGTTATTGCAGCAGGAGCAGCCTATGACTTCCACACCTGGTATTGGGCCTTGACGGCACGAGGCGAAGTCTTGGAGAGGGTGAAGGTTGATGGTATCAGATTGGAAGAACAGGTCAAAGAAGTTCAGGCCAAACTTCTCAACATGATCGCCGATATCCTGGATAAGGAGGCTCTACAAGAGAATGACCTGCAGTTAGAGGTTTTGAAAGGGAAGGTCCAAGAAGGCATCTTTGCCATCACAGGACCTATTTTGAAGCAGGACTGGGCCAAATTGGCGAACTTCTTAAGCATCCGAGAGTCTTTTGAGAAGACCAAGCCAGAGTGGGAGGATACCTTTGCCAGATGCGCCGAGAGTGTGGACGGACTGGAATTCAGGATCGGAATGCTTCCTCAGGTCACCATGGATGAAGTTGCCTTGATCGTGTCCAGATTCATCGAACACACGGCAACGCGGGAGGATCGGGATGTAATTCCTTGAAAATAGCTCCAAGCGCCACATCACCCTGTCAACTCTCTGTTTACTGAAGTCATTTTGGGAAACCCTAATTAGGGTTTATTTGTTTTGATCTTGGCCGTTGGCTCATTTTTAATCTGAGCCGTTTATTCAAATTCATGAACTCTATATAAACTTGATTACTCTCATTTACAATTTGTGAAGTGAGTAGTATAATATTGTTGCGACAAGACTATTTCTGTCAATAAAAGCTCTAGTGCATGATTTGCTTAGAATCACTTTTGTTTTCAAATAGTGTGCAAGGTTTAATATTTCTCCTTCAACACTTAGAGTAGAATTAGATTAGTATTTGATTCATATGTTTGTTAAGTGGATGATAGATTTGATAGCAGTGATAGATAAAATTTAGCTCATACTTTTGTCAAATGGATGATTTGCATTTGATGTGTAAAGTTAGTCTGAGCCGTTGATTTGTGGATGCTTAACTTCTGTTTGTTTTCAATTCAAACATGAAAATTATTATCACTTCCTTTGAAGATTGCACCCACTTTGCGTAGTTGTCCAAAGGAGGCGAAACAAAGTGTGGTTACCCTATTTTATCTCGTCACTGTCGTCTCTTGAGTTCTTAGGCGTAGTTTAGACCTCTAAACCCTTATCCTTTTGCCCTTTTAAAAAAAAAAAAAAAACTGAAACACCCATCGAAAGAGCTTCAATGATAAAACTATCTAAGTCCTCAACTCGTGAAATGAAGTTTATGTAAGTCCCCTTGTGATTACCAGCAAATCACAACGCCCACTGACCTTGTCCATATGTCATAACCTGGCCAAAAGAAACATTGGAGTCATTGTATTATCTTCTAGGTATTTACAATTACTTTTCAAGAGAGGATAAAGTGTCCTTGGGCATTTTATTCTGTGTATGGTGGCATATTCAAAACACACACCAACAGGTTACTCCCCTCCCTGCGAAACAAAATGAAGGTGGTACCTCCATCCTTGTACACCAAATCCTACAATCGAGCAATGGACATCGAGGGCAAGAATAAAACATCCTCGTGAAGGAAAAAGAAAACAGATGACAATGAAAGTACGGAGGAGAGCAGCGAAGACGAATCAAAACCGTACAAGCTCTCGAACGGGATATGATGAGAATGATGGAGTTGAAGGCTGAAAAGGAGAATTCTAAGGAGTCCAAGGAATTGTGGTGTACCGAATGCAAAATAGAAGGTCATACCAAGGCAAACTGCCCAAAGAAACTTTTATGTAATGTCCACTTCTCACTAGCCACCTCGGAGATAATTTAGCCTTTATTATTTGTAAAGTTATCTCAATACTTCAAAATCATAAAGATAGATTTATATTTAATTAATTTAATAAAAATGACTAAAATAAAATAATATATCATAAAGTCACTTCGGGAATAAAATAATAATATTTTCTAGAAGCTTCTTGGAAGTGATGGAGAAATCTTTATAAGGGGCTGTGGGTTTGGCATTTGAGCATGTCTTGGATTATACTTTTCATACCAGTTTGGTGAGAGCTTGAATGCTTGCTTGTCTAAGGGTTTGAATACTCTAGAATATAGGTTTCGGTTGTGAAAGATCAACCCTAGCTGGAGGTTTGTGGAGGGAGTCACATCAAGTTTCCTACAGGTTCAATTATTGCAAAATTTAATGGTCTTTAACCAAATTTTGGAGAAGCATAAGAAGTTTGATCTGGGTGGAAGAAGCAATTGCATTTTGAGAGATCATTTTCAGTAATTTTGGCACATTGAGTTCATTCTGGGAGGCCGATTATATTTGCTGGTAAAATTGTGGCTTTTGATATTTTCTGGGCACACCATTATTATCAGCTACAGCAGTAAGATTAATGGAATTCTTGAGGAGTTCGATATTGTGAAAGGTGCGATTGGAAGCAAGGAGGAGGAAGTCACTTTCAGGGATGAATTGCTGAATCAAAATCGTGCTCAAGAGAAAGTTGGGCGTGGCTACATTAGAGTCATTGGCGTCACTATCAGGTTGGGTTGATTCACTATGGTTTGCATTGTTTAGTTTAGCAAATGACATTGTTATGCATGGGAGTTTGGTAGAGGTGTCATCAATTCTGTAGGTGCTCATTTATCATATGTATCACTGTCTATACAGCATCAATATAGTTGCATTCAATATTTCATTAAGTCTCAGGTCTGCTTTTATAAACATTGTATCGCTGTCATTGCTTCTTGTAAACCGTTTCTTCTAGAGGGCGATCAGCAATCATTGATCATTTACCAAGTATTTGTAATCATCTTTGCAAATCAGTTATAATGGAGATTGGAGTTAGCATGACAAATGTTTGTCAAAATATCTCTTTGTTGTAGTTTCTCATTTGGTATAATTGCACTTTATTTTCAGTCATCATATAGTCTTAAAAAATCAGAAAAAAAATACTTGCCTTGCATCCCTCTTGCATTTTCAATCATTAGCATACTTGTTATAGTCTTTTCTATGCATACTTTATCATCATATGAAAAAGAAACAACTTCTACATGCTGAAAGTGGATTGCAAGACAACAGTTTAAAGAAATTACAAAGCACTCAAAAACTGAAATTTAAGATCAGAAATTGCAAGGGTCTTTACATTTTATGTGACATCTGCCAAGTTAAGGGACACTCCATCAAGGAGTCCTCGTACAATCTGAAAACAAGAAGTACACAAGTATTCTTTGCACAAGGGTAACAATCAACCCCTCCAACCACACCACCGAAACCCTAGAACAATACCAATGCATACCCTAGAGGTTACCAAAACAACTGAAGTCCGAAATGTAAAATACAGTATGATAGCAAAGGAAGACCTACGATACAATGCCAAAAGTGCAATGAATGGGGTCACTTTGCCAAGGAATGCCAAAATAATCAAGGTACGGGAAGAAAACATTGTAAGTGGTGTGGATCGGGCGATCACAAAGATACCGAGTGCCTGTAGCAGAAAGGTATAAATATGTTGGAGGTGGATGACAAAGAGGTTCTGGCAATCACCACAGCACAGACAAAGAAAGCTATCTATCCAAACCCTTGTAAAAAGAAAGAAAGACTCTAAGAGCCTAGGCCAGAACTAGAAGAGGCAATGGCCAAGGAACAAAGAACCTCCAACAAAGTAACTAGTACATCGTAGTTGAAGTCGGGGAGGAACATAGTATGGCAAGAGCTACACACAACCATATCCACCAAGGTAACAGACCTTTTGCAAACAATGCCACAACTAAGAGTAGCACTCACTAATGCCATCGAAGACAACAAAAATCGTCAGGAAGGTCCAAACAAGAGTATGACACAACTAACAAGAGAGGCCACAGACCCAATGCTACTCACAATAAATGTTGGAAGGAAGCTTGCCATCGTACAGATGGAAATCATGGGGAGGACACTCTCCAACACCATCATTGACGAAGGCTTGGGAGTGAACATACTACCAAAAGAAACCTAGAAGTGTTTGGGAAGCCAACTCTCTGGTCCCCAACATTCCACATGGTAGGCGCAGATCAACATGGCATAAAACCTCTCACTACACTGATGGCACAAAAAGTAATAATCGGTACGCAATAATTCCTTTTGAACTTTGTTGTCATCCCATTATAGAAGAAAGTGTTAGATTCACTGCTCGAGAGGGGATGGCCGATTGTTGCTAAGGTGGATCACAATTCAAAGCAAAACACACTCTTGATTGAAAGCAACGGGAGAAAGTACATCATAGATTTCAAGAACCAAGCAGTAAGTGAAGAATTGGCATCTTTCGGATCAGAATTGAATAGGGGAGAGTTAGATATGGACGAAGGAAAAGCTATGTAGTTGAACGATGAAGGTGTACTTTATCTCAAGAGTTGCTTGGAGGATGAGACAAGTTCCTTAAATGGCCTGTTTCATTGGCAAATGGAAGATTATGAGGTGTTCCACCAAGGGTGCAACATGCTATAGATTGGGGAGATCAAAGAAGAAGACGAGAAAGCCTCAACTAGTCATGCATTTCCTACCAAGTACAGAGAATACAAGGAGGGAGTAACAGATGACACGCTAGCCCACAAGTTCGAATGAGATAAAATAATCAAGTACAAGGAACCACGGATGAAAAAGGTGAACTTGGGGGATGAAGACAAACCAAAGACAATCTTGGTCGGAGATGATGGGGACTCAGTACTAAAAGTGTCGGAGATGAAAGTAAAAAGATGTAATGAAAGGAAAATCCAGAAAAGAAAATTCAATGAAGGAGAAAATAAAAGTAGTAAAAAGCAAAAAATAGTGTCAAAGTTAGAGAATGAAAAAATAAAATAATGGAGTCAGAAAATCAAAAAATAGAAAAGTGAAATAAAAGGAGAAAAAATATAAAAGCGGAAAATTTGAGAAAATTGAAAAATCAAAAAATTATTAAATGTGAAGCGAGAGGAAAGATTAAAAGAAATGGAAAAAATTAAAAATGAAAAATGGTGAAAGTAATGAATAAAAGGATTAAAGTGAAGATAATTAAATTAAAAAATATGAAATCGAGGCGGAATGTTAAACAAGTCGTATGGCCAAGGGGAGAGTACAAAACTCAACGAAGGGAAAGAGATAAATTCATATCATACGGCACAAAAGAGAGGGGAGAAAACAATAAAACAGAGAGCAACAAAAAAAGACCAAGTACCTATATCGTACGACAATTCAAAAGAGTCTATACTATGCAGCGTCATCAAATCAAAATGCACCAACAACAGTCATATGGAAAATTCGTACAAAGGATTGATAGTGTATAGAGTGAAAAGGAAGACAACGTACGTGTAATAAATGACCCCAATTACTTTTTCAATTTTCTGATGTTCTCTTCTGCAGTTTAAGTGTTTGTTGTGTATGTTTTGACTTGGGTTTTCATATGCCATACATCATTTTGACATGCCAATAGAGAGATAATAATATGCAGATGAAAAACATAAAAAAAATAGCTTGAAATACCAAAACTTTTAGACTTACATACTAAGAATATAATATCAGAAAGATTAATCATTCCCATTCAATACAAACTCAGAATATTCCTTATCAGACCTGGTTATTAGCTCCCTAACAGCAGATTTATAAAGCTTCTTGCTACGTTCAAAACTCCCAAGAATAAGGTCTTCAAATCGATGCAAAGCAGAGCCAAAGTCTCCCTTTCAACAGCTGCTACAAAGTCTCGAAACACACTCTCAAAAAGGCCGACCTGAGTAGTGAACACACCCAGGAAAGGGCGCACCCAGCCAGCAGACGACTTGACTTATAAAATCATTGCTTGCCTCAAAAAAACCAAGTGACATATCAATGGAAATGCCTTGAGGAGGAGCTTACTCGGAATTAATACCAACAAAATGATCTCAAAATCCTCAAGACTTATGAGAAAATCTTCACAATCAGACCCAGTCACCTAGAACCCAAGAAATGATGAAATCACTCCAAAACATTCAGGAAGCCACACCAAAATGAAAGGAGACCATTGCAAACCAAAACTCAACTGAAACTCTTCAAAAATGCTTAAATATCTTCATTCGAAATGTCCAAAATCTGCAACTTGAAGCTCCAATGTGATTTCTAGATGAAACCACTCTTCCACTGGCTAGGGTAGGTCTTGCACTACTGAAACCAGTCCAAGATGTCAAGGATTTTCATCCTCAACACTCACTTTCAGACCTCCTGGCGAAAAAACCAGCAGCATTTCCTTATGCAACCAAATTCATCCATAAGCAAATGAGAGCCAAAACTCTTACTTATAAAGCGAGGGAAGGATTAGGGTAACTTGCATTTGAGTTTGAATATATTTCCCTCTCATTTCACTTTATGAAATGTCATGAAATTACCAACAAGAGGGGAGTCCAACTTTTTCCCTCCAAAAGTACACTTTTGATTTTTAATTTAAAATTGACTTTTAGCCCAAACTAGGCATCCCACCTTATGAGGCATAACATTAGCCTTTAAAAATAATAAATAAACCTCTTTTCTAGGCATCCATTTGAAATACATGGCCCCTCATTTAAAACAATGTTGTGCAACTAGGCCAAGGGGTATGCTCATAAAGAAACTATTTCACTTTTGTAGCCTTCTAAAACGACTTAAAGTTATCACTTAGGCACCAAGGTACATTTTAATGTCCCCTCCACCCCTAAACTTAAAATTATAAAGTAACTTTATTTTAATTCACTTTTCAAAGAGGGGCGTCCAACTTTTTCCCTCCAAAATTACACTTTTGATTTTTAATTTAAAATTGACTTTTAGCCCAAACTAGGCATCCCACCTTATGAGGCATAACATTAGCCTTTAAAAATAATAAATAAAACTCTTTTCTAGGCATCCATTTGAAATACATGGCCCCTCATTTAAAACAATGTTGTGCAACTAGGCCAAGGGGTATGCTCATAAGGAAACTATTTCACTTTTGTAGCCTTCTAAAACGACTTAAAGTTATCACTTAGGCACCAAGGTACATTTTAATGTCCCCTCCACCCCTCAACTTAAAATTATAAAGTAACTTTATTTTAATTCACTTTTCAAAGATGAGAACAAATATTTTAATATTCCATCAGCAGAAATAATGTTTGTTGAATATAGCCTGACCAAGTCCAACTACTAAAAATAGACTTACTATTTTTAGTAAGTACTAAAAATATTAAAAACATCAAAGATACAAGCTGGAGAGATAACTGATATGCCAAAGGGCTTACTGTGAACAGTAAGCACTAAACTAGTCCTCTGCTAAAAATAGAAAGCCATGCTTGAAACACCAAAAAACCCCACAGTAATGACTAGCACAAGGCATTAAAGCTCATCGGGCAACTTCCACACATTGCCCAAATAGGAAAACCTACACTGCTCTACCTGTTGGACCAATTAATAAAAATAACACTTACTAAAAATAGTGTGTCAAAATTAGACTAATTCAAAAGAGGACATCGAAAATGGGGACATTACAATATGTAGGGAACGCACATAGCAAGCGTGAAACAAACCCATACGAGAAGCAGCAAAAACTATACTTGCATCAAAAGACACCTCACAAGATACCATACAACAATAGGAAGGCATCACACAGAGGACCGTACGACATTCGAAGGAGGGAGTTGCACGGCAGTTGAAGAAAAGGACCATACAAATTTGCAGGGTGAATATCGTATGCAACATTCAACGGCAGTAAGAGTGAATGTCGTACGTTGTACGGTTAACATCACACAAAGTGAAGGGCAAAAATTGTACGGAGAAAGGAGCATCATACGAAGTAAGGATAATGGGAGGTCGAACAGAGCAAGGAACAAGCAACAAAACAGAGATCACGAAACCAACACCATACACAGTAAGAAAAACTTCAATTGTACTATTGAAGGAAGTTGTGCAAAGGAGTTGGAGACTAAGATCGGCAAGTTAGGGTATAGTACGACGGATATGTTTCATAACCATATGTCCAATTAGGCGGTTGGGGTGCATCATCAGGCAAACACAATTCCCAATTGTACGACAATCAATGATCATTCGGTTAAACACATCGAAATCTCCAATTTTTGGATTGGTAAGCAATATTTGAAACCTCTTCAAAATTCAAGAAAATGGCATATGCAATGAAGTTTTGTGTGGTTACAAAGGTCTTAAATTGGGCTGCCCTCAGACCCCTACAAGGAGTGCTACCCCTTGACCCCCATCGCACTCAATTGAATTGCAAAATCCTAATGCAGCCAACTATTACAATACAACCAACACAACCAAACCCACATCCGGAAGAGTTAGGAGAGGAGTCTACTGATGAATCCAATAGAGTGTACATTGAGATTAGTGAGCCAAATACCTATGATCCTCGTAGTACAATCCAGACAGTGGAGTTATGTACGAAGTCGGTGCAAATGAGGCCGACAGGATCTTTTCGTTTATGCAGCCGAAATGTGAAGGAAATTTTTTTAGTGTTTTATCTCGCATGGGTGGCCAAGAGTACAGACAGCCAAGACTACCAAGCGAGAGTTGGCAGACTACAAAACAAGGTGGATATTAGGATATTAATATAGTATATTAGAATAATATGTAAATGTGTAACTCCTATTACACATGTCTATGATCATCTTTTGTTAGTAATTGCCATCTTTATGGCATTTGTAACTATTGTCTATGATTAGACATTCATCAATAATATAAGGCTGCTATCTCCTCCTGAAATTGATATGCCTCTTCTATTTATCTCATTCTTCTGCTCTTACCAACACACCATACCAAATCCCAAGAATTGTTATGAGGCAGAGTCTGCTACAGCTCATTAGCATCTAGTGGGAAGAATAATAATGAGGAACCAATAGTCGAACCTGCATTGTCAAGAGATCAAATAATTGATCCAATGCTCCTAACTATGAATTCAGCCCAAAGACCAACAATGGCAGACATGGAAGTTCTCGAAAAATAATGAACGCTATTGCTGATGGTGGATCTAGGGTGACTATGTTACCAAAAAATACCTAGGTAAGCTTGGTCAAGTCCACTCTTTGAATTCCAACTTTGTAATTCATACAAATAGAGCAGCAAGGGGTAAAAGTGTTTAGAATTTGATGGCACAAAAGGCATCAATTAGAACTCAGCAATTTTTATTAAATTTTGTAACCATTCATTATGTTAAAAGACTTATGATGTATTATTGGGTCGTAGTTGGTTGATAGAATAATAGCTCCCAAACCTAAACATAATTGGAAAAATAAATTACTCTCCATTGAAAATAGAAGCGAAAAATACATGATAGATCCAAGAAACTAAGAAGCAAACAAGGAAGTAGCTTCCCCAAATTCATCAAATTCAAACTATCGAGAAGGGTGCCCAAAGAAAGGGATTCAAAGGCTTATGGAACCAAATGCCATAGGGATCTTGGAGCTGCATCCATGTTATGAAGATGAGATGAATTCCCTTTGTGATTTATTCCATTGGAAAATGGAAGATTACGAGGTACTAGATCCAAACTGCACTTTCACTGAAATAGTGGAGATTAGTGGCAAAAAATGAGCGAAAAGAAGGTAAACCCAAGGATGCATCCCCTACCTAAAATGACCCGACCCTATCCATGAGGTGCCCAAGGAACAAGAGGACGGTTGGGGGACTATCCCCTGGCGTCCCCCTTTTTGCCCAAAATCCAAGAAACATCTCGGAAATGGGGGACCGGTCAACATGGAAAAGGGGGACGACTGACCATCCCGGGGACGATCAGTCGTCCCCCACATCTATGCATGTTTTGAAACAAAAAAAAACACATTCAGAAAAAAACAAAAAGCCCCGATTTCATCGCTTGTGATGGGTCCCAAGCTTTTATGCTACCTTTATGAGCAAAAACACTCTCATTTTACTTCCTTTGTGCATTTGTTTGTTAAGGCAAGAAAGAGTAGTCAAGGGTTTGTAGAGGCAGCCATTGAAGGAGGAAGAACAACCGGTTAAAGGAGGAGAAGACCTTGAATCTAGTGCACCTAGGGCTGCAAATCCATCAAGGAGATATGCATTTTCTTTCCTTCTTTTTTTTTTATTTTTCTCGCAAAATTTCAAGCATAGAATGTCCAATTTTTTATTTTTTTTTGCATTTTTCAGTTTAAACTTGCATTCAAAATTAAAAAAACATGAGCAGCAGTGGGAGTGGGAGTAAAAGTGAAAATGAAGTGCAAAATAGAAGAGAAAGTGGTGAGCGTGTTAGTGAAGAGAAACCAAACCCATATTAATGCCCTTCAACAATCATGGAACCATATACAAAGGGCCCTTTAAACAAAATAAATAAATTCCTTCAATATGTTACACCTCTGGGCCAAAGCCAAAAAATTCAGGGGGGGCTAGGGTGTTGAATTGCCATGTATGCCATAAAGATTATAGGGGCACCTACACAAGGGTAAGGACTCAATTTTTGGGTGAGGTGGCCATGGAGTTAGAATGTGTCCTAAGTTAAAGGACCATGAAGCAATAGAGTGCCAAAGATTGCAAATGGAGATGGATGGGGTTCAAGGTGGGTCATTTAAAAAAAATGTGCAATCAACTATGCCTATGCCTTCCATGGTTGGTAGTAGTGAAGTTGCCACAAGAGGAAAGAGGAAGGTGACTGGTAGTGGGAAGGGAGCTTCAATTGAGTCTATGTTTAATAACCAAGCACAAGAAGCCACAAAATCTTCCATTGCCAAATTCCTTTTTGCCCATGCCATCCCATTTCATGTGGCCCGTTCCTCTTATTTCAAACAAATGATTGAAGATATAGCCACTATTGGTCCATCATTCATACCCCTTGTAGGTCATAAGCTACGCACCACCCTCCTAGACAAAGAGTACTCCAAAGTTAATGTGCTAATGGAGGATATGAGGCGAACATGGATGAGGACAGGTAGCTCTATAGTGATGGATGGGTGGACTGATGTTAGACATTGACCACTCATCAATATCATAGTCACATGCCCTACTGGTTCTTATTTTCTTAGAGCCATAGATTGTTCGGGGAAACGTAAGGATGTAGACTTCTAGTTTTCCATTTTGAGAGATGCCATAGAGGAGGTGGGGCTACTAATTTTGTGCAGATAATCACCGATTCAGCATGTGTGTGCAAATCGGTTGGTTTGATGGTGGAGGGTACTTATAGGCACATCTTTTGAACCCCATGTTGTGTTCATAGGGAAATTGGATTGGGTGGCAAGTGGTGGCAGAAGCTAGAGATATTCAAATGTTCATTTGCAATCACCACACCTCACTTGCTCTCTTCAAATCATTTTCAAAGAAGGAGTTTCTCAAACCTGTTGAGACAAGCTATGCCACTTCATTTCGTTTCACTTTCAATTTTTCAAATTTTATAACTTCAAACATTTCAATTTGTATTCTAAATTGTATTTTGTTTTAATGAATCAATGAATATAGATATGCCACATACTTCATCTTGTTGGAGAGGATGCTTGAGGTGCATGAGCCTCTACAACTAAGGATGGTCAATTCAAAGCAAACTAGATGGCCTAATACAAGTTCTACTGAAGGAAAAACCATCAAACAAAAAACCTCGATGAGGATTGGTGGTCCAATGTGAGGTAAGACATATTAGATTGCTGATTTTCATATTAAATTTCTCATTTTAATATTTTAATTTTATTGTCGAATATTCCAACTTTTAAAGTTTCTAACATGTCAATTAATTCTTTTGAACTTTTTGTTTGCATTTTGCAAATATATTTGCTCCTTCATCTCACCTATTGTAAATGTCATCCAATATGCTGATACAAACTCTCCTAGTCTTGGAGAGATATATGAGGCATTTGACAATATGCTTGGGAAGATCAAGCAAATAGTTTTAGCAAAGGATCCCAATTTGGATTTATATGAGCAACACATTAGGCCCATTGTGACGTGGAGGTGGAGTACAATGAACACCCTGCTTCATATGGCTGCCTTTTCTCTAAATCCCAAATGGTATGCACCAAGGGATGGTAGGGTGCCTCCATGTGATGACCCAGAGGTTTTAGATGGGTTCACACGGGCCATGATAATATATATTCAGCAAAGCAAGCTTCACTACTTCAGACACAATTCCTTGACTTTGCAAATCTTCGTGACCCAACTTTGAGTAAACCACAGGCGAGGTTGGATAGAGCTATATTAGCTCAAACAGACCCTATTGGATGGTGGACATGGCATGGGAGGGATACACTACAGTTGAAAAAACTTACTACTTGCCTTCTTGCACAGGTTGTTGATTCCTTTGTTGCAGAGAGGAACTGGTCCACATATAGCTTTATCCACTCCCTCAAAAGGAAGACTTACCTCTAGACGAGTAGAGAAACTAGTGGTCATGCATAGTGCTCTTTGGCTTCAGGATCATTAGATTCCAGATAGGGAAACTTGGGGACACGTCCCCCCCCTAAAATGCCCCGTCTCGGTGACGTCTCGGGTACAGGGGGACGGCTAGGGGACGGCAAGGGACAATCCCCTTTTTTTGCAAAAAAATAGGAAATGTCCCTGAAACGGGGGGACGGCGTTGACCAAATAGGGACGGCTGATCGGTCTCAAGGAAGGCTAGGGGCCGGCCAAGGGACGCCTAAGCCATCCCCCAACCGTCCCCCAGGAGTCCCCCACGTCAAAGCATGTTTTAAAAATAAAAAATATATATGTATAATAGTTTTTAATTTTCTGGTTATGAGTTGTTCGTTTAAATTATTTTCATATATCTTTCACAATATTTGGAACACAATATTTGATGCTCTATTAGAGATATATAAAAATAACAAAAATTTATTCCAAAATTGTGTAAACTTGAATTTATTTGCTTGCAGTTCACTAACAAGTTTTAGAGACAAAGACTTAGGATTTTGACATTTTTAAATAGTTCCTACTTCTTCACAATCGGAAATAGGCTGAATATTAAGGCAATTTGATGCCCAAAACTCCTTGAGTGCAGCAATTGTCCCCACATTCAATTGCTCAAATCCATATCAAACAATACACCAGCATTGAATTTACTTCATGTAGTCCACACTCCCAACAAACTACAATAATTCTGCCTTTAGACGCCTCACCTATTCATTATTGTTTTGTGCCAAGTAATCAATAACCTAGGTGAAACAATCTTCATTGTAATCACAAATGTTCTCCCAATTATAAGTTTATAAATTATAACTTGGAGGTTGTATTATGATTCATGTATGTTATTTCTGAATTTTCAATGTGTATTGAGTATTGACAAAGAATGTTGAACACAAATGTTATATGTTAAGGTTCTATAATGTATATTATGTATGCTTTATCCATGTTTTCATATGAATATTTAAGATTTCCCTATATATTTTAAATTTTCCCTATATTTTAATAGTCGTCCCCCGCCGTCCCTAAATTTGGCCTCAAAAATCAGAAACTTGGGGACTCGTCCTGCCGTCCCCGTCCCGAAAACTTGGGGTAGCCTTGATTCCAGAGTATCGACATACTACAACTCTACAGTGGGATATTGATCCCAAGGACGTGGCCCAAGTCGATGAGGAGACAATAGAGGGTTTGGTTGGGATTTCATTGGTTGAGGCTGAGGTGGACCATCGTAGTAGCAGTGACTCAGAGGATGACTCTGATTTTGATGCAATTATGGGAGATGTAGATTAGGGGCAGTAGTGCTACTACTCTTTGTTTATTGTATTTTGATTTTCATATTATGATTCATAATGCAAAACTTTAAACTTTAAAACTATATCGCAGCAATGTATCCTTTGGGCATTTTGATATAAGTTTATAAATTATAACTTGGAGGTTGTTTCATGATTCGTGTAATGTTAATTTTGAATTTTGAATGCGTATTGAGTATTGACAAATAATGTTGAGCACAAATGTTATATGTTAAGGTTTTATAATGTATATTATGCATGCCTTATCCATGTTTTCATATGAATATTTAAAATTTCCCTATAAATTTAAATTTTCCCTATATTTTATATAGTCGTCCCCCTGCTATCCCCAAATTTGGCCTCAACATCTGGAAACTTGGGGACTCATCCCGCCATCCCTTGCTGTCCCCGTCCCAAAAACTTGGGATAACACTGGTGAAAAGAGATGACAAGAATAAAAAATAAAAAGGTAATGATACCATCAATTTCCTAAGAACCACTAACCTAAATATTAGTATTTCCTCTTGATTTTATAGAATACAAGATTGGGGATGCAAAGTTGGATGATAGGCTAACTCATCAATTTGAAAGTGTGGTTGACGCAAACTACCAAAAAACATACTACTTAGAAGGATGTTCAGAAATGATCACAGTTGGCGATAATTGGAACCCAGTGCTAAAAGCAGCAACATTCAAAATATTCATGGATTACAAGAATTTAGTTGCATGGACGAACATGGAAAGTTTCAAGAGGCTATCCATATAATTAAGAGCTCTAGAAAATGGGAAGTCATGACAACAGTTCAACTAAAGCAACATAAAAGCTGCAAGTAAACAGTCATGACCCCCTGCGGCAGCTTCCTCGAGATTAGCTAGTGCCAATATACCTCCAAGGACATCTTCTTCCCTAGCTATTCTTAAGATTGTTCTAAATTGTTTATAGGCCCGTTGGATGTCAATCCAACTTTTTTTTTCTAGGAGGTCAATGTAAATGGTATGATTTTATATTATGTCAATGTATGTGACGTTGACTTAGTTTGTTATTTTAATTTTCAAGCAGCTAGAAATAATTTAACCTAGTGGTTGAGGCCTAACCAAAGGTCCTTATTGTGCTGCTTAAATGTCTAATTGGATGCTACCTTTGAAATAAATCATCAATTGCTACATTCTTGTGTAGCCACTCTAGGTATGAATTGTTATTCTTATTTCATACTGTAAATCATAGAAGCATAAATCCTCAAAAATCGTAAAAATCTCAATTTTTAAAAAATCTTTGGCTAAAGTGATTTTTTCCCCAAAAAATCCCAACTTAATAAGCTGTAATTTTCAACAATTTTTAAGGGTTTAAATCACAAAAAGATCGTGTAAAAATTGTGAAAACATTCCCAACCAACCCATCGTGAAATCCTAACCTTTGCGAAATCGCTATTTAATCAGATTTTATTATTGATTTTTAGAACATAACTAAACACTAACCGATGACATGTGGTTCACCATCAAAGATTTGCTAGATTTCATCAAGTTATTGAGGCAAATGCAAGTAGGCGACCTTGAATGGACATATATTTCTAACAGATGTCAAGGACATTAAAATAGAGACACATTCTTTGGCATGCTTCTATTTTTGATGTTAAAGACATTAACATGGAATAGTTAAGAGATGTGCTACTTTTTTCTCTATAATCCACACTACTGTCATTTACCTTAGGCTCATAGTAATGCGTTCCACGTATATAAATCCAAAGACACAATTTAGTGGGAAATAGTAGACAATATCATAAATACTAAGTAAGTCTTCTATCTTATTTTTTTGAACATATTTGGACCTTATAAGAGTATTTGCCAAAATTAAACATAGAAAGCCAAACTAAACTAAAATGAAACTCTATTGGCTTGATATCAACCTAAAGAGGTTTGTTTTCTTTGAATTCTTGTGATCCTAACTATTCAAAAGAATTTTAACATTTTAATTGTCAACAATAATACCAAGGTGATTGTTTAGATTATCAAGGTTAGGTTGGGACAAATCTCCTTTTTAGATGCTAACAATGTGTGATAATTTGAAGCTCCAATTTGACACCGGCCACCAAGTTTTAATGACAAGCGGTTAGCGTAGTGACAACTATATAATCAAGTGGGATGCATAAGTATATACATAATAGTATATAAACATTGTGGAACAAGTAGCATAATGGTTCCTATTAGAAAGATAAAAATCAGCATGTAGTGCTGAAAAATATGAATTGGAGCAGTATTTTATATCAAAATGAAGGATTGTTTTGGTTATATTTAAATTTCCTATATATTTTGCAGGCTTAATGTTTTGTTAATTGGTGAAACTCCGTGCTTAAATGCATGCCATGCACATATTCAGGAAATACATTCCATTTAGGATCGTCATATACATGGATGTTCAAAAGGCCTGTAGGGAGTACAATAGTAGTACATGAATGCTTTAGACATATATAGTGTAACATTACATGCATGTTAAATAGGTATCGAGCAAACTGATACATGCCTTGAGAGAAGTCATGCTCTAGTCTTGTGGGCTTATCTTAATCCCTCTCGAAGTAAGCCTCATATATTTTCCTTTTAACGATCCAGATAGGATTTCAGGACCAACTATCCCATTGAAAGGGAATGTTCCTCGTGCTTGGATTTCCATTGAAACTTGTACCTATAATCTCTCAAATTCTCAACCCAAAGTCCATCGATATTTTTAACTCCATCATCCACTTATATGTAAAATCAAGGAAAATTTACTTGAATAATAATAGCTAAAATTGTGAATCAAATAGTTGTTGTCTTCTTTTTTACTAGTAGTTCTTTATTATCTAATGGAAAATATTTAAATCTCCCTTACTCTTTTACAGATCTGCTAAAATAGTTATCAATGAGAACATTTCAATGTCATTTATGGTCTTTTGAGATTTAAGATTTTGATTCAAAAGCATTTCCTATGACTCTATCTTGAACTATTTGGTCCAAAACCTATTAAGTTGAACTTTGCAATTGCTTCCTTTGTCAAATAATTTCCCTTTCACACTCTTCATATAGCTCTCTTTGACATTGTTCTAGAAATTACAAATACTGTTAAATCACAAATATGAACCAGTTGATTCCCATTTTGTAATTTATGATGTCTGCTCAACAAACGAAAACTGTCTTTTTAATGACTTTCTTGAGCTTGAGGATTTTGAGATCCTAGAGGCCAACTTGGATGGTCATGAGGATGAACGACATAGGAGAGGCTCTGAACGACAAGCTTCATCATTAGGAAATGCAGCCCTCTAGCATAGCTCTATTTGTAGTAGTAAAAATCATTGGCTACGTTTAATTTTTTAGAACTTTGTCTTTAGTTTATAGGTTGACTTTGTACAAACTATATTGTAATTGAAATTTTATCAACTATAACCATCTAATTATTATTTATGCACTATGAAATACACTTTGTGCAATGCAATGTAATTAGCGATATGAAGATAAACAACAAAATCCTATTTTCTAGAATTCATGGGTTAAACTCTCTATTTTACTTGCTCGTTGTATCTCTATGCTATGGAAATGTCCTTAAAATTTTTTTAAAAGTAGTTTTTCTCTCTTTTTCTAAATTTTTTTACATTTTTTAAAAATCCGACTTTAAGGTTCAACGACTTAGAAGAGGCTTTGAACCATGAGCTCAATCATCAAGTTTTCCAGCCCTCTAGCATAGTTCTATTTGTAGTAGAAAGAGTCATTGGCTACATTTGATTTTTTAGAACTTTGTTTTTAGTTTATAGTTTGACTTTGTACAAACTATATAGTAATTGAAATTTTATCAACTGTAACCATATAATTATTATTTATGCACTATGAAGCATGCTTTGTGCAATGCAATGTAATCAGCGATATGAATATAAACAACAAAATCCTATTTTTTACAATTCATGGGTTAAACTTGCTATTTTATTTGCTTCTTGTATCTCTATGGTATGGAAATGCTCTTAGATTTAAAAAAAAATAGTTTTGGTCTCTTTTTCTACAATTTTTTACATTTTTTTTAAATCTGATTTTTTCCCCAAATGATTTTTGCTGCTATACTATAAATGTTTGCATCGGTAGTGTAATTTCAATAGTAAACACAAGATTCCTAATTTCAACCTTCTCAAGGCATCAAAAATTATCTAAATGAACCTTATTTGAGAGGCATTTTTGGTATACAAGAATAAACTTCATGACATCATGTCAAAGGTAATCAGGAAAAACTAAATGTGCCGAAGACAGTCAACATTAAATATATACCTGGCGTACTTGAAGCAACACCTTTGGGAGAACACCATTGTAAACAGACAACAATTTTACCTGCAAAAATAGGACTTTAGCTGAAAACGAAGTATAAGCATTTTAAGTAAAATAAAGCTCAAAACAAGGGAAAAAAATAAGTAAACCTTTTTTTTTTTTTTGAAGATTTTACCTTTCCCCGGTAGTTAACACAAAAACGATTGAACAATGCATTTATATCTGTCATAAAATAAAATAAATACTATCACATGTTATAACATGGAAAGCTTTGAGGTAATATAAGATTGAAATAGTTGAAACACAAATAAATTAGCTCTTAGACAAAAAGTACAATTCATAACAAACTTTCAAACATTGTTATTTGTTTATAAACACGGGTGAAAAGCTTGAGCAAGTTGTGTTGTGGTATGACAAGAATGTTGCATAGGTATGTCCAATGGAAAACAAGAGATCAACTCATATCTTTCAAATATTGCATTTTTCTTTTAGGCTCTTATGATTTCTATGTTTACTAATGAGTACAACTTACAAACATTGGTTATGGATATGTAAATAAAAATTCAACAAAAGAAACCCATAAAACATTGCTTAGAGCATAGCAGGAAAAAATCTTTTGGGGAAAAAAATCGGCAAACCAAAAAAGTATAAGATTTTTTGAAAAAATCAGATTTAAAAAAAAATGTAGAACAAGAGATAAAAACTATTTTTTTTGAAATTGAAAGGCATTTCCATAGCATAGAGATATAAAGAGCAAATAAAATAAAGAGTTTAACTAATGAATTGTAGAAAATAGAATTTTGCTGTTTATATTCACATTGATTACATTGCATTGCACATCTTTCAAAGCATTATTTCACATTGCATAACTAATATATAGATGTTGATAGATGACAAAATTTCAATTACAATATAGTTTGTACAAAAGTCAACCTATAAATTAAGTACAAAGTTTCAAAAAATCAAACATAGCCAATGACTATTGCTTGTTGCTACTACAAATAGAGCTATCCAAAGTCATTCAACTAGATGACTATCCAAGTTGGCCTCTAGGATCTCAAAATCCTCAGGCTCAAGAAAGTCATCATCACCAGCAATCCACTCAAACTCGGGATCAATCTCATTAAGGTCAATTGGCTCATCATCCTCAATGGTACCTGGTTTTGTCCATGTATAAATTAGTCTTGGGATTACAAGTGAAAAACATTATGAATATTGAGTACAATTACAAATTTACAACTATCATTGCAAATATACTAAAAGTCTAACCTTGAGCTTTTTTTTGCTTCAAGCGAAGGTTGTGGTGAACAAACACTAGGTCATTCATCCGTTGTTGGGTTAGTCAATTGTGTTTCTTCGAATGTATGTGTTCAAAAACACTCCAAGTATGCTCACAAGCAAATGAACTACATGGCTGACTCAAAATGCATCTAGCCATTCATCTCAGATTTTTGGTTTCATGACCAAAAAAATCCTGCCATTGCATTGAAAAACACATTATTCGAAGATGCAATCATGTAAGACTATTTTATAGTAATAATACATTTAATATACATGTTGAAAAAATAGACTATCATAATTTTCACTCTATTACCCAATTTGAAGGTCTTCCTACCTTCCACGACAGCCTTAGATGAGAGAAAACCCCTCGCTTGCTTGTACATTGACAACTCTACCATAGCTACCTCCAATGAATCTATGGTAGTTAACATTTTCTCCATGCAAATGAACAAGCCTTGTGTGACCACACCATGATCATGTCTAAATGAAGAGCTATAGAACAATATTGGATTGAGATAATATCCTGCAGCATGGAGAGGAAAGTGCATTTGTCTATCCCATCTTCTATCAATTATGTCCCATAATGGCATATACCTAGCTCTATAATTTTCCATCCTACCCCTCATGACCTCGTTGGCCCCATCCATGGCCTCATACAAATATCATACAAATATCCCATCGGGGATTTATCCCCATCTACTTGTCTCAAGACTTTCACTAGAGGCTCTAAAAATTCTACAACTTGTTCATCTCCATCCAAAACACTAGAAGAATAAATGTACTCTACCACAGCTATGCCATCCGCTTGATTTGTGAAGCCAAATTCCATCCACTCATTCAAAACAAACATTTGTTTCGAATTCATTTTTTGTTGGCAAAGAGATTGTAGTGCAAGAAAGTGAGTTGCAAATCTTGTCACCCTTGGTCGAACAAAACTGTGCAAGCCTTTTACAATAGCTCCTATCTTCTCTAGAATTAGAGTCTATTTCATTCTTGGTTCTTGCCTTTTTAGCCTTACCCTCAAAAATTATTTGAAGAGCTTGTTTTGCTTGATACATGACATCCACATGGCATTCAATACAACAATGGTGTTATTTCAAGCCTCCTTTGCCAAATGCCATTTGAAGTGATAAATGACACTGTTGACTTCATTCAAACACCAATTGCATTTAACCTTCGTTGTACCCAATACTAACGTGCAATATGTCCACACAAAGTCTTTTTGACGTGGCATTATGATCAAATCTACAAAAGCATCTTAATTCAATTTAGTTTGACATCAAAGGCCAGAAAAAAGTATTAAACCATGAATAATTAATTGGGAAAAACTTGCAAATTCATTTTAATTCCCTTGCACATGGCACTTTATTTTTCACTACTAGCATTTGCATTCTATGATGGAGCGACTTCCATATTGCAGAACCATCTTTGAAGAATTACAAAGACAGATAAGATCGGGTGCTTTCTCAGGCTTGATGGGTGATGAGAAAGTAGCTTTACCTAAGACTTTGCAATGGCGTTTATTTTTTGTTAAAAAAAAGAGAGGTGTGTACCAAATCCTATCTGGGTGAGTTGCAAATCTTCAAAAATATTTACATACAAGTAGGTTATTTGTTTCTATATAAACTAGTTTTGTCTATAGCAAATATTACTAAAATACCAAAGCATTTTATCAAACAGTTAACTGCCTTGCTGCTATGGATGCTTGGCAAAAACCTATAGTTAGCATATAAATTTGTCACTTTAAATTTATACTCCTTGCCCACATTAATGACAAACAGGCCAACAATTGAGTCACTTGCAATGAGAATTGCAAGTTCTCTCTGCTTATTTTACAAGATGTAGCTACCTTCGAATGATTTGCAATGAATTGAAATACTGGGTATGCTTTTAACCGGAAAGAAGAAAAGGCAAACTACCATCTACCTGTTGTGACCTTTTCACACATCGCCCCATTACAAATGGGGACCCTAGTGGTTTTTTCCTCTGGTAGTTTTGCTTCTGAGTTTTGGTCTTTCTGGTGGGGTACTTAAAATTGAAATTTTGAAGGTCATCCGAGTCAAGAAATGATTGTGAACCCGAATCAATGATAGAACGTTGCCAAAGCGCTTAGAAGACCTTGTGGACAAAGATCGACTGTCCGTTCAGTCAATTCTAACACTTCCTGAATTTTAGGGTTTCCATCCCGGGCACCTATTTTTTAGGGACTTTTTTTTGGCATTTTTAGCACATTCTGGGATCCCTATTTTTTAGGGATTATTTTTAGAAAGTTTCTATTTTTGGAAAATTTCTATTTTTAGAAAGTTTCTATTTTGGGAAAATGTGCAGGTCATGGCTTCGTAAACATCAACTTCAGAAAGTTGCAAGAAAAAAAAATGGGTATAAAATTTAAAAATCTGAAAAAATTCGCCTAAGGCATGGACATGCATGAAGAAGAGAAAATGGCGAAGTGCAAAGGAAGTCCGCCCAACACTTGCAAAGAATGAAGGAAGTCCGCCCAACACTTGCAAGGAAATGGTGAAGTCCGCCCAGCATATGCAAAGTGAAAATTGCAAAAGGAAGTTGAAGTCCGCCCCAAGGCAAACATGCAGGAGAGTTGGCAAGTCCACTCCAGGAAGTTGGGAGGTGGCAAAGACAAGTCAAAGTCCCCCCCAAGGTAGATGGTAAGAAAGTTGGCAAGTCCGCCCAGCAATGCAAAGTGCAAAAGGCAAGCAAAGTCCGCCCATGCCATGTGCAAAATGCAAAAAACACTCAAAGTCTGCCCAGCATGTGCAAGAGAGAATTGCAAATGCAAGTCAAAGTCCGCCCAACGTGAAAAATTGCAAAAGACACATGAAGTCCGCTCCAAGAAGGTTGGAAAGGGGTGAAATGCAAAGAGGTTCGCTCCAGGATGTTTGGAGGTGGTGAAATTACAAAGGAAAATTCGCCATTTCCTAAAATTTAATGGCAATTGCTAGTGCAAGTCCACCCAAGCATGGTAAAATGAAAAAATTGCACAAGGCAAACACACCTAGGCCATGTGTGTCATGAAAATCACTTGGATGAGCAAAGATTTAATTGTTTGCCTGGAAAAAAATCAAAAGATTTAAAAATTTGCCTAAGTCCAGACAATTGGAAATTTAATTGAAAAATCAAATTATATGTCTGGCAAAGGTGAAATTCGCCTGAAGTAAAAAAAAAATCTCTTGGCAAGATTAAAATTCGCAGAGGCACAGGGAAATTTTAAATTCGAAATTTGCCTTTGGATGAAAAAACAATTAAATATTATTATTTAATTATTTTAACGAACGGGTTGGAAACAACACATAAAATATTATTTTAATATTTTATTTTCCAAAACCCATTTAATGAGAAAATTCGAATTTCTCTAGGCAAATTGCTGAGAAAAGAAAGAAGAAAAATAAACTTCACTCGACTGGCGACGAAATTAGGAACTTTCTTTAATGACTTATGCTGAAGATGGAAATTGCCATTCGAAAGACAAGTGCCAGCCGAGTTCAAACTGAATTAATTGGAAACAATTAATTTTTGCTAAATGGGTCAATTTTCTCAGCCTTAAATTGGCTTTGCATTTCATTTTCATTCATTCTTTCGAAAGCGAAGTTGAGAAAATTTGTTAAGGCAGAGAAGTTTGTGAAGTTTTTTATTTTTCTTAAGAAGTAAAAGGCTGAAAGTGCGAATTTACTTCAACAGCAACACAGTTTTCATTGACAAGCAGACTTTACTTCCTCTATTTTGACGGAGTTTTCTCTTTGCGAGCAATTTAATTCTTTCATTTCCAGCAACGTTATTTTCACGAATCAACTTATCGAGTTGGCTAGAATTTATTTATGCATAAATAATTTCTGATTGTTAATATTTCTTTTGCAGATTTATGCCGAACAACGGAGAAACATCAAAGAAAATGAAGTTCGCCAGCAAAGGTTCGCAGCTGGAATCTAAAATAATCTCCAAATGGAAGAATGTTGCTGACACCGATCTTGGCCATGTTGACTTAGAGGAATTTCGGAAAAGAATGTACGGAAGTGACACACGCATGCCAACTCCAATTGCGCAAAAGATGATGCGAAATGGTATAGTTTAAGCTGCAGGATTTCCGCCAGCAGTCGAGTGTCCAGAGTTGATGGTAGAATGCGCCTTGCACTATAATGCTGAGGAAAGACAAATTGAGGCGCCTGATGGCAGAGTATTGGCGTACTTAGGCGAGTTGGCTATACAAGAAACATTTGGCATTCCGGCTTACAAACGAACATATTACCGGTCAAAAGAGGATGCGCAGAAATTGTACGAAGATAAACAGACTCTTTGCATGGCCAATATGAACAAGAACTGGCTCGAAAAACCTAGATGCTCATCCAAGAGATTGCCCAAGAAATTACTCAGGCCATTTTTTAAGGAAGAATACGGAGACATAATCTTGTTGTTGAACAGACCTGGTAGGCAGTCCTCAAGGAGCGCCTTTTGAAAGTTGGATGTATTACTTCATTGATGAAGTATCTGCTGGGACAAAAATGTTCAACTGGTCAAGGATGATCAGTGATAGTATTCATGAACAATTGGTCAACCTAGAGGAAACTGAATCCTTTCATATGGGTTCTTACATTGTGTATTCACTCGCTCGTACCTACCGGTATGCCAGTCTAATCTGCAAAGGTGTAGTCGGCAACAACGAAGGAGAGCTCAAAGTTTATAACTGCTATCCTCAATTGCAGTTGAGTGAGAGGTCACATTGGCGCAGGGCACATAACGCTTTTCTCATGTACATCACTCAGGTGCTGCAGGGAGGAACGCATCAAAGACTTACACCTGAAGCAAAAAGTTTAATCAATAAATACGGATCTTGGTTCATCCAGTTTCCAAGATTTACGTATATCCGAATACAGGGATTCACGGAATCTCCTTACAGGTTGCCAATCTATCCTACTGACAAGATGATTTTACTGGAAGTAATTAGGCAGCTAGAAACATTCCAAAGTGTCCAGAGACCGAAGCAGAAAGCAGCTGTCACGTTTCCTTTGTTCATCAGAGACATGGTAGAATCCTGTCCGTCATCGCAGGTAGCAGACAGTGCCAGGATAGAAATACAGTGATACCCGTTCACCTAGTACAAGTCCAGAGGGGATTTTGATCCACTCAATCGTATGGGAATGGTGAACGGAAGGAAATACAGGCATAGAGTTGACCTTGAAGACTTCTGGGCAAATGCTGCTGACGAGTATGAAATAAGGAGAAGACTTTGATCGAGGTTACCTTTGGGCATGATCAGAACGACGGAACTCTTCCATGTGCCTGACCAGCTAGATGACGATGAAATGTACATGCAGCCAGGATATGATGAAGGATTGCCGCTTCCTCCTATCAAATGGTCAAAGCCTGAGTTAAGTGATTTGACAACTCTTATGAGACCAGTGGTCAAGTACTCACAGTGGTGGGTAGATCAGCAGGTACAGACATTGAAGCAACAAGGTGTGCCATTTACCTACGGTTTAATGGGCAAAGCTGAATCTTGTTCTTCAAATGTTGGCGCTTCTCAGGGAGATGAACTGATTGAGCCTATCAACCCGAAGAAAAGAAAGGGTAAAGAAGTGGCAACAAACGAGAAGCCAATCCTGAAGAAGCCTAAGCCCCTTCACTCAGCTGCATCTTAGAATATCAAGCAATTATTGCTCATGGAGGAGGAATCATGGGGACATATCATAATTCCTTCGCCGGAACTTGAAAGAGACATGGAGCCTATGCAGCTTGAGGATGATTTTCATCATTCTTCGACTGGCACAGAGATTTGTGAGTCAGATGAGGACTTGAATGTCAGGGAAGGCGACTTCCAATAAGGGATGATTTCAGCCCTAAGGGGGATTCATGAGGACCCGCCGGCACAAGAAATCCAAGAGATTTAGGATATTCCGGACTGCGAAGACGATGGAGTCGAGCAACCTACAATACCAGACTGGCTTAAGGAAAGGATTAAGGTTAAGGTACCAGTTGCAGCACCAGAAGCAGATGATATTGACGATTTCTTGGCAAGGTTGGAGCAAGTAAATACGAAAAAACCTGCCAAGAAATTCTCTACTATTCAAAGAGATGAGACTGGTAACCGCACAGTGCAAATTGCAGTCTCGACAGTTGAGAAACCGCATGATGAAATTACTCCTGCCGATTATGCCATTACTATAATTGATATTGGTCCATCTACCAAAGGGCAAGAAGTAGAAGATCTGGACAATTCTGTTTCCACCATTAAGTCCAGATTAGAAAAGGAGACTAAGAAGAAAAGGGAATATAAGATGGACGTTGAGCGCTTGAAGGAGTATATCCGGCATTTGACAAGGCCACTCAACCAAGGCAACCAATCAAACCCTCTGCTCCCAAATGCATCACAAGAACCGGCAGAAAGTCTTGAGAAAGAACTAACTACTGCCAGGGAAACACAAGAATGGATGGCAAGAAAAGAGGGAGAAGTAATGGCATTTGTGGAGAAGTTAGTGCATGCTCATGGGCAAACTTCTTCCCTGCTCACAAGGATTGCAAATTTGATTGAGGCATGGGACGGATTGCAGGACTTGCAAGACAGAATCATTCCTTGCCTCCGTGATATAAGGAAAATTCCTAAACAAAGGCTGATTGACGAAAGGATTATTGCAGCTAGGGCGGCTTACGACTTCAGCAACTGGTATTGCGCATTGGTCTCCCATAGGGAAGTGCTTGAAAAGGTTAAGGCAGAAAGTATCAAGGTCGATGAGCAAGTAAAGAGCATTCAAAATGGCATCTTTCATATGGCTGCAAATATATTGAACAAAGATATTGTTCGAGAAAATGACTTGTGGCTAGATAATATGCAAAGGGAAGTGCAAAAGATTTTCTCCATCATGCCAATCTTGGGCGAGAATCTGACTAAGGCATTTGACCTGTTGACTGTCCGTAGTACTTTCTTGCAGCACGAATCGGAATGGGCAGTTGTCTTTGCTGATTTTGCGGACGATTTGGACCTGCTGGAATACAATGTCAGCACCTTGCCAGACATTACCATTGAGGAGATTGGCGCCATTGTGTCCAGGTTCGTCGAACGAAGCATTGCATGAGTGGATAGGGATACAACCGCCAGTGGGTGACTCATCTGTTAGTTAACTGATCGATGTTTTGGCAACCCTAATTAGGGTTTTCTTGTTCAAATTTGTGCCCTTGATCTTGTTTTAATCTCGACCATTCATTGTATTTGGGGAATTCTATAAGTATCCTTTCTTTTTCATTTGAAACGATCGGAAGAAATCAGAAAAATTGTTATCAGAGGATTAGAGATTAGATTTTTTTTTGAGTTAGAATTAGTTTCTTTTAGAAGTAAGAGAAGAGTTGTATGAAATTGTTGTGAAAACCATTGTGATAATAAAATTCATAATTGCATGAGTTGCTTTCAAACCTTTATTGTCAAATGGGTGCATGGTTGCATATTTGCTCTTTCTTGTAGGATTGTTATAGATTAAAATTTATTTGTTAGTGGAGAGAAAGATTGATGGTGAGGATTGCAAGTAACTTAGCTCATACTTTTTTCAAATGGATGCTTTTCATTTGATGTGCAAAGTTAGACTGAGCTCTTGATATAAATGCTTTTAAAACGTTTACTTTAAATAATATTGTTCGAATTGATGGTGTTATTTATAGTGAAAAATCTCAAGCATAAATCCCAGAAGATTGCACCTGCTTTCGTGTAGTTGTCGTTTTTCGAGACGAAGCAAAGCATGGTTTCCTTTAAGTTGCATTTGATCTTTACCGTCTCCTAGTTCCTTAGGATTAGCATAAGCTTTCTCACCCCTTCCCTTTTTTTCATTTTTTAATCCAAAATCAGAAAATCCCAAAAAAAGATACAACACTGCATTCAATCCCTTACTTTCAAAATGACTTACTGAAGTACTATGCCCCCTTGGGTTACCAGCAAACCTCATACTACCACAGAGCCTATCCGCACCCCAACTTAGAAACATTGGAATTACCTTGTGATCTATCTCGCAATCTTAGCACGAAAGGTGATTTTTATCAAGAGAGGATAGAGCATCTCCGGACACTTTATTCTAGTATATTCGTGTGTGTCACAAAACACGCATCAACACTACCCATAACTATGAAATAGATGTGCAAGATTAAATCAGAAAGAAGTGAATGTAAATAAATGACACAAAGTTTACATATCACACCAACAATTAATACCCAAGAAAAGAATGAACAGCAGACTCTCTCTCAATAGATGAATTAATTTGAATTCAAAGCTTCAGGAATAAACACATGCACAGTTCAATATAACAAATAAACATTGAAGAATAATTACAAAGACCCCTCCAATGCCAAAATGTCAATTCACAGACTCAACATCCCTGTATTTCCTTTATTCCTCCCCTTCTTTAGAAATATTTTTACAATAAATAAGTCTCCCCCAATGAGACTCCTTTTTTTTTGTAACCCCTTCTTGCAATACAATTTTAAATGAAAGATAAAATCTTTTTTTTTCTCCCGTGGAGTAACTATTTCTTGAAAATAGCAATAAAGGTCTGTAAGTGTTCAAATATCCTTAGTATAGTTGGTTGTAGTCGGCCAAGTTATTATAATTCAATAAACTATAGTCTTAGTGGGAATAATTATTGGCATGTACATTCAGGTAATTAAGTCCCGATTAGTTGTAGCGGGTTGTTATGGAACGTCACGACAATTGGTTGCTCAACCACTGCCGAACGTTATATGTACTCAGTTTTGTAGTCAGGAGGGGGCATTATGATTATGAGTCCATGATTGATAGTACGGAGATAGTTTGTGATTGTACATGGTGAAATTTATTGGAAATGAATACAAGCATCTCATGATTCAAGCATATTATATTGTTCTATTCTATGTATTGCATATAGTTCAGTTTACTTCCTATGTACGTAGTACGTTGATCTAAACACTCCGCGAGGTAAACATTTGGCGCCGTTGCCTAAGCGGACCAGAGAAGCACTTGTTACAATGGCAGCGTAATGGGCCGACCGGCGAAAGAACAAATAGTAATGAATGAAGAAAGAGAGGACGACTTGACACGGGATTTGACAAATCTCTGGAACATATCCCTACGAGATCACGTAAGGAAGCAAGCCCTCAGGCAAGAAATCCCTGAGGCAGTAGTTTGGGATCGACTCGAAGTGAACGACAAAGTTGATCACCTTCTCCACTGCATGCCAAGATTGTTAGCCCGCCACTCTATCATCCTACAAGACCTTCGGGCGAAAGAGGAACAGGAACGCCGAAGGAAGCAAATCTTGCAACGATACGAGGAACGAACCAAACGGGAAGAAGAGGAATGAGACACTAGCCGGAGACGTACCTCTGGCAGCCAACAATGATCCCGTGAAAGACCTATAATGCCCGTATGGCCGAACAAGGACAAGAACCGAATACCATTTGGGCACAAAGCGGAGGAGGAAAGAATTCGGCGATCATTAAGAGTACAAGAGCAAGAAAACCGGCGACAAAGATTAAATAGAGCACATCAGAGTTTTGTGGAAGGGAGGGACAAGGAACGTCACCCCGTACATAGAAAAATATAAAAGTCAGGAAAATGAAGATCAATTGAGCGGTGAACTTGAGAACAGCATCCAACGCATTCGAGAGTTGTCCATATCGGACGATGACGAAGGGCTGAGGACAGGGAGATCTAAGCCCAAGACCCCTTGGCGGAGGGAGCACCGGAGTAGAGCCCAAGAAACCCAAGGTGTAGAAGACGCTGATAGAGGACGGAAGAGTGACTCGTACGTGGCCGAGAGTGCAAGTGACGCACCGGAACATAGCGCGGAAACCAATCCAGTTGGGTTCAATACACAAGGAGGACAGAGGGGAAGGATGGTGACCCCAGAACGGCAAAAGTTGCCGAAGTTTACGGGGAATGGGTCAGAGGATCCAATACGGCACTGCAAGATGTGCGAGACAATTTGGATAGCGAGTGGAGAAGATGACCCGGATAACTGGCTGAAAGCGTTTCCGGCAACACTCAGAGACAGTGCCATTGACTGCTACTCGGACTTGGACAAAACACAGAAAGCTTCATGGAGGCTGCTAAAGCAGGCATTTCAAGATGAATTCAAACTGTTGAGGGACGACAATGAAATTGTGGCTGAGATTTATAACACCAAACAAGGGAAGCACAAAAGTGTACGAACTTACAACCAGAAATTAAAAGACCTGCTAGGGAAACTGGAGTCACAGCCAACAAATGGCTTGAAAAAGAGATGGTTTATTGAAGGGTTGCTTCCCTCACTACTTAAGAACATGAAGGCAGTACCTCCATCCTCGTACACTGAAGCATACAACCGTGCGATAGATATTGAAAGCGAGAACAAGACATCCTCTAGAGGGAAGAAGCATGATGATGAAGAAAGTGTGGGGGAGAGCGAGGATGAATCAAAAACCGTACAAGCGCTCTGTCACGACATGCTAAGAATGATGAAGGAACTAAAAGCAGTCAAAGAAGGATCTAAGGAAGCGACCGAACTATGGTGTACGGAATGCAAAATGGAAGGCCATACGAAGGCAAACTGTTTGAAGAAGATGTTCTGTGACATCTGCCAAGTTATGGGACACTTCGTCAAAAAATGCCCATACAATTTGAAAACACGGAGTGCGCAAGTGTTCTTCACACAGGGGGAACAATCCACCCCTCCGACCACAACACCGAAACATCAGAATAACAACGCATCCCCTAGCGGCTATCACAACAATCGGAGAAATAACACGCCAAGAAGCAAAATCCAATACGACGGCAAAGGTCGGCCCATGATCCAGTTCTGAAGATGTAGTGAATGGGGCCACTTTGCCAAGGAATGCCAAAACGGCCAAGGCGCCGGAGTGAAGTTGTGCAAGTGGTGCGGTCCAAGCGATCACGAAGACACTGACTGCTCGAAGCAGAAAGGTATCAACATACTAGAAGAAACCAACGAAGAAGTCCTGGCACTTACAAGGGCGCAAACGAAGAAGGCCAACTATCCGGACCCTCATACGAAGAAAGAAAGACTCTGAGAAGCCAGGGTAGAAGTAGAAGAAGCAATGGCAAATGAACGGAGAACTTCCAAAGCAGCTAGTACGTTGTTACAGTTAGAGTTGGAAAAGAACATCGTACGGCAAGTACTTCACACAACTATACCAATCAAGGTAGCAAACCTTCTACAAACCATGCCGCAACTAAGAGTAGCACTCACAAATATCATGGCAGACAATACTTAGAGGGTCCGAGTGAAGACACCACAGAATTGACGGGAGAAACCACGGATCCAACGCTACCCGCAATAAGTGGCGGGAGGAAACCGACTGTCATATAGATGGAAATCCTGGGGATGAAACTCTCTAAAACCATCGTCGACGGAGGATCGAGAGTTAATGTACTACCTGAGGATACATGGAAGAGCCTTGGGAAGGCCACACTTTGGCCGCCGACATTCCAACTGGTTGGCGCCAATCAACATAATATCAAACCAATCAGTACGCTGATGGCACAAAAAGTGGTGATAGGTACGCAACAATTCCTATTGAATTTTGTCGTCATCCCACTAGAGAGAAAAGCATACGGTGCACTACTGGGACGGGGATGGCTAATTGCCGCCAAGGCGAACCATAATTGGAAGAAGAATACCCTCTCGATCGACAGCCATGGGAAGAAGTATATTATTGATTTGAAGAATCAGGCGGTCAGTAAGGACTTGGCGTCTTCATAATCGGAATCTGACAAAGGATAGGATGGCGATGAAGAAAGGAGAACAATGCAGCCAAACGAGGAAGGCGTACTGGAAATTGGAAGTTGTCCGGAAGATGAAACCAATTCACTGAACGGGTTATTTCACTGGCAGATGGAGGATTATGAAGTTTTCCACTCGGATTGCAACATGTTGCAGATCAAGGAAGGAGAAGAAGGCGAAGATAAGGGATTGGCCAGTGAGACATTCCCGCCAGAGTATGGCTAATATAAGGAAGGTACTGCAGAATTAGACGAAACGCCAGCCCATAAGCTTGAACAAGACAAACTCATCAAGTACGAGGAACCAACACTCAAAAGGGTGAATCTGGGGTAACAAGAGAAGTCTAGGGTGATTCTCGTCGGTGATGACTGGGACCCCGTATTGAAGGCGACGGCATTTAAAATATTCATGGAGTACAAGGACACCTTTGCCTGGACGTACAAGGATTTGAAAGGCGTACCACCGGAACTATGCGTGCATAGGATTCCACTCGTACCAGGAGCCCAACCTGTACAAAAGAGACCCTATAGGATGAATAAGAACTATGCCGCGAAGGTACAAGAGGAGATCGAGAAGATGTTGGAGGCAAGCATCATTTTCAAAGTAAATGTTAGCGAGTGGGTGTCACCGATTGTCATTTCCTTGAAGAAAGAATCAGAGCAGATCAGGATATGTGTCGACTTCAGATGTTTAAATGCAGTAACTGTCAAAAACCCATTTCCAATCCCTTTCACTGACACCATCCTAGAAGAGGTCGTTGGGCATGAAATGTACTCGTTCTTAGACGGGTTCTCAGGATATAACCAAATTTGCATTGCCGAAAAAGACAAACTGAAGAGACAACTTTCGTGGTTGAGGATGGAGTGTACGCATACAACCGGATGCCATTTGGGTTGTGTAACGCACTAGCCACATTTCAGAGAATAATTTTGCACATATTTGACAAGATGTCAGTGGGCAACTTCAAGGCATTCCTAGATGACTGCTCCATTTTCAGTGACAAAGAAAAACATCTCAAGGCCCTAGGAGAATGCATGGAAAGGTGCAAAGCAGCACGCCTCACACTGAACCCAAAGAAATGGAGGTTCATGGTGCCACAGGGGAAGTTATTGGGGCATATTGTGTGTAAGGCCTGGTTAAAAACCGATCCTGACAAAATAAGAGTCATTATACAAATGGAGGCTTCGAAAAATGTTACAGGTGTTAAGTCCTTTCTCGGCCATGTCGGGTACTATCGGAGGTTCATCAAGAATTTTGCACAAGTATTGTAGCCTCTCGACCTATTGACAAGGAAGGGACAACCTTTCATATGGACGAAAGAACAAGAAAAAGCATTCAAGGAACTGAAGGACCGACTACTCAGTTCACCCATCCTGGCATACCCGGACAGGGACAAGGAATTCCATGTACATGTGGATGCCTCAAACTTCGCCATTGGAGCAACATACACACAAGTCAGAACACATGGGCTAGACCACCCAGTATTCTTTGCCAGTCGGCTACTCTCGAAGGCGGAGAAAAACTATAGTACGACTGAGCGCGAAGCACTCGGGATGGTGTACTCCGTACAAAAATTCAGAGCTTATTTGTTGGCCACGCCATTCACCTTCTATGTAGACCATCACGCCCTAATGTATTTGGTGAACAAGCCTATAATCCAAGGAAGAGTGACTAGGTGGCTGCTATTGCTTCAGGAGTTCACATTCACTATCATAGTGCGGTTGGGGAAGAGCCACGTGATCGCCGACCAGTTGTCAAGGATACGGTCGGGAGAACCTGCAGAAGGAGGAGTAAACGAAGATTTCCCCAATGCGCACCTGTTTCAAATTGCAGTACTTCCGTCATGGTATGAAAAGATCGGAGAATACTTGTCCACATCCACCTTTCCAAAGGAAATGGCACCGGCAGAGAAGAGGAAGCTCGTACTGAAAAGCAAGACATTTCAGCTAATCAATGGCTTGCTATACAAGATGGGGTCCGACTAGATCCTCCGAAGATGTGTCATAGAAGAAGAAATAGCAAGGGTACTGAAGGAAGCACATGAGGGCCTGGCTAGCGGACATATGGGACCAGATGCCACGGCAAGAAAAATTCTTCTGGCAGGACTAAGGTGGTTGACGATGCACACAAATGCACAGGAGTGGGTGCTAGGATGTGATACCTGCCAGAGAGTGGGAAAACCTCTAAAGTGGGATTTTATGCCACTCTATCCATCCCAACCACAAGAGTTGTTTGAGCGATGGGGATTGGACTTTATCGAACCACTAAAAGTGAGTCACCTACACCGATGTCGATACATTGTGGTGGCGACAAAATATCTCACGAAGTGGACCGAAGCACAAGCATTGCCAGATAACATAGCCCAGAGCACAGCCAAATTCATTTATGAACAGATAGTGGCACGGTACGAGATTCCAATCTCAGTTACGAGTGATCGGGGGGACACTTCGTGAACCACGTCATCCGACTGATGACGACGGAGTTCCGAATATTTCACAACCTATCGAGCTCGTACTACCCACGATCCAATGGTCAAGTGGAGTCTACGAATAAGGTGCTAGTGTCAATTAGTCACAAGTCATGTGGTGTAGAGGAAGCTGATTGGGAAGAGTGGCTACCAACCGTCCTGTGGGCGTACCGTATGACATATAAAGTAACAACGGGACACACCTTTCCAGTTGATGTACGGTCAGGAAGCAGTGGTACCTATAGAATACATGGTTCCTAGCTTGAGAATAGCAATGGAGAACCGGTTAGGAGATACGAAGAGCTTGAAGGAATGGTTGTACGAACTTAACAAATTGGATGAACGGAGGGTAATAGCACAGTGGGTCACAGAGAATATGCAACGAAGAAGGAAGCACTGGCACGACAAACACCTTCTGCGAATGAATTTGCGGTCAAGACAGTTAGTTTTGAAATATAACGGTCGTAACGAGATTAAGCCTAGGAAATTCAAAGTGCAATGGTTAGGACCGTTCAAGATCAAAGAAATATGCGACAATGGTTCTATAAAACTAGAAAATTTAGATGGATCACCCCTACCTAGTGCAATCAACGGATCTAAGCTGAAGATATATCAAGAGAGAAAAGAGAAGAAACACACGATAGCCATTAACATGCTAGGCTACGCCACCAAGGACGACTGGCCTGTGTAGAATGAAATGCTAAGGAAGCAGGAATGGGGTTTGGGAGGCCCCGGATATGCAGCAGAGGAAGACTAGGCAGAATCAGGCAAGAACCAAATCATAGAAGAGAGACTGGTAGAAAAGAAAGTGGAAGGAATTGCAATACCACGGATACACAAACATCTGACCAATGCAGTGTTTGGGACATCGACACTCTGGAAACGAATGGGTGGACATTGGAGTTACGTCGTGCCATACGAAGGCATACGGAAGGGGTATCTAGCAAAAGAAATGGATGAAGAGGCGCAAAGGGAGAAGAAGGAACAAGCGGCAAGAGAACCCCAACCAGAAGATAATGAAAAAGAAAAAGATGAATGGGACAACAAGCAATGGGAGGCATACATCGAAAAGACAGCCCCTTGTTCAAAAACAGTGGTCATGACAGAGGACAAATTCATATCACATGTTGACAGGTACACGGAAGAAATACTTAAACGAATGAGAAGAGAGAGAAGGAAGGTGCCAAGAGTAAGGAAAATAGTGACGAAGGACGGGCTCTGGAAGGTAATACCCAACCCTATCGAACCTCCGACAGTAGAAGGCGAAGATGTTACGTGGTACCAGCAGTACGGAGGAAGGTATGTCGACAGCAAATATAAAGGTACTGGTCCCGCTCCCTTGCTTGATAAATGGTTTGATGTAAAATACATAGCGACCTGTTGTGAAGAAGAATGTTATAAAATATTTCCGCATACATGTAAATGGTACTATGCATCTGAATTAAAGATGAAGCTAAGGGACAAAATAGGGACAACGAAGAGAAAAAGAGAAGATGAAGAGGGAAAAAATAAATTGAAAAAATTAAAAGAAATTGGAAAGGGAGAAAAATTAAACAAAAGGAAAATAAAAGATTTCAGAGGGAATTATTAAATAAAATTAAAAAAGTTGGAAAAGCAAAAAAGCCAACTAAGGAGAAAATAAACTACAAAAGGCACTCCAAAGGGTTGAAATCGTACGACGGGTTCAAAAAGACATACGGTACCTAGAGCAAAATCACATAGTACGGCATTTAGGGTGCAATTACACCGTACAACATTCACAGGATTTCTCAACCGTACAGTGCCCACAGTTCATCCCAATCGTACGGCAAAGTGAAGGCACAGAAGTTTGCACTGTATGGCAGATTGAAGGCACAAAGGTTTGCCCCGTACGGCTTGTTGGAAGCTGGGAAACTTGCATCGTACAGCCTACTGTTCACACCGTACAGTCTACTGGAGGAACAAAAGTTGACATTGTACGGTCTGTTGCTTACATCATACGATTTGACATCGTACGGTTCTCTATTCACATCGTATGGTCTGTTGTAGACGTAGGAGTTCACATTGTATGACATTCTCCTAAGTATCTTCGAACCGTACGACCGAGTAAAAGCATAGAGAGATACAGTTGCATCCTATGGCGGGATAGTGCCACAGAGGAAGACATCGTAGGGCCACCAGACAATAATACAACACAAGGGTGTCTCGTACGGTTTGGCAGGTGGACAAGCAAAGTCGTACGATCTGGCAGAGGCTCTAGCGTACGGCCTGGCAGAGGGTGCATCATAAGGTCAAGTAGTGAGACATGGTACATCGTACGGCCTAGCAGAGGGTGCATCGCACGGTCAGATAGTGAAATACGGTACATCGTACGGCTTGGCAGAGGGTACATCGTACGACTAGACAGAAGCATAGGAAATCACACCGTACGGCTGGCAATTACAGTTCAAATTAGCAAGGTACGGGATTGGTTAAATACTCAATTTTTTTACAACAGTTGCCTCAATTCGGCAGTTGCAGCAACGGTCAAGTCGAGGGTAACAGTCGAGTAGAGGGTGATAAAACTGGTGGTCACTATCAAAAGAATACCAAAATGGACAAGGAGAATAAAACTGTGCAACACAAGCCAAAGGTGGCATCGGCAACAGGAAAGAAGATAATGGACACTGACACGGACGCCATGACCTGGGAGAGCTTGACTGGTAATGAGTGCAAGCAATGATGGAGGAATACAGCCGACGACCATACAATGAAGGCTACGTTGAGACAAGCTCGAGTGAACAAGGCAGTGTTGGTGCCACATTTTAATTCCCATGATTTTGAGCCTTGGCTGAAGGCCATCGTAGATAATTACTGTCGACATTCACACAGGTCCATCATAGATTACAGGGGTTGCCCGGTTACAATTTCCTTTTGGGCACAAGATTTTGAGAGGGCATTTGGCATCCCAGCCACAGGGGCAGGAGTCAACAAACTGGGGAAAATGAGCGAAAAGCATAAAGAAATGCTTATTCGACAGGTTTGCAGGAACGATTTGATAGCGGAAGAGAAAGATACCATATGGAACGCTGGCAATCGAGGGCTTCGCAAGAGCTACTTGGCAAATGTCGAATGAAAGTGTTTGTTGGATCTAGTAAAATGTCGATTGACAGCAGCCAACTGAGCCGATATTGCTTTTTGGATGGTGGATCACATGGTAGGAATCAGCGTGGTCAAAGTATATAACTGGGGACGGTTGCTATCAGAATGGATGAGGGAGTTCTTAGCACAGCCACACAAGGCATTTTATATGTGAGCACACGATTGCCTTGCTCTTGGATGCCATCCCTACACAAGTTCCAAAAGATAAGTGGGGTCGACTGCAACTGCTCAAACATCCGGATCCAGGGTTGCCAACAACATTCTATTGGACAATACTGGATCCAAGCAGGTTGGCAAGGGCTCTATGACAGGAAAAAAAGGAAGGGCTGAGAAGCATCCGCAGAAGAAGCATCGGAGCAAAGTGGGGAAGGAGAGCACATTGAGTTGTCTTCCTCAACCTTAGCTAGGAGTTCGTTAGAGGACAAAGAAGTATCTGTGGCTGTAGCTGCGCAGACCAGAATAGAAGTGGCAGAAGCAGTAATACCACCGTTTCAGCCAGCAAGGTTCACCTTGCCACCACCACCAGCAGGTCAGGAGAGCTCGCCGACGATCACTTTTGCACTTCAAGCATCATCCATTGGCAGCGGACGCACATTGAGAGTGGCAACCTCAGTACCTAGCACATTGCTAGGGTGGGCACCACTAGAAGACGTGACCGCCATATCCTCGAGTTCGGCAGCCTCGGGCGACACAACACCACTGCTAGGATTCACAGCTACACTGATAGGGTCGACAACCATACAGCCAAGGTCGGCAATTGCAAGGGAGACAACGCTAGGAGTGGCAATGGAGGGTCTGTCAGGGACATCACCAGCAACCCCCGCCGAGCTGCCAGAGGTCTCAGGGACTTGGGTAACCATCAAGCCTTAGGAGCAAGTTCCCTCTGTTACACCGCCAGGAGCGCCAGGAGTTGCTCAGATCGATAATTGGTTAGGGGCATACGGCCTGAGAGTGGAGGTGGAGGAGACACCTGATGACGGTTCGCCAAAAGGGCTGGTTGGCGATACGGATGTTGCAGGCTCAACCATACAGACCCAGGGGAGCGATACTGCGAAGAGAACAGAGGGGGTGGACGTGGTAAGAGAGTTAGTGGAAGAGCAGAAAGTGGCAGAGGAAGTACACCAGCAGGCCACCGAAGGGATGAACGTGGTAGGAGAGCCAGTGGAGGAGTAGATAGTAGCTGTTCTAGACGAGGAGGTTGTACCAGATGAGGAAGATGATGAGGATAGTGAGTCTGGCGGATATGTGGTAGAAATATTACAACCAGATCCATCAAACCCCTTGGAGACAGTACAGAGGTTCGTGGAGGAGCTCCAGCACATGGGGCGAGTAATGATGCAAGTGGGGCACATTTCGAAGGACCTTAAGATTGGTCGATCCCCATTAGTGGGCCAGGAGGTGCAGCGACTCAGAGGGTTTGTACAGATGGGGTGTGAGGCAAAGTTCACTCACATTTTCACTAACCAAGGTTGGTCGTCAAGCGAAACTGCAACAATGCTCAGAAATTGGCGAGGCAACCCACCAAGGATGGCAGGACGGGATGCGAGAGTCATAGAAAGCCTCTATCACATTGAGCTCGCATTCCATGATCTTTTCTACAAAGTGAAGAGGAAGTACTGTCTACCGAGTTGGCAGTAGCAACAAAGGTGGAGGCCTTCGGATGTTGCAGAAGGTGAAAGAAGAATCCGCCATAACCATGAAGAATCTGCAAGCCCAGCTAGCAGAACAGGCTCAGGTAACGGATTCACAGGCGAACCAGATGGTCACCTTGGAGGCCAAGGTGATTAGTTTGGAGGAAGGGAATCGCCAAAAGGAGGAGGTGATCCGCCAGAAGGAGGAGGAGATTAGACAAAAGGAGGAAGAGACTCGCCAGCAAGAACAGATGTGGGGTGAGAAAATCAAAAAATTGGAGGAACAGTTGGCAACCACAAGCTTGGAGACAAACAAAGTCAAGAGCCAGCTGATGGAGGCAGCCCACATGGTGAAAGCTGCCAGGGAACAAGAAATTCTTGTCGATCGCTAGCTTTGAATACGCACGGAGGAAATAAACCAATTGAAGGACCAGCACTCTTTTACCGCTACTCCCACGTCATCAGTTCATCCAGGGACGTCTTCGTTCCCCCCTTCCTCTCAATAAATTTTGTACAGCATCATTTCCTATTTTTGTTGTCTTGTCGCCTGGAAGGCGACTTACTTTGTGGGGGGGATGATGTAGGTGGTCAAATATCCTTAGTATAGTCGGCCGTAGTCGGCCAAGTTATTATAATTCAATAAACTATAGTCTTAGTGGGAATAATTATTGGCATGTACATTCGGGTAATTAAGTCTCGATTAGTTGTAGTGGGTTGTTATGGAATGTCATGACGGTTGGTTGCTCAACCACCACCGAACATTATATGTACTCAGTTTTGTAGTCGGGAGGGGGCATTATGATTATGAGTCCATGATTGATAGTACGGATATACTTTGTGATTGTACATGGTGATATTTACTGGAATGAATACAAGCATCTCATGATTCAAGCATATTATATTGTTCTATTCTATGTATTGCATATAGTTCAGTTTACTTCCTATGTACGTAGTACGTTGATCTAGACACTCTGCGAGGTAAACAAGGTCTTTTTCTTTAAATAGAAGAAAAAATCCTTCAAAAGCCTATAATTTTGCCTTCAAAATAAATCATCGTTGAGATTAAATTAATTAAGAAGGATTGCCTCCTTAGTTTTTGCCTACTGTATTCTATACCTGTCATCAATCCAATGGTTCTAAAGTTCTGAAAAATCTCTGACTTCCCGACAGTAGTTAGAAAGTTAGGAAAACCCGCGACAAAGCTAGAAAGTTAGGAAATTTAAGCAACCCGCGACAAGGTTAGAAAGTTAGGAAATTTCGGAATCCCGCGATGAGGTTAAGCAATTTGGGAATCTCACAACATCAAAGTTTCCAGCATTTTTAAACTTTGCAACCCGCGACAAGGTTAGAAAGTTAGGAAATTTGGGAATCCCGCGATGAGGTTAAGAAATTTGGGAATCTCACGACATCAAAGTTTCTAGCATTTTTAAACTTTCATATAGAATTTAGATTGACATCAAAAAAAAAATTCCCAACATTATGCTTTGACTGAAAGATGAAAACCTTCATTATCTTCCAAAAATCAGCTCTGTTTTGCTTGAAATTTGAATAGCAAAAGGAGTGGGTTCTTCTGAGCAAAACCCAAAAATCTTTTAAGCTCTAGCAACCAGAAAATTTGAACTTGGCCTTATTTGCAAATTGTCGATGAAAATGGTGAAGCTAAAAATCTTGCAAACAATGAGACATTTGAGCATGAAAACTTGTTCGATTGGGTGTAATGGAGATGAAATCATGCCCATAAGAGGAGTTTGCACCAACTAGCATAAATTTTTGAAAATTAATTATTTTCATGACTTGGCAAGCTCAAAGGCATGTAAGGAAATGCACTAAAATTTGAAAATTTTCAAGTTCAAATTTTGGGGTAACATGGGCTCTGACTGCGGACTATATTTTTGTAGAAAATGAAGAGAACTCCAGAAGCTTTGGGGCAGACCAATCCAAGTTCATTGGGTACGACGTCAAAGAAATAGCAAGGGAGCACAAGGAGCCAGAGCAAACCAAAACCGGACAAAACAGGAAAGGAAACTACACTACTGGCACACCAAAAACTCCTACTATATACATGGTCATAAGACCCTACCTCCAAAGAGCCCGATGTTCATGCAAAGCCATTCATAGGCTGAGAAAAATGTCCCTTTGCAGAAAACTAGATTGTGGCTACATAATGAGGCTAAGAGTAACTTCCACCATGCAACTACTGTGATATGAGACCGCCAATTGATAGGTTGTACGAACTTTGTAAATACACAATCGTGCCCAAACAAACATCCTTCATCAAAAAAATTTGGAACATGATTTATTCTTCTTGTGACTTCACATGGGATACTGGTAGAAAAGTGTGGGTCATCATTGACAGCAAAAACACCTTTTGATTTTTCCATCTCACCATTATCCAATGCCCCAACGCTTGCATTTTTGCTGGCTGGAAATTTATCTTCCTGTAGTGGAAGCAAAACCTTTTTCTCGCATGAAGTATTATCTTCAGCTTGATGGTCCATCCCATTCATTTCCACATTTTCGGGCTTGATAAAACCAGACTCATTTTGTTCAACACCATTATGAAAAGGAAAAAGAAACGGACCCATACAATCTTCTTCAAAAGAATCAGAGTATTCAAAAAGAGGATTATCTCTTACTCTTGAATCTTTGCTACATCTCATCGGCAGATACAGTGCATTAAATGTGCTCTTAAAATCTTCATGCTCCCTATTGAGAGCTTCAAATAATGATGCAATCATTACCTTCTTTTATGTCACCAAAGCTACAAGTGAATGCATCTATCCCAACTTCTGTGATGTGGCCATTTCTATCTTCAACTCCACATAAGAAGTCTTCTTTCAAACAATCCAGGCACCAACTAGGAATAAAAGTAATATTAGAATCTACTGATGAATTGCAGGATTGTTCAATATTGCTGGTCTGTACGCATGTCAAGAGAGGTTCTGGCTTTTCATTTTCAACATGTAAATAATAATTTTCTGCAACAGAAAGTGTTGGGATGCTTGCTTTATCAAGAATTGTTAGATTTTTATGAGAGGAAATAGGAGAGATTTGCCTTTCTCTTTCTTTAACAGGATTCTTTTGCAATAGAGGTTTCTTTTCTGAATAAAAATTATGATTAAAAATTATTTCAAAATTTGAAACTAATGCAATAAACGGAAATATGAGACTTTATATCAAGGCAACAAAGCACGCTCAAGACTTTATTTCCTCACACTTCTTGGCACGAAACAATAAACGAAAATCTGAGATTTTTATATTGGGGCAGCAAAGCACGCTTAGGACTTTATTTACTCAAACTTCTGGGACAAAGTTACAATTTCGGGACAGCAAGTTGTGGCAAAATACACGCAACATGTGATCAAACCAGATTATGATTCACACAAAACACCTGCACTAAACAAGGATTTGCAGCTAAGGAGGCATGCAAACTTGCTCTTTACACAAAGTGAACTAACACTAATCGATAACAAACATGAAGGCATAGGCTCAAAAATTTTGTTATCACAAGCACGGTTCTGAACAACACTGAACAACAAAGAGAAGGCACTAAAGGCACTTGTGTCTTGTTGTCACTAGTATGGCTAAAGAAAAATGAGCAAAGGCTGCTCTTATTTATACACAACCAAAGGAGTAGGGAACCCTAAAATCCCCTTGCTTTTACAACTACTGCTTGCCAATATGCAAGCTTTATTTCTAAACCTAAAGAGGATAAACATCTAACACCTATGAAAACCTAAAAACAAGGAACGCACCAACTCATTACAACTCTTCTTCAAAGAATGGATAAGAATGGAGATGAAAATAGAAAGAAAGCTTCTAGAAGATCGTTGCTTTAAATCTCGGCCATATCCACCAAAAAGATGATTTATTTCTTGTTTTTCGAGTGGAGAATGCTACTGAAAATAGAATGTTGCTTTGTCTTTGAAAAAACAATTTCTCCAAAAAACGTTGTGACCTGGGTTTTGTAGAAAATCACGTTCCGGAGAAACCCAGATGCTTGGAAACTGAAAAAGCTAAATCCATCCTAAAAAAGCAGTCAAAAAGCAGTTTCTAGAAGAGGGAAAAAAAATTCAATGCTCAAGAGGACGAAAAAGCAGAGAGACCCATGCGATCAGAAACGGAGAAAGCTGAGTGGTTGTTTTGAAAGAGCAACACCCTAGAAGTTTGGATTATGAAAAAGTGTTCCTTTTTGCTCTTTGATCTCGGAAACACGAAGAACACCGAAAAAGCATGTCGTTTGGGTCTTCAAATCTTCGTTGAGGAAAAAGAGAAAATCTTCATGCTCTGGGCTCCAACCTATAAAAAAAGAATAATGAAAGGCAAAATCTTCCTTAAATAAGTTGTGGTTGAGAAAAATTTGCTTTCATTTGCTTTTAAATCTTTCAGAGCCAATCCCGAACAGGTTTGTTGAATGTAGACGTTGTTTGAATGTCGAAAGATGGAAAATTTAAAATTTTGGAAAAAGTGACTAAGGCATTGAGCCTCGGGCACCCTTCTTAGCCTGAGGCTCTTTTTCCTGGCAGACTTAGTCAAATTTCTTGAATTTTCAACTTTTTTGCTTGATTTTGACCTCTTGTTGATCTTTGATTTCTGAGTATGCAGAGTATCCTGTGAACTGGCGGAGGATTTCATCGCGGAGCTGGAGTAGATCTGACGAAGTTGTCTTGGAGGCAAATTTTCATAAAAGATTCATCAGCCCCTCAAAATGTTGGGTGCCCTTCTTCTCTAGGGGCGCCCATCTTCACCAGTGTTAGTTTTTATTTCACAAATTTCAACCTTCTGTGTTTTCTCAATCTTCTGATGAATCTTAAACTTCGGGAGTTCAGGAGGTCTAGTGAACTAACCGACTGCTCCGTTGCATAGCTTGGCAAAGTTTGACGAGAGGATCCAAGAAACTGCAACTGCCAAAACTACCATCTTCTCCAGGGGCGCCCATGATCACTAGACTTAACCATTTTTCACATTTTTTTAGATTTCTATACTATCTCCTCCCTTTCAGACGATCTAACCATTTTGGATGATCCAAAGCTCCGATAGGCTGATGGCTGGACTCGTCAGATAGCTAGAAAGATTTTATGGGGGGTCTCTTGGGAGTGATGTCTCCGGAAAAGTTGATTTCGATTTTCAAAAGCTTGGGCGCCCTTCTTCTTCTAGGGCGCCCAACTTCACCAGAGTTAGTCAATTTTTAAGTATTTTCATCTTTGCTTTTGATTTTCTTCATTCTACACAAGTTTACCCCTTTGATCATTTCATGATATCTGACGATGAACAAATCTGACGAGCTAGACTAAATCTCGAGAAAAGTTGTTGGGGACTGCAAACCCTAAATTTATCTTTTGAGCACTCAAATCCTTGGGCACCCCTGACTGCCTAGGGCACCCAACACTCCCAGACTTAGTCATTTTTTCACGTTTTTTAACCTTTCCAGTTTGCTACTTCTTCAAGACTTCTTTGTTTGATCTAAGATTTTGGTTGACAGAATGGTCAGATGATCGTGCTGATTGATTTGCTACGGAGTCGAGAGGATTCTGAGCAACAATGGTCTGGAGGCAGAAACCCTAACTCTGACATTTGATTCCTTTAAAACTTGGGCACCATTCTCCTTCAAGGGCGCCCATGGCTGGCAGACTTAGCCATTTTTTATGCAATTTTCAACTTCTACCTCATTTGACATGCCTTAACTACTGTTGATTGCTAGAACAAAAATGTTTCTAAGGCATTGAAGTATGGGCGCCCAAACTGAGCAGGGACGCCTGGATTCACCAGCCTTAGTCAAATTTTTGTATTTTTCAATCTTCCTTTCACTATTCCTCATTTTTCGTGCACGTTCCTCGTTGACGGCTTCTGTTTGACGCTTGAACGTCTGATTCTTACACCTGGCAGCTAACTCACCTCCATTGATAACCTTGATTCTCCAGAAAAAGCTTTTGAAAAAGCAAAATAGACCCACTAGGGTAAAACTGATCTTTTTCTGATTCTAACAGCACCAACCTGATGAAGAAGTATTTTAAGCCAATCAAAATCAATCTCACTAGAAGCCAAACTTTTTGTTTCTAGATATTTTCTATTTTTAGAAAATTTTGCAAGTATCCATTTCAAAAGAAACCCAAAAAAAGTTTCTATTTTTAGAAAACCGCTAAAAATAGAAATTTTCCTAAAATTTAGGGTTGAAAAACTGAAATCTAGGTATTGTTGATTTGGTCACTCTGAGCCGATCTAGATTGTTAGATTTTGAAAATTTCAAGGTTTTGACCCCCATGCAAGACGTATCCCCAATTTTGACCTTTTTGACAGATTTAACAGTATTTGGACTCATTTCTTCAAAATGCTTGTGTGTAGCAAAATTTTTAATTTGGGGTACAACAAATTTCAACAACCATTCAAAATGCCTGTGTGTAGCAAATGCCTGTGTCCCCATCATACTAAAGCGATTAAGATAAGTATATTTTCTAAATACTATTTCATTTCTCAAATAAGATATCTATAACTATATATATATATAAGTGTGTGTATATATATATATATATACATTTAAAAATATAACCATATAGCAAATAAAATATACTTAATATATATTTATATTATCATTAATATAATTAGATATTCAAATAAAATATATTTAAATATATAGAAGCATATACATATTTTTATATAACGAAATATATTTAAAATCTATATATATGGAGACACGGAAATACATATATTTGAATATACTCATGCAACAAATATAATACATGTGTTCTACTAATTATTTGTTTATGTAGCAATAAAAAGCCAGTAAAACAAATACGAAGGAAGGACCAGACGCATCTTCTTGGAGAGGTGCGATGATAGCTATTTCTAGGAGAATCCTGAGGGGAGGGAAAAGAGGGAAGAAAGGAAATACGAATCAAGGAAGCAGGAAAATAATTTAGAGGCAATGTCCAAGTCAATAAATAAATCAAAGGAGTCATCAAGGAATCACGAGTTAAGTCTGGAAGGGAGCGATCTGAATTAGAGGATAAATAAATCAACAAAGGAAGCAATTCAAGAGCCTGCAATCAAGGGATACATAAAGATTAAGAGATAGTGACCAGACCAGATGTCACCTACAGATTCCTCAAGGGCGGCAGATGAGTAAATAGGAACCGATTCAGTTTCATGACATAAATCACCACGGGAAGTAGCAAGAACTTGGGCGTATCATCAGGAAAGAGTGAAGACTTAGGAGCAGCGATCAGGAAAGAAGGAAGACATCCTCTCAAATTGGTATCTGCAGTATACACTTCCAGATTTGGACTTTCGAATCTTGAAAGCATTTTGAGAGTTTAGGTTTGAAATTCATCAATTGCTCAGATTGAAAACAACGTTGTTTCAAAGGAATAGGGAACATCACACTCTTGCGAATCAATCAGCGACAAGAATATCTACGGAATAGGTGGAGATATATACAAAGATTTGGAAATCGGTATGCAGATACATAGATAAAAATACATATATAAGGGGAAAACATATAGTATTTAGGGACAAATGATCCAGAACTCTGCGTAGCCATCATCTCCTTAAAATATTGATGCAAGATAGTTAGAAACAACATCCCATATCTATTGCATGTATTCACATTTATATTCAGGAACAGCTTTGTATTCACTTATCAAATTTCTATTTCCAAATTAATGTTGGAACTAATTTCATGATATGAAGTTACATTATTTATAATTCAGAAGCATTAATTATTGGATGACAACCTTTGTGTCAATCCAATAACAAATAATCGGAAAATCATTGATCTGAACCGGGATCATCACAGTGGTATCAAAGCCAAGTTTTGCCATCCTGTAGGGCAGAAGTGAATGCGAACCTACCACAGGAAAGGAACAATGGCTGATAAATTGGCCCAAGAACTTAAAGCACTCATGGAGCAGACAAACGAAAAGTTTGAGAGAACTAATCAGCTGATCCTCCAAGCCCTCCAAAGCATGAATAACAACAATTCCAATGAAAGAACCAATCCAAGAAAGGAACTGCACTCAAACCATTCCGAAAATGAACACTCAACTCAAAGCTCCACACTAAGACCAACCATGCCTCAATTCATTCAAAAGGTCATTGAAGAAGAAGAAGAAGAACCAAACACCAATAGTGCAAAAGATATTGCTCTTTTGTATGCCGGATTAGACCCTGCAATCCAAAGGCTTATACCATTTAAAGAATATTATGAAGTCAAGACCCAAGGCAATCCAAATCGGAGGAAGAACCATCCTAACAAAGAGCTAAGATCAAGAATTAATAAGATGACCTTAACTTACTTTGACGGCTCCGGGAAGTTCACCGCTCAATCAAGGGATCAAAAGCTTGATACCTACCTATCTCTTAGCCCCATGATTGAAGAAAACACCATTAAATTCGCTGTCCTCCACTTATCAGGTACAACACATGATTGGTGGCATCATAGACTCATCACCCAAGGACACCGAAGTATAGTCTCCTATAGTGAGTTCACCCAAAGACTCATTAATAGGTTCGATCAACAGCATCCGGAATGGTATTTCAAGGAACTCACCCATCTCAAGCAACATGGAATGATGGAAGACTTCACAAATGAATTCCAAAAGTTAGTTGTCATGGTCCCTGACCTATCCCAAAGAAGGCTCACCTACCTTTTCATTGAAGGACTCAAGGAACCAATCAAGAACATAGTGAACCCCTTAGAACCTCAAACCTTGGGGGAGGCAATTCAAAGAGCCATGAAGGTGGAATCCGGCTCTTCGAAGGAAAGATCGAAGAACCCTTCATCCCAGCCACAACCCAAACATAAAGAGAGAATAAAGAAAGAGCATGTTACTTTTGTAATGAACCATGGGTTACAAGACACCAATGCCATGACAAGGAAGCAATCAAACGAAGGGAAGCATTAATGAAGAAAGGCTTATGCTTCAGATGCAATGAGCCTTGGGGACAAGACCACCAATGCAAGAAGGGGCAAATACATAAAATTGAAGAAGCATGGGATGAAGAGAAAAAGGAAACCAAAAGAACAAGAAGTTACACTTAAAGGGTTGTTGAAAGGATCTCCAAAGGAGGCTTCATGCAGAGGAATGGAAAGGACTCCCTAAAGAATATTCTATATGGGAAAGGGAAGAAACTATTAAGGCTTTCAAAGATAGACAAACTCAAGAAGGGCAAGATATAATGAGCCTTGACTAGAACAAAGAAAAATAAACTATTATATGTAATATTTTTAAAATAAGTTAATAAGACATTGATCTTGCTCATAAGCATCCCATGAAGATAATTTGCTTAAGGATGGATATACTCAAATAGGGTATCCATAAGGCCTAGACAGGACCAAGGCTCCTTCGGGGATCTTAAGGATGGATACACCAAAATAGGGTGTCCATAAGGCCCGAGAAGTGAAAGGCTCGCTTCTGGGATTCAGGCTGGGTACTTTTAAGAAAAAAGAAAAGAGGGTACCCAGAAGGCCTAGGAAGAGATTAAGAGTAACAAGGTTACAATCTTTTCACAAGATTATAAGGCTGGATAGACTTAGCAAAAGGTATCCAGAAGGCCTGGAAGGAGACTAAGGGTAACAAGGTTACGGTCTTCTTCCAGGATTAGGCTAGAAATACTCATGGTTGAGGTATCCAGAAGGCTTGGAAGGAGATTAAGTGTAACAAAAGAGTTACGATCTTCATCCAAGATAGGACAAGTAAACCAAGGAGGAATTGCTTGAGGACAAGAAAAATCAAGAGGGGGAGATTTGTAATGTCTCCATCACAAAGATAAGTATATATTTGATATATTTATATTTTTGTAAATATATGCATTCAAATAGAATAATCATTATAGAACATTCTCCTTTAAAAACATAACTAACCTGTGTGTCATTAGTGACAGATGAGAGGAAGAGATCTTAGGAGAAACTAAGGTGTTTTCTTTTTGCTTGAGGACAAGCAATATTAAGCGGGGAAGACTTTTGATGTCCCCATCATACTAAAGCGATTAAGATAAGTATATTTTCTAAAAAATATTCCATTTCTCAAATAAGATATCTATAACTACATATTTAATATAATTAGATATTCAAAATATATTTTAATATAACTATATATTTAATATAATTAGATATTCAAATAAAATAATATATATTAAATATATTTTATTTGCTATATGGTTATATTTTTAAATGTATTTATATATATATAGTTATAGTTATAGTTATAGTTATAGATATCTTATTTGAGAAATGAAAGAGTATTTAGAAACTATACTTATCTTAATCGCTTCAGTATGATGGGGACATCACAAGTCTCCCCCACTTAATATTGCTTGTCCTCAAGCAAAAAGGAAACACCTAAGTTTCTCCTAAGATCTCTTCCTCTCATCTGTCACTAACGACACACAGGTTAGTTACGTTTTTAAATGAGAATGTTCTATAATGATTATTCTATTTGAATGCATATATCTACAAAAATATAAGTATAACAAATATATACTTATCTTTGTGATGGGGACATTACAGCCTCCAATTCTTGTACTCTACTTCTTTTCAAATGAAAACTAATTTCTAGGTCCTTGGCAGCAATAAATACACATAGTTGAATGCTTTCGTTTGGTTGCTCATTTTAAGGAATCTTTTTCAAAAACCAATTAAATCTCTCCACAAACTCTCTAATAAATTCATCTTTTTCCTTCTTTATTTGAAGAAATTCAATCAACAATGCATATATATCAACTGTCGGCTTAAATCTTCCAAGAAACCTCACCTTCAAACTGTCCCAGCGGTAATGCATCCACCTTCTAAATTATGAATCCATTTTGTTGCTCGCCCAATGACGCTTTCAACAAACAGCCGCACAAACACATCTTCTTCTTCAACCCCAAGGATTCCACATGCAACAGCAAATGCTTGAATATGATAATCTGGATCTTGAGAATCTTCACCACAAAATTTAGGAAAATATTTTCTTGAACCTTCAGGTATGGTTGTATATTGAGGCAAAGCAAATGGTCCAATTTGAGTTCCCCATGATTGGAATCAACCAAAGCCATAAAACTGGAATTCTTTTACCACAGAGATCTTTCATAAACACAGAGTCGCCAACCTTTGTCCTCGGGTAGGCACCTTCAAATTTCTAAGAGAACAAAGCACCAGCCACTTCGTCCCTAGCGAAGTCGCCAAAAATCTGTTAGCATATAGATTTGTCACTTTAAACTTATACTCCTTGCCCACATTAATGACAAACAGGCCAACAGTTGAGTCACTTGCAATGATAATTGCAAGTGCTCTCTACTTATTTTAAAGGCATAGCTACCTTCAAATGATTTGCAATGAATTGAAATACTGAGTATGCTTTTAACCGGAAAACAGAAAAGGCAAACTACCATCTACCCATAACCATGAAATAGATGTGCAAGATTGAAACAGAAAGAAGTGAGTGTAAATAAATGACACAAAGTTCACATATCACACCCACGATTAATACCCAGTTAAAGAATGAACAGCAGACTCTCTCTCAATAGATGAATTAATTTGAATTCAAAGCTTCAGAAATAAACACATGCACAGTTTAATATAACAGATAAACATTGAAGAATAATTTATAAAGACCCACAGTTTATTGCAATCAAAGGGAAAATATTAATAAATTCAAAGATTCAAAAATATTTCCTTTATTCCTCCAATGCCAAAATGTCAATTCACAGACTCAACATCCCTGTACAATAAAACTGAGTTGAAAAGAAAAACCAAGCTGCTCCCCTATTCCCGAATAGCTAAAAAAAAATCCCCTTCTTTAGAAAGATTTTTACAATATATAAGTCTCCCCCAATGAGACTCTTTTTGTTTTTGTAGCCGCTTCATGCAATACAGTTTTAAATGAAAGATTAAAAAAAAAAAAATCTCCCGTGTTGTAACCGTTTCTTGAAAATAGCAATAAAGGTCTTTTACTTTAAATAGAAGAAAAAATTCTTCAAAACCTATAATTTTGCCTTCAAAATAAATCGTCATTCAGATAAAATTAATTAAGAAGGATTGCCTCCTTAATTTTTTGCCTGTTGTATTTTGTACCTGTCATCAATCCAATGGTTCTAAAGTTCTAAAAATCTTTGATTTCCTGACAGTAGTTAGAAAGTTAGGAAAACCCGCAACAAGGCTAGAAAGTTAGGAAATTTGAGCAACCCGCAACAAGGTTAGAAAGTTAGGAAATTTGAGCAACCCGCGACAAGGTTAGAAAGTTAGGAAATTTGGGAATCCCACGACATCAAAGTTTCCAGCCTTTTTAAACTTTCATATAGAATTTAGATTGACATCAATTATTTTTTCCCAACATTATGCTCTGACTGAAAGAAGAAAACCTTCATATCTTCCACAAATCAGCTCTGTTTTGCTTGAAATTTGAACAGCAAAAGGAGTGGTTTCTTCTGAGCAAAACCCAGAAATCTTTTAAGCTCCAGCAACCAGAAAATTTAAACTTGCCCTTATTTGCAAATTGCCAATGAAAAAGATGAAGCTAAAAATCTTGCAAACAATGAGACATCTGAGCATGAAAACTTGTCGGATTGGGTGTAATGAAGATAAAATCATGCCCATAAGAGGAGTTTGCACGAGCTAGCATAAATTTTTGAAAATTAATTATTTCATGACTTGGCAAGCTAAAAGGCATGTAAGGAAATGCACTAAAATTTGAAAAATTTCAAAGTTGAAATTTTGGGGTAACACCTATCAAAGCATAATAGTAAGCATAGACAAAAACCTATCAAAGCATAATAGTAAGCATAGACAAAGTAGTGAATTGTTTGATAAAATGCCTCAAAGAAATGTGGTCTCATGGAATGCCATGACAAGCAAATGCATAGACAAGACAGTGAACCGTTTGAATTGTTTGGTAGAGTGTAGACATGTACGAAAAATGTGGTAGCATAGGCAAGGCAGTGAATTGTTTGTTAAACATATAATGCCTCAATTTCAAAGACGTGGTATGTTTGATAAAATAGACAAGCAAATGCATAGACAAGGAAATGAACTATTTTATAAAATGCCTCAAAGAAATGTGGTATGTTTGATAAAATAGACAAGCAAATGCATAGACAAGGCAATGATCTATTTCATATGACCTTCTTTGAGGCATTTAATCAAACAATCCAGTGTCTTGTCTATGCATTTGTCTCTAGTATAGTTGGAAATCATTTGGTAGATCTGTGCAAAATGTGGACACACAAATCTATTTTATAGAATACCTCAAAGAATGGTTGCATGAAATGCCTACCTAAAGTAGAAATCGCAGCCCACAAGTGCTTAAAATCACGAGTAGCAGAAATGAGAGTTCTGAAAAGCAGAAACCACAGGTGCTTCAAATCGCTAGCAGCAAAAGTGAGTGGCCCAAAAATTGCCTCCAAAACGTGCCTGAAAATGTCGTGTGGACGGAATAAATAGGGTTTTGGCACAAAAAAGGGTTTTTTTGTTATGTCCGCATTTTTTATATGCCAAGAAGAAGAATTAGATTGATTAATTAAATATTAAAAAACAGACTTGCTTGGCTTTAAAAGGCCTTTTTAATTATTTAATTAATTAAATATATAATATGACTTTATTAAGAGATTAATCAAGACTATATTCTTAATAAAGTCATTAATGTAAACAAATCAATTGATTCAACGAAATGGTGGGAAAGATTAAAATGGAGGTTGGCGGTCATTTTGGATCAACACGAACATTTTACATATTGTGTGGTTTGATTCTGGTGAACCTAAGAATGAAAATTCTCAGTGGGTGAAGGCCATTGTCTGGATGGAAACCAAGCATGGCAAATTAGTCTCATGATCATTTCTCTATCACTTCAATGGTGCAGGTTTTTGAAGTATTGGCATCTCTACTCATTCAAGAGTTTCTCACGGGATCGAATTTATTCTACTAGCAACCTCAGTTCTCATCGATGTGCACTAGGCAATATTGGGGCCGATATTGAGCTTATCCAATATAGGTCTTTGTGTTGATACGGCCCAATACAAATCGTCGAGCCAGTGTTGTGAATTTAAATATGAGTGATTCATAAAGAATGGGATGCACATCTTGTTGTTGCCGTTATAGGAGGGATATGTCAGGCGAACCATCTGAAGCTGTTGAGTGTTCCTGGTGTGTGCTTGTTGTTGCCGATATTATCTTGTTTGTATGTCTTGCTGCCTTATTTGTATCCATGGTTGGAGAGACCTAAAGTTGTATATATGTGCAACGCCATTGACTTGTTATCAGCAACTGTATATTGTTCGTGTTGTAGTCATATCGGGAAAGGCCTTATGATATTTTGTTGATATTGAAGAGCACAAAGATATACTGAGACGGGGGGGGGGGTGAATCAGTATATCAATAAACTTTTACCCTCTTACTTATTTATCAACTTCAAACTTAAACATACATCAACTATTTGATATGAATCAATTTACACAAGTTAACACAACTTTTATTGAAATGATTTTTTCAAAGTAGGCACCAACCTACAGATTTATAATAAGATGATTTAGTAGGACACAACCTACAAGGAACATCCAAACCTTTATAACTTTAGTAGGCACCTACCTACAAGGAGCACCAGCCCCTAATGCAAGGCACCAACCTTGACTTGATGGTTGCAAGATGATGCCTTCAATCTGACCTGCACTATCCCAATCCTCCAATCTGCCTTTGGTGATGAATGATCTCACACTTAGCCCACACAAGGAGATGGGACTTCAGACTTAGAATGCTCTCTTACCACATCCACACTCTCATAATTCTTTCTCTTTTATATCCATATGCCTCTATACAAAGGGAAGCATCTTTTTGAAGGAAGACATCCTTTTGAAAGGACACGTCACTTGATTTAAGTCTTGTCTTTTTGTTTAGTTTGTCTTTTTCTTATTTTAAATGAATCGCACCTCTCTTTTTTTTTTTTTTTTACTTTGCTGAAAGATCACATTACTTCAAAAATAAATCGTATCTTCCCAGAACCTTAATTTCTGCCTTACACCTTCAGATTTTTTATTTTTTTATTTTTTTTATTTTTTGTCTTATCTGACTTTTGTTCTTTCTGTATTTTGTCTTTTAGTGACTAAAATGCTTTCTGAAGTAGATACGTCCCTTAAAGAGAACAAACGGTGATCACTAATAATCACTATTTTAGATATCTTCACTAATCGTGACTTTTCATTTTAATCACTGACTTCACTGTTAATTATTGTCTTCATAATAAGTTAATCGTTGCACTTTAATGACTGATTAAAATTTCAATTATATGATCTTCACCAAGTCTGAGTGCTGGATATAATATTTAAATCTGAATAAACTGTCCCAGAATAAGACAGCAAACTCGAATCTGATTAAGCCACCAATCTGATTTATTCTGTCTTGACATCAATTATAATTTATTTCCAACCTGATGATCTGATTTCATTCGTCTATTCTCCTTTTTATGCTTCTTACAAATTCAATATTCCTTTAATGATCTTTCTCATTTGTAGATCTGCAGGTGTCCCTCTTATCCCTAACTCTTTTGTATGATCATAGCAACACCCATTTCTCATGCCACTTTTGACATCTCTTCCATCAATAACAACTTCCAATAAACTTGTCCATACATTTGACGCCTTGTGTTTTACACCATTGAGCAATGTTGTGATCGATTTTAGGCAAGCACGTCCTGTAGCATTTGTTCCAATCGAATAGTTCATGATCGATGAAAAACTCCATTGATCTCAACAACCTTTATGAATGGAATTAGTTTTGATTACTACACTTCGTGTTTCATGAAATGTTTACTTCAATAATATACTTTGATCTGATATGACTTGATATGTAATTGAATGAACTCGATTGAATGATCCATGTTCTTTGTACCTCATTTGGGCATATCTGCATGATTTGTGGTATTTGATATCACTGATAATTTGACATCAATGACAATATTTCCAACAGATATGACAAGAGTCAATCATCCTGTGAATATATATCATTGCCAACTTTGATATTTGGCTCTTCATATTTGTGTTGTTGTTAGTGTTATTTCCTGGCATCACTTGTTATGTCTATATTACTACTGGAAACACAAGCATGTCTACAAAATTTCCTGCTCCAATTTGTAATCATTTTGAAATGTGATAAATACTGAGAAGTCAATGTACAAGGAACATTATAGACATTTTTAACCATTTCTTGCATCTGTGTGTTCTCTGCTATTTAGTATTTACGTTTTGTATTGAGCAAAGTAGTCAATGTAAAATTTGTCCTATTTGGTCTGCAACTATCTCCTTGTTATGGGATGATCTGCTCTTCCATTCATCATGGTATGAAGTGTCTATTATGCCAATGTTTTATGACAACATCCAATGAATCATATAAATGCAAACTCAACTGTTAAAACCAGTAAGGAAAAACACTGGAAACATCATGAGGATTTGAAGCTAAGGATACAAACCTGACTCAAGATCATTACAATGGTATCAAAGCCATTATCTTGCCAACCTGAGGTTACTCAACCAGAATACATCAATGGCGAGAATTAAGAATGGGAGATTGTTACCTACTTTTCTTCCTACCTCGCCAACAAAAGAGAAGCCTAGCCTAGAGAAACTATTGAAAGACCTTGCCCAATCACAACAAAAGATGAATCGTGATTTTGCTCAATCTCAACAAAAGATGAATCGTGATTTTTCTCAATCTCAACAAAAGATAAATCGAGATTTGCGACGTCTTGCAGATTCGCTTCCAAGAAAATCTAAGCACTCTAATGAATCATCCACACCTACGAGTAAGGGAGATGATGATCTATTTGCATGAGAAGAGGATAGAAAAACTGCAAGGGAGGCTTGCAAGAATCTTTACGAGGAGTTTGAGAAGCATACTGATGTATATGAGATTAAAAGGAAAGGATTTTATAATGATTCTAACGATGTGCCCTTGTTTGATCACCACACTATCCAATCATCCATGGTTGAAGAATGTAATGCATCCTCAAGTGAGATGGCAAAATCTAATGTTGACAATCTTTCTACACATGAAGACAAATCAGAAAAGATAGTGCATGGATTACTTTCCTCTTTGCAAGAAGATTTAGAGATGTCACAATTGCAGTCGTGGTTCTGTTAGATACAATATGGAGATATGCTAAGGAGTTTAATTTTGAATTGCCTAGGATTGTGACAGACAGTGGCATTATTGATATTGATGACTCAGAGCATTTTGGGCGTAAGATGCTGCGAGGTGTTACCAAGGAGGTTAGTAAGTCTTGGCAAGATGTTTTGACTAGTGTGATCAAAATGGTGTAGCATCGGCATGGCGGGTCTTTCTTGAGACAAACATGGGACCCTGGGATTTTATTTGGTTTGGCATGGATTAGTTCAAATTTTTTGGAGTTGTGGTGGCATTGCTTGAGGACAAGCAATTTTGGGAAGGGTGGACTGTAATGTTCCCATTTTAAGCACTACACTTTCCAGTGATTGATAGCCCATCCCTAGATGCCCGTAGGCTAGTTAGAGGTCGAATTAGGGTTTTCAGTTGCTTGGAAGTTTCTTTTGCGAATTTGAGGGCTTTCATGTTGGAGTTTTGCAGTTTGGATTTTGGATTCCTTCTGAGTTTTCAGAGAGCTTCACAGTGGTGTGACATGCAACTACAATGGAGGATTTTCCCGGACTTACTATTTTTAGTAAGTACGACGACCACTTGGATTGTGGTTAAAGAAAGCTTGAACGATGTCAAGGATGTTGATTGATACTACTTCTAGAAATCAAGTGTTAGAAATTGCCGACCCTATGAAGGAATTAGGTGATAATGAAATAACGGAGGCAGACTACAAGATTACACATGTTGATATGGGGCCTCCGACACTTGAAGGTGATGTATATCATGCTAACTATTCAGTTAATGCTTTAATTAAAACAATAAAAGAAGAGAGAAAAGAGACGGTCAAGCTGCAAGCTGAAGTCTTTTCTTCGGGTAACTTTATCTCTTCCATGGTTACTCCTCCAGCACCCAATGGAGCCTCAAGTTCTCAGGTAGAGGGTATTGATATGCTTGCCATTCAACAAATTAAAAAGAATCTGAGTTACTCTAGAGCAGCCAATGAGTGGATTGGTAATATATCTCAAGAAGCTATCTTCTTTGTCAGTAAATCCATGCTCTTTTACACTCGGGTTACCAATAAAAGGAAGGAATTGATGGTAGAACTTCAACAAGTCAAAAAGGATGAAACCAACCACTATGTCCTCTCTCAAGAAGTGAAAGAATTAATTTCTATGGATTGGCCGGCATTAATTGGTGAGCAAATTGTGAGTGATCCCAAAGAGCTGGATTCTTCCTGTTCCGATTCATTGGAATGGAAACTGAATATGTATGATAATCGGGTGAGAGAAATTAATAAGGCACTTGAGCAGTACTTTGAAATGTTGGTGGAGATTAGAGATAGTTGTCATAATCTGGATGTGGAAATTACTGATGAGTTTGATGAAAGGATTCTAGATATGAAGGAGGTTTCTCTGAAATTCAGGGAGATATTCAATAACGAAAAAGTTGACCCTACCACAATGACGTGGGAATCCTTCTCAAAGCTCAAGAGATTACAAATTCATCTAAATTCCTATAAATCTGAAGAGAATAGGAGATTTGAAGCATTGGTCGAATCTGATATTGCTTTGGCCAAATGGAGAACCAGATTACAGATTACTACAATGCCCAAGAGCAAAGATATATTTGCAATTGTCACCAGATATCGTGATTACAGGTCCAGAATGAAAATACAAGAAAGGTTGCTAGAGCAAGAAGTAGTTGAAGTTCCGAGAGATGAAGGCGATGAAGTGGAAAGAAATGATGCATAGTTATTTTTAGCTTTCCGTGATACTTCTTTTAATTTTGGCTCTTTTAAGTTAAAAACTATTTTTATTATGGGGTACGGTTGTTCTCAAAAAACCATTACCAAAGACAATTGGTTTATGCTTTAAATATGGGCTTAGCCGATGCAGTTAGGATCTTTTGGGCAAAACTTTGATTTTCCTCATTAGAACAAACTCTTTATGTTTTGAAGTTTTCTTTTGCAATTATCTTTCAATATAGAAAACTCATATGGTAAAGTTCATGCAGGCATAATCTTTGAGTTGTGGTGTATGGATTTATTTTGTTTATCCTCGATATATTGCCAATGATTATCTGTGTTGATGTTATGAACGTTTGACAGATTGTAATGCTATTGAATGTTTATCTTTGAATGAATGTTTATAGCAACAGATTGAGTTCAATTGAAGAATTTTATTAGTTCTGGAAATGGTTAAAGTCTTTGCACTTTTGGTTTATATTTAGATTTTGCTATGCCTTTCAAAGCTTTCTGGTTAAAAGCCCTCTGAATTTCTATTCATTGAATATCTTAGAAGGTAGCTGCCACCTTGTAAAATAAGTAGAGAATCGATATGAAATCTCGTTATATCGGTTCAACTGTTGTTACATTTGTCATTCTGTGGGAGATAGAATATAGAGTTAGGTGACAAACCTGTTAACCAACACTCCGAAGGAAGGCTCTCCAAAGTACAACTTCTCTGTAACGAAGAGATGATGTGTCGAGTGGGCGGACAGTCTCAGATTTGCGAAAAGCACTTTTGAGAAAATTTCGCCAAGCTGACAAGTGGTTCGACTTCCATCCGAAAGGAAAGCGATCAACAAAACGCGCGCAACCACCATGTGGCGCATTATGTGCCTTTCGGAAGCTAACTCCTTTTTGCGTGCGGATCTTCTTCAAGCCAAAAGTAAAGCCGAAAATTAAAAAAACTAAGGAAAAATTTTGCTTCACATGACCAACTGGGTATGATTAGCACAACTTTTCCAACAAAACCCACTTGTTGAATTTTCCAGAAACAATAAACTTATTGCCCCTATTTTTAGGGATTTTTTCTAAAAAAGTCACAAATTTGAAAATCAAACGAACTGGGTTTGTTCAGCATTGAAGCATGAACAATACCCATGTGTCAGATTTTTTCCAAAAAATACTTCTCAGCGAGTGGCTATTTTTAGGGGTTTTCAAAAGTTGTTTGAACATATCCATGTTTACAATAAATAGTCATTTTTTTTAGAATAGAGTACTCTCAAGTTGAAATGAAGACCAAAATGGTCCTACTTCACGACTTTCTAAAAAAACTCGACACGAAATGCATCAAGTGAAGCCCGTAGTCAAGTTGGTCGCCTTGGAAGGCGTAAATGACATCACTATTCAATAGATAGCCAATGCGGAAGGTAATCATTCCAAACACAGAGCCGCCACCAATTACTACCACACTGCCTTCCACATTCCATGTCAACAAGGCTTGATGATGCGGCTGCAAAGAAGATCAAATATCAAAAGCAGATTGAGAGAGGCAAAAGAAGTCAACGATTGACTAGAGGAACTGTTGACTAGAGGTGATGAGGTGTCAAACACCTAGTTAGGATCCTACCCTCCAAAATAACATTAATGACAAACAAGAGATAACTTGATGCCCCTTTCCAAGTTAACTCGCTATCCCACTGATCATGCATGTCAAATCCCACTAATTATGGATCTCTATTTTGGAGGCACCTTGTACATTGGAGTTTACTTTTAATTTACTTTCAGCTAACTGAAGTAGCTTTCCAATTATCTGCTAGGTCACCTACATTAGACATAGGAATAAATCTTGCAGATTGGCAAGAACTAATTGTTAACTCAAGGAGATTTTAGGGTTGCCTACTCCTTTGAGTTTCTATAAATAAGCGTCTTTGCTGATTATTTTGTAACTTTTATTTACTACACAGAATTGCTACGCCATTGTGCCAAGAAGCTTCCAAATCTATATTTGTTCACTCTTGGATGAGAGTTGTTTGGTTTGATCACAATTGTGTATGATTTTGTACCTTTGTTGTCCCAAATCTTTGTAATTCGTTGAGAAATTTTGACGAAATAAATCAAAAGGCACATGCAAATTGATCCAAAGTTTCAAGTTCTATCAACGTCTTGTTCTTACAATCTATTGTTTCAATCTCCCCCTTGGACAAGTGTCGTCACCTCCTTGAGTATTTTGATGTTAATGATTGTCGTTTGATGTTGTGTAATGATCTGTATTTCAGCCTACACTTTGGGCAAGTGTCATCACCTCCTCAAGAATAATGTTAGCCAGTTCATCGTATTTTGTTGTTTCTAAAAAGTTGCATCCCAACCTACACCTTGAACAAGGGTTCCTCCTCCTTGGTAATCCTGAGATTCAACTTACCGTAAAGAGTGATTGCTTGCATAATACCTTATTTCAGCATAGATTTGAGAGTTCAGAGCCTCGAACGCATTCTGTGAGACGGTCGATCCAAGTGATCCAACCAATCCATTCCCGCTCCTATGCCCTCATGCCCTATTTATCTTTAGGAGATAGGATAGATTAAAAGTTAGCCTAGATGTAGTTAAGATCTATAGAAACCAGAGAATCAGAAAACCTTAGTTGCAATGCATTGTGTTTATGCACCCTTGTGTCATACCTGCTGAGTAAAAAGATAGGAACATTTAGTTCGTTTTACTTTTACGCAAACATCAACAAACAAGAGGGAGCTTCCCCTCCATAATTTGTAGAGCAGTCATTATGCACTGTGCATAGTTGTCCATTTCCAATAAGCACTCCAGAGGTGCTAATTGAAACACCAATACTCTTGTTATTAGGTGCATGTTTTGAACTTCAAAAAATCAAAAATTTACATGATGGATTGGGTAAAATCATATACTACCTGTTGGTGTGCACTTTATTACCCACCAAACACAAAATAAAATGTCCAAAGACACTCTATCCTCTCTTGAACAAAATCACCGCATATGCTAAGATTGCGAGAAGATCGTATAGCGATTCCAAGGTTTCTTTTGTCAGGTCTAGACATGTGGATAAGCTCAGTGGGTGTTGTGATATGTAGGTAATACACAAAGGGACTTATGCTAGGCTCGTTCAATTCACAATGAAGGTCTAGACGATGAAGCTCTATTGTTTAGGTCTTGGGTCATGGACTTCAAGCGAACTGAAAAGGAGATAAGGGTTTAGAAGTTCTAATCTACTCCTAAGAATTCAAGAGACGATATTGACTCGATGAAACCAATAACCACGCTTTGCTTCGCCACGCTAGGACAACTACACAAAGTGGGTGCAATCTTCAAGGGGTGTGCTTATGATTTTCACGTCATGAATAACTACCATCAAATCGAACAATATTCATCCAAACAAAAGCTAAGCATCCACAAAGTAAGCTCAGGTTAACTTTACGCATTGAACAAAAATCATTTATTCAAAGAGAGTATGAGCAAAAGTTTCACCATAAATCAATACTTATCAGATCTTGTATTCGCCTAACATACATGAAATAAAATCTAAACTATGATGACGAATAAGAACCATGCAAACGCCAAAATAAGAGAAGTAATCACCATCAATTCAAACAATGCATTACTTATTACTTTGGCAGTCTTAAGCAACAATTTGCTTATCTCAACATGTTTTGCAACATTCTCCCATGTTTTACAAATGAGGGGCAAGCTCAATTTATAGGCTCTTCGATTACAATTTAATGGCCAAGATTGATTTTAAATCAACAGCCGAGATTACAAAATAAAACCCTAATTAGGGCTTGTCACAACTAACTACCTCTTGACCAATGAGAAAATTACATTTGGGGACACTTGTCCTTCTGCTAAATATAAGCCAATTCCATGGATAAGTCAGGTTCATTGAACCTAGAAATGTTGACTTGGAACAATTTGATTGGTTGAAAGATGACGAGGCACCACCTCAGCATGTTAGATGTCCTCCTTGGTCACCTTGTTCTTTTTCCATGCACTTGCCTTACAATATCTTTCTTTGCCAACGACTCTATCCTTTGTGCTTGTTTCTTCCTAGCTTTGATCTTGCATTTCCTTTGAGATTTTGATTTATTCTTCTCACTTGCATTTGAATCTTTGAGGTCTGAAAGTCTCCCCTTGGAGCAGATGTCTAGACTTAAAGTTATTAAACTTTTCTTTCCTGATTGCTTTGAAATTTCGTCAAGTGCCTTGAATTTGGAGAAGAACTCCCATGTGCTTTCGCCACAATGGAGGAAATTGGAACCCTCTCTGTGAAGTATTTCCCATACTTGGCCAAATTTTGGCTATTCAATTTCATTTGGTCACACCTTTATGCGGCCCATTCAACACTTAGCCAAGATTTTGGCCATCTTTATGCTCAAATGAACTTTACCTATGGATTTACATTCAATTTTGAATTTGGCTTGTGCTAAGTAGGGCAAACTCCATCCTTGGACAAGGATTTTTTTCATTTCCTCTTTACTTTTCCTCTTTATTCCTCTTCATTCTTCCTGTTTTCTTTCCAACACTTAGTCAAAATTTGATTCTTTTGTTCTAGGAAATTTCCACACTTGGCCATTTTTTTGTTTCCCCTTGGCAAATTTTACCATGTTTGTTTCTAACCTTGGCGGACTTTGGCACATGTCATGCCATTTTTCTATTATGCTTGAGCGGACTTCCATCATTGGCAAGCCAATTACTTTTTGTCTTCCTTAGGTGGACTTGGTTGCTGGTTGGACAATTTGCTTTTATCATGGGCAGACTTTGAATGACCTTGGACATTTTCCCAAGTGTCAAGGAGGAGCTCATTATTGTTTGGACGTTTTGAATTTATAGCATGGCGGACTTCACATTTTCCATGCCATTTCATGGCGGAGTTCATTGTGTCTTGGGCACTGTTATTTTTTACCTAGGAGGATTTCATCATTGGCAAGCCACTTTCCTTGCTTGCAAGGCAGACTTCATGATCAGCAGGCCATTCTTGGGCAGACATTGGACTTGGCAAGACATCTTCCTTCACTTCTCCTTGTTGGACTTGGTTGTGTCTTGGACATCTTCAATTTAGCCTTGGCAAACTTCATGATTGGTTGGCCATGTTGGGCAGAGTTGCTCATTGCTGAGGGAATTTCCTCAACACTTAACCAAATTTTGAAATTTTATTCTCCAAGGTATCAATGCTCAGCCAATTTTCTGAGTTTTTCTCCCCAAGGTATCAACACTTAGCCAATTTTCTGAGTTTTCCTTCGCGGACTTCATAGTTGTTATGCTACTTTGCTCATTTACTAAGGCGGAATTGGTGATTGTCGTGCCAAATTTTCCCAAGTGTTGGGTGGACTTCATGCATAGCTTGCATCTTTCTTGGGCGGAGTTTACATACCCTTTGCCATGTTCTTTCTGGGAGGGCGGACTTCATGCTTGCTTGGACATTCTCCTTTGGAGGGCAAACTTGGCACATGTTTGAACATTTTCCTTCTCTTGGGCGGACTTGGCCAACTTCATGCCAACTTTACCTTTGGTGGCCTTTGAAGCTAGTTGGATATCCATCCTCACCTTGGGCAGACTTTGCCAACGTCTAGCCATCCTCATGCTAGTCTCATGTTTATTTGGAAAAAACCTTGTCAAGAAATTTTCACTTGCTTTTTATACTTGGAGACACAAATTTTTTATTCTGAAGATATGAACGTTGTTACCATGACTGTAGCGACCCAATCCTAGGTCAACTTTCAAAAAAGCTGAAAAAAGGAAAAAGCAAAAAGCAGGCAAAAAAAAGCTGCTTCCCGGATTGGTCCCAAAATGCCAAAAATCAAAAAAGAAGAAAAATAAAAAAGCAAAAAAGCAGAATCCCTAAAAAATAGGAAGGTGTTAGAATTGACCCAAAGCAATGGCATTTTTCGTCTTTCGAGCCTTCTGAGCCCTTTGACGATGTCCAAACACGGTTTCAATCATGATTTCCTTAACTGACTTTGATGACCACCTGAAAACCAGTGTTCCACGGGGATGCGTCCCCCCCAAAAAACCCCGCGTTTCCTAGAGGGGGACGTCTCGGAGACTTGGGGACTTGGGGGAGACGTCCACCAACACCACCATCCCACCACTAGTGTCACTGTCTCCAAGATGCGGATAGGACTTTGAGGACGTTGGGGTGTCCTCAAGACGTCTAGGCGACTCCTAGTTGTCTCCAAGTTGTATAACTCTTATACTTATACATCTTTTTATAACTTTTTTTTCAAGTACTATATGTATTTCAACACCCTACTGCCCCCTCACTGACGTCCCCCCGCTGTCCCCATGCCGTTCCCAAATTTAGGCCCCCCATCCCCACGTCTCGGAAACACGTCCCCTGCCATCCCCCCGTCCCCATCCCCAAAACTTCGTGGAACACTGCTGAAAACTCTTAACTCCTCATTGTAAGAAAAATGGTGATTAGCAGTTGCAATGCCAAGGCAAAACCCCAAAAAAGAGGGGGTCCCCATTTGCAATGGGGCGATGTGTGAAAAGGTCGAAACACTACCAAGACTATTTTCTAACATGATGTTGGCAACTATTAGCCTTGAACAATTCATGGGCCTCTCTTTGTAAAGACAACATACTTGGGCATTCTGGGTTTGAAAAAGAAAAATATGTGTAATTTAATGATACACAACTATGAATCATCAGGCGCTATGGAGTATACTCATATCACCTCCCAAAGTGTCAAAGGACCCAAGGTAGAAAACTAAGCACATAACTCATGAAGAGCATTCAAGTACCCAAGAATTCTACCATTGCAACTTTATCTTGTGGGCCTCTTAAATCTTTGTTCTAGTTATCTGCTCCTATTTAGAAGAAATGCATCTTGTGTTACACCAATAAACAAGAGACTTAAATCAACCAAGCATCAATGGCACATGAATGACTTACTATGAATGCAAACTGTGCAGCATTTATGCCTTAGATCCCAGTGGCAAAGAATTTATATCATTCCAAAAACCAGTAATTTCCACTTTAACATGCATTGTGAAATCTTTTCTAAAGATATGCAACTCCCTTGAGGAGGAGGGTGAAATTTCTTCATGAAAAATCACAAAGCATTTTTTATTCCAAAGGAAGTCCATACCAAACAAAATACTGTATACCATAACAATTTGCAAATAACTCTAACAATCGAAGTGGTCACTAAAATAGAATATAGTCAAGAAAAAGAAGCAATGAATAAATAATACAAATCTGTCTACAGCCATGCCCACAAGATCTTGGCAGACGAACATTTCCAGAAGACATGCAGTATTGATTTATCTTGTTCATCACAAACAAATAAAAACTAAGATATGCCAGCCTTACTGAGGCTTCTCTTAACTACCAGACATTGGTGAAAACTAGCCAGCCCAGAACTTCCGAAAGGTCTTATATATCTTATTGCATCATTCTTTGGCTCCCTTCATTTAATTGGACATAGTGCAATAGGGAGTTTATGTCTTGCTCTGTCATATGTGTCCCTATATTCTTATTACTTACAACACCTTCATTTTATTTTGCTTCTATTTTTCAAATTTCCCACTTAAGGCACATTGAGCACTCCAATTATCCTGTTTATTTTGCAAATTATTATATTTGGTTATCCTTTGACGATGGGACTAATTCAGTTCCAATCACCGTGCTGGATTTATGGAAAAATAATTTCTTCTGTATTATGTAGCATCCAGAAAGATTGAATCATCTGTAATCGATTTTCATTATATTCATAACCTGTAAAATACTCAAAAAAATCACTATCTAAGGAAATATACAGAATAAGAATGATTGCTTAATTAAGGGAAGAAACTTCTCAATATTTCTGAATCTGGTGCCAAAACGAATACCTGCATTTACAAAATTTGATAGGATAATTGTCTGCCGATAATAACGTGCTTGTCCATTCAAATACCTAATCGAACAAGGAAAAAGCATGACAATTATTTTCCTAAAACCCTGAAGCTGTCCAAAATTCTTTAAGAAAAGTATTAAAATATTTTCAATGGGAAGCATAACAAGTGGATATTCACTGATCATGTTCTAGGACCACATGCCTCCAAAAAACATTTGTTTACAGTTCAAAGAACATATCTTGAAGAAACTCACCATTCTCGGATCCGCATGAAATCAGTGCCATGCTGCTTGGTTGGCAATCGATTTAATTGGTCAACAACTGAAACAATGTGGGACCAATTCTGTAAAACAAAGAGGGTGGAATAGTTCATATCACAAATGTTATAAATTATAAAACAAAAGAATGTATATATTTTAGCATCCACACTGCAAAAGACGGAAATGACAACATTAATAATACCTGCATCACAATGACATCGGCATTGTCAATGACTAAAATCTGCACAATCCAAAAAATTAAACTTAATGTTAAATTGTTCAATCTTAATAACAGAGAAAAAAACAGGAAAGTCTATTTAATACCTTGCAACATAGCACCATAGACAGAACTAAGCAATGCTTATGCTTGAAAAAGTTCCTGAAATGAACCAAGAAAGAACATATACAATAAAAAGTAGCAATCCGTCTCTACCTCTATGGACGACAAGAAATCCACATCTTTATTCTTCTCAGTCTCTGCTTCTCCAATTCTCTGTACAGAATGAAGCATTTTCAGGAGCTAACCCTCAAGAATAGCTCACTTAAAGGCCTGAGCTGTAAAACATATTAAAATCCAGAGTTTCTATATATATCAAAGTTGCATGGACACAGATATGGGTACAGTATCGGATATGGATACGGCCATTTTTCAAGACCTCTTATATGGATATGTCAAGATACTGCATTCATAAAACACACACATGCACACATATATATAACATTTTTTCTTTTTAGAGAAGATTTATCATAAATTGAATTTATAAAACACAAATTATTAATTTACTATAAATGAATTTATATAACACATTATTAATTTAATTTAAACATAATTTTAAAAATTTAAACAGGAAAAATTTAAAAAAAATTCAAAATTCTAATAAAATTATAAAATAATTAAATAATTATAAATTCAATGCAGCAGGCAAAGGTTTCAAATTTTTAATTTGTGTTTTAGAAATTCAATTTATAATTATTTAAATATTTTTCTTTAAATCTTTAAATATAAAATATAAGAAATTTAAACTTTAAAGAATTAAATATGAAACACTTTAAATCCAAATATGAAATCGCAAATACTTTATATGAAAATATCTTATAAAATATGAAATACTTTAAAATGAAATCGCAAATATGAAATATGATATACTTTAAATATCGCAAATATGGAATACTTTAAATGGCAAATATCTTTATATTTTATAAGATTTAAATCACAAATATAAAATACTTCAAGCATTTCCTAAAGGCTTGTAAAAATTTTAATAGTGAATGGTTTTAAATTTTAATTTTTCCAAAGTGTGAACCACAAGAGGCAAAGGCGAAATAATGCGGAATGATGTTTTGGGCGACGTAGGAAGCAAAGGTTGGAATTTTCGCAGACAACCAGAACGAAACTGCAACAATAACAATCATCAAAAATAAGAAAATAAAAAACTGGCGGCATTCATGCCTGCATGTAATGAGTCGGATCGCTATATTTTTTGCAAAAAAATTAAAAAACTGCAAACATCATACAGAATCGTCACAGCTAGGGTTCTTTTAGGATTTTAGATTAAACTATCTCCAGTTTTTTGTGATAAAATTAGAATGTCACAGCAGTTTATGTTAAGATTCGTTGCATTTTTTTGGGCATCCGAATCCCAACGAATCAGGCACGACAAATAATAGAAATTTTTTTCAGCACTTTCAGATACGGTATCCATGTCACACCCATGTCGTACCGTATCCGTATCCGTATCAGATATGCTGATACGCGTACCAAGGCAAGTAGACTGGCATATCCAGTATCCCTGATATATATAAAGACTTACAAGAGAGCTTCCCATATATGATAACATGATTAAGTTTTAAGGTTTCTTAAGAGCATCCTTTAGTCAATTGTTTGGAGTCTAAACTACATAGTTAGTTAGTTTGCCCAATTCAATGTATCATCTTTTGCTGATGATGAACTGAAAGAAAAACATTATAGAGATGAAATATTCAAGAATTCTTATTACCAAATACTACACCCACCTTGTGTCCAAATCACGCTGTGATGGGGTGTAAGAATCCTTGGGTTCGCTCTACAATCATCTCAAAGATTATTTTCAATAGGTACCCAAGAGTGGACATATTTCCAACTGAAGGAAAATCCAACATAGAGGGCTGCTATGATGCAAAACCATATTACAATATTAATCTACATTCACCTTTATGGCCTGTATAAGTGTAATGCCCCACACTTCCTCATTTAAGGCAAAGCTCTAAGGGGTCCAAAATAAGGGCCCACATTAAACATCTAGATAATATGATTATGATAGACATCAATAAGGAGATTATAAGATACTATATGTTCTCAGTGGCAACTATTTTAGCAATAACAAATGTGCTATTACCCGGAAAAATGTAATGTGGATTCTATCACAAGGTAATATGCTGTTAATTATCTAGATTATGACTAAAAAAACATTTTCTGATCCATGATCTAAGGATAAGATACCCCAAGGTAATAATTAACCCAAATATATGTTTCTAAATCAAAGACAAAGGGAAACAATGCCTTGGATTAATAAATTGATTAGAATAATGTGCATCAGAACAATTATCTTAGATAAAGATTTTCAGATTAATAATTAATTATGTTAAAATTAATATAGCCTTAATTAGGCTTTAGAAAAATATAGTATTGACCTTGTGATGCCCTATAATCGATTGAGGTATAAAGGCTCACACTTGTGCAACTCAAGCGTTCTCTCCAAGAGAATGAAATAGGATGCATATCTAGTCTCAATGGGTTTCAAGAATTCCTTTTTAGAGAAGGTCCTAAAGAGTGCATGTGAAATGAGGTGGTTGCAGATAAACATCTGCACATCTCTAGCATCATTGACCACTACTTTGATTCAATCAATCTTTCTCATATCCTTGAGTGCATTATTCGTGGCATGCACACAACGAGTCCGCCAAATATGTCTATAAGTTGCCCCAATTAACTATTTTGTAGCTTTGCACACATGGGCCGCATTTGTCACTACTTGGACCACATTTTGTGGCCCCATCTCCTCTATAGCATCATTGACCACTGCTTTGATTCAATCAATATTTCTCATATCCTTGAGTGCATTATTCGTGGCATGCACACAACAAGGAGTCCACCAAATATGTCTATAAGTTGCCTCAATTAACTATTTTGTAGCTTTGCATACATGGGCCGCATTTGTCACTACTTGGACCACATTTTGTGGCCCCATCTCCTCTATAGCATCTTTGAGAATTTGAAGTTGAAAACCGGCATCCTTGTGATACACTAAACAATCAACTACCTTAAGAAAATAAGGTCCCTCTAAACATGTAACCATGATACTGATGAGCGGACAATGGCTATTGTCCATCCACCCATCCATGACATATTGCATCCACTTGTCACCCAACATTCCCTCATTTTCTCCATTAACATATTTAACTTGGAATAGTTCTTATCCAAGATTGTGATCCTCAATTTTGTCTCCCCATGTGGCACATATGATGGTATTGCCCTTGCTACCTTTGCCATCGCCTCCTTATAATAAGGAGAGAAAGCCACATGGAATGGAATGACATTGGCAAAGAATAATTTTCCAATGGCATCATTGCCTCATCCTTAACTTGCATTTCCCCCTAGCCTTTGTTGCTTGGGCCCCTGAAGTAGAAGAAACTAGCATACGTGCAAATTGCCTTTGAATTTGCAAACTAGAAGTAGAACCCTGTGGCTAGCTCTGATCACCCCTTGACCTTAGACACAAAGAAGCAAATGAAGATGCAATTGCATTGTCTTCACTACTTGGCCCACCCCATAGCCTACATATCTTCGCCCTAAATTTTAGGTTTTTTCCCAAGTCCTCACATACATCTACACCTTTTCCCTGAATATGAAGGAGGTAGGTATTAACTCTCATAATGCTGCCCTAAAATCCAAGGTTACAAAAGTCGCACTTCCACAACCTCATGCCCCAATTGCCCTAGACCTGCTCTATAATTTTGTTGCAAATTGTTACAAAGGAGACTTAGGATCAAAGGGACCCTTAGAAAAATCTGCTAATATTGTGGAGGGGCAATTAAGATTTACAATTGCACTCACAATGGAACTAGTGGTTTGGGTTTCATGCTTGGCCCTCTTTGCTTCTACACTATAATCAACCTCATGTGCATAATTGCACTCATTTTCACTTTGAACCTCAACCTCATCCTCACTCATGACATAACAACTCATAGTGACACTACAATAAACAATATAAAATTTGTGTTTATAATTTTACTTCTAGTTGCTTGAAGCACAAAAGCATAGGACACACAAATAAAAATCTTTGTTCTTAATCTTTGTCAACCAAGGATTTCACTTTTGTTTTTCTTACTTCAGTTTGCATGAAGTGCAGAAGCAAAGGAGGATATACAGAAGTTTAACCCCTAGTTTGATAAAATAAAAAAATTGAACATATAAACTAATAAAAGTAATTTGTAAAACTTAAATAAAATAAAAAAAAAAATGGCAACTTGTGTTGTCTAATTTTTTTATTTTATTTTTTTGCAAAATTGAAAATTCACAACTAAACTAATAACTATTTAAAATTTACAAATTAAAATTGAAACTTGCAATTTAGTAAATGATTTTTTTTTTCAAATTTCAATGTTGATGACAACATGAATATGCAACCATGTCTATGAATATGAATATGAAACTAATTATAAAGAAAGAAAAACACAATCATAGAATCCTACCTATTGCTTGAAAAATCCTTGTACCTTGCAACACATCCTCTTCTTCCTCTTCATCTTACTCCTCCTCAACCCTCTTGCATTTGCAACACTTCACTCTCACACTCACACTATTAGCTTGCTACTGATTTGTGTTTGTTAGTTAAAATGGCGATTTAAGGGTGTTTTATAGGGTTTGTGGCGCTTAGATGGGGCCCATTGGCCATTAGGGTTCGGCCTTGGGTGTTGGAATCAATGAAAATTTTATGTTTTCTTTTTTATTTTGAAATTGCCTTTTTGTCGTCCTGTCACAAGAGACACTTGGGCATCCCTAGCATCCCAACAATGTTTCTTGCATCCCAGTAGAAGTGGCAATGGGGCGTTTCCACCAAGTCCCTGCATCATAGAAATGTCCTCGTCCTCAAAATCTGTGGTTTTTTTTTTATTGGGGGTGGGGAGGGGATGTGTCCCCGTGGAACACTAGTGGAAACACCAATAGCTCTCATTTTCTAGGGGAGACTTTTGTTGGTCAACCGGCCTATTTTTATATTAATCTGTAGCATTTTCAGTAGGATTTTGAAGTCACCCTTAATGATAATATTTGAAAATCATTTGTATAAACTAATCACATACTGGATATTAGCATATGTTATTAGTTTGCACATATAGCAAGAGTGAATACATTCAAGACACTTAGAAAATACCATTTATAATCAAGTATTCACTATTTCTTAATTCCTCAAAGTTCAAACACCACAAAATTGAGCTCCTTTAAAGTTCAAAATCATGTAATTCATACTCAAGCAATTTCTACAGCAAGGTAAGAAACAAACACTTATTGTAATGTCCCCTATTTGGGACATTCCTAGAGTTTTCCCTAAAACCACAATTTCACCCAAAATAAGAAATGTAATACATTTAAGATTATAAATTTACCAATTGAAATACCCTTTATAACATTCAAATCCTGGTTTAGGTCTTGCACACAATACTAGTCACTAGAAATTAACATTATATCATAAGCCATGAAAATATATATATTACTAGTCATTGATAGACATCATGATATCCATGCACATTAGTCACATCAAAATTCTAATTAATGCAATAGCCATTCCAATATGGATTCTCATAATAATCTTATTATGAATTCGTTGAAAAGTTTGCAAACCGCAATCTCAAGGTTGGTCACCCTCGTACTACGAGAGCATGGAAGGTTGGTCACCCTTGTAATACGAGAGCATGGAAGGTGGGTCGCCCTTCCATCCCTCAATCCACCTTGGAGGCTAGTTGTCCTCCTTGATCAAGCCAGCTATCTAGTGGATATCTCAACTTGATCGTCGGATTCATCTGTCACCAGCAATTGCAAATTAAACAGAGGACAGAGAATGGAAGATCAAAGTTTGAAGGATGAAAATCAAGGAAAAAAATCAAACTCTGGAGATGTTGGGCGCCCCAAGTAGCCAAGGGCACCCAAGCCTTTGAGGGCCTAAAAGTGCAAATTAGGGTTTGACACCTCCAACAGATTAACTTCAGATTTGAAACAGCTCTTCAACAGAATCATTGGCAAATCCATCAAAGTTCTCAATCACTAGATATTGAAGAAGAAACGGAGGGATGAAATTGTAAAAAGTGAAAAGCAAAGATGAAAGTCTCAAAATAAATTCTAACTCTGGATGAGTTGGGTGCCCCAGGTAGCCAAGGGCGCCCAAGGATTTAAGGCCCTGAAATCAGTTTTCAAGAGATGTCACTTCCAAGAGACCCTCCTTAGAATCCTTTGAGCTATCCAACGAGCCCAACCATCAATTCATTGGATCTCCTGATCATCTAGAAACGAAAATTCATTTGAAGATCAAAGAAAACACAGAAATTGAAGAAAGTTTAAAAAAATGGCTAACACTAGTGATCATGCACGCCCTAGCTAGCTGTGGGCACCCAGCATTTTGAGGGATCGAATTATGTTTTTATACAAAGTTGCCTCCAAGACAATCTCGTCAGATTCAATCAAGGTCCACGATGTGATCATCTGCCAATTCATAGGATTCATCGAGTGCCTGGAAATAAGGATCAAATTGAGGTTAGAATCAAGCTAAAAAGAAAATTTCAAGAAATTGTCTAAGTCTGCAAGCCAAAGGTGTCCAAAGTTTCATGCCTTACTCAAAGTTTTCCAAATTTTGTCTCTCAACATCAAAAAGTGTCCAAATTAGATGCACCTGCTCCAGAAGGGTTTTTAGAAGTTTTAAAGCTAGAAAATAAAACAGTTCTCAACCTAAAAACTTATTTAAGATGGCTTCGTGCATTCATTCTGCACAATTTTTGCAGGTGGCATCCAAGGCAAAAGAGGAGAAACATAAAAAAAATATTCATCAAAGATTTGAAGGCCAAAACTTGGTGATTTTTCAAACTTCTTCATATTTTCCAGATCAGCTCACACAAAGGCTTCCTTTTTCATGCTTTATTTTTTCAGGGTGTTGTACCCATAATAAATTTTTGCTTCAATAAGGCATTTTGCTTAAAACAATCCAAATCATGCAAAATTGTTGTCAAAAGTATGTTTTGGTCAAACCAAACATAGGATTTTTGTGAGTTTATTGTCAAGGAAGATGCTGGCAAATTTCTGAAAATTTGAAAATTAGGGTTTCAAACCCTTGTTTTTAGGAAAACCCTACAAAATAGTACCTTTCCAAAAATTATTGAAAATGATTTTGATGGGATAATTTTTCAAGATCACACTAGTCAAGTCAAAATCATCAAAAAGTATGCTTTACTCTATTGGGTCTATTTTCATTTTTCAAGAAGAAAGTTGGGACCTCCGCAGCCATTAATGGCAAAATGGCCAATACCAAGTGACGAAATCTAATGGCGAAAATGCTTGAAAAGATACTCTGCAACAAAGGGGATTTTCAAAAGTGAAAAATGCTGAAAATTGACTAAGTCTGTGTAGTTGAATACCTTAGTCATTTTCCCAACGCCCATACACACAGCATGTTGGAGGTGATTGCTAGGATACATGTGTCTGCATCGTCAACAACAAATCTCAATTCAATCAAGCTACACAACGAACGTGAGACAAGAAGAGATGAAGAATTTTCAAAGCAAATGACACAACTGCACCTAAAAGCACCCTTGCTAAGAAAAGGCACCCTTGAATTCCAAAGCTCAAAGGCAGTCATCAACTTTCACCAAGGCAATCATCTTCTTCGTGTTCCTATTGGCTTTCTGACGCATCATCAAGCTAAGTCATCTAATTCATTGATCAACGACGAACGCATGCAAAGTCAGGAGATGCTGCAATGCAAGAGCTATCAAAATGGCAATCAAACATGAGAAAAAGCGCACCTGCTAACCAAGGGTTCCCTTGAATTAGATGCTCCAAAGCTCAGTTGTTTAACAAGCCTATCTTTGAGTACTCTCTCCAGCATCAACTCAACTACACAACGAACCTGTTTGCCAGCCTACGAGACACATCAAACGACAACAACTAATGATCGTTAGAGCATCCCAAATGAAGGCTAAATCAATGCACATCAAGGCAAAAGCGCACCTACAGGCCAGGGGCTCCCTTCATTTTCAGCCACCTATTAAGGTTTTCAACAACTACTTTCTACAAGGCATATGTTCAGCTATCGCTCAGCTTCACAATCAATCCAGTTGCATGTTCACAAGACCTTTCAACCGTTTGCAAAAGCAGATCAAGCAAGAAGCACCAAGGATGAAGGAAAAATGAAGAACATAAGAAAATTGAACAAGTGTCAAGGAAAAGCACCCCTGCTGAGAATAGGCTCCCAGGTTTTTGGGCAACCAGATGCAGTCTGCAAGCTTAATCACCTCCAGGATGACCTCCTTTGCTTTTTATCAATCTCAACAATGACACCATCAACAAAGACAACAAACAAGTCAAACTCTTGACGACAGAGACCAAGTTGGGGCAATTCATGAAAGTTTGCAAGTTGAAAATCACAAGTCAAAAGGTCAAAAGCGCCCCTACAGGCCAAGGGCGCCCAAGCTTTTAAGGTATACAAATCAACTTTCAAGATTTGTGAAGTCAGTCATCCTTTTTGAGGCTGAGCTGGAATTCCATCCCACGTTCTAGCAAGATCATCAAACTCATCAGTCAGTGTGATCTCAAATTAGAGCACAGTGGGTCAAAATGGAGAAATTGAAGAACACTCAAGAAATTGACTAAGTCTGAAGTTAAAAGCGCCCTTGCTAAGAAAAGGCGTCCTTGAATTTGAGTTATCAGATTCAGGTTTTAAACCTTGTAGCTTCTAGGCACTCTTATTCGGATTTGGCTCAACTTCACAATGGATCTGTCAACAACACTTCAGGATCAAATCAAACCACCGAGATCAAGGATCGAACAGCGGCACTTCACCATGAAAAATAATGAAAAACGTGTTCAACTCCTCAAAGGGACGCCTAAAGTCAAAGAAAAACTCAGTTGACTACAATTAGGATATTTTGAGGCCTTCCTATGTCTAAAATGTCCCTTAATGGTCAGAAATCAGTGTTGTGAACTCCAAATCAAGCAAAAAGAGTCCTCCATCATGAGTTAGCACCCAAACTTGATGCATTCAACTCCAAATCTTATATATAAGGCCTAGGCATCACAATTTATTATCTTTCTTTGCAAGTTGAAGACAAAAACAACAATTTCTTCTCCAAGACGTCTTTTAAAGATCTGGCAGAGGGGTTTTCACCGTTCTTCATATTTTTGAAGATCAGTTGCACAAAAGGACAAGTTATTAGAGGTCGCATCAAAAGGCATAATTTTTCCAAAAAGACAGTTGATAACTTCCAATCTTCTTCTTGTCTTTTTCCTCTTTTCTTGTCTTAGGCCTTCTTGCATGTCCCAGGAAACAACAAACAATCACAAATCTAACCAACTGGGTATGATCAACACATTTTTTCAGCAAAACCCACTTCTTGAATTTTTCAAGAAATAGCAAACCTGCTGCCCCTATTTTTAAGGATTTTCGGAAAAAGTCACAAATCTGAAAAATCAAACGAACTAGGTTTGTTCAACATTGAAGCACGAACAATACCCATGTGTCAGATTTTTTTCGAAAAAATACTTCTCAACGGGTGCTATTTAAGGGGTTTTCATAAAAGTACCTGAACAGTATCGTGTGCACAGTTGATCTTTAAGTTTTTCTAGATCTGGTTCTCCCAAGTCGATTACAAGACCAAAATCGTCTTGGTTCATGACTTCTTGAAAACGATAGACACCGATCTGCATCAAGTGAACCGAAAAGTCGACTCAAAGAAATTGGAAGGCATAGACCAATCACATTACAAAACATCGAACAATCTGGATTGCTTGAGGCTTCATCAATCCCCATCACATTACAAACCATGGAGTTTGTAATTCTTTGCATTAAGCATTACAACCCTACCACACAAAAGATTCAATCAGTGGATGGGCAGGTGATATGTAGTCTTAAGCCTAAGGATGTCAAAAGGTGCCTTGCCATTCCACCATGTCCGAAAAATGTGGTCATATCAGTGAGAGCATGCGAAAACGCATTTAAAGTATCAAAATATAAGTTCCAGAAGAGAATGGCAGAAAAATGGCTTAAAAGCCAAAAGATCAAATTGCCTAAGAATGTGGGACGTGGAGAGTTCCAAGATGAGTATACAATGATGATCACTTTACTCAACCATATCACTGGACAGGAGGAGGGAAACCAATTTCAGTCGTGGATGTAATATATCATCGCCAAAATTGTAAGCAACAAGGAGCACTATGACTAGCCCACCCTCATCAGTGATACGCTCCACAAGCAAATGACCGAGTTCTTAGAGGCTCATAGGTTTCACATGTGCTTATATCTTGTATACCTGATTGCCTTCCAAGGCCAATTCAGAGCATTAAACACAATTGGAACCTTAGGTGTACAAAAAGTCCACAAGCATTTCCCGCGACTTGAGTTCACTCAAGTAAAAAGACATTTCAAGCGAAAGAATGATCTCTTCATAATGCACATCGTAAGAGATCTCGACCATGAGATGCACATACACATATCACCAATAGCCAAGGAGGCAATGGTGGATTGGGTGATTGGTTCATCCAGTTCCCTACTTTCACCCACATACGCCTATATGGATACAATGGTCATCCCACCATGTTACCCGACTATCCTTCAAATAGGGTGGTCTTCATGGAATTCTTGCGGCAATTGTCCGAAGTTCATTCTCATTTGCATCTCAAGCGCAAGACTGTCGTAGACTTTCCTTTTGAGATGGGACTACACAGGTGCAAGACAACGGCGGATGCTAAGGCCATAGACCACGAAATGGTGAAGCTTAATCTTAAGTACCTCATCAAGAGACGGTCGTATGATCCTAGAGACCGCTATGCAGCACACCTTGAGCAACAATCTTCGCACAGGTCATCCACGAAAGACTATTGGGTCAACTATGAAGATGAGTTCAATGTACGAAGACAAAATTACAACCGGTTTAGGCTTCCACAAATTGTTGACTTCATGTCGGAGGACGTGGAAGGCCTATCTAATGATGACGGGGAGGTGATTCTCCCTACATTCTTCGTAGATCACATGGACTCACAACCACTTGGAAAAGCGGATTGGTATGCTAAGAAAAGTACGTCGATAGAGCAAAGGACAAGTAGGGTTGTAAGAAACAACCACCTCTACTTGGACAGCAAGAAGACAAGGTACTAATTCCCCGAACAGAGCCGCCACCGGTTCATTCTTCACTACCTTCCACGTCAAAGAAGAAGCCCAGACAGAAGCAATGGAGTAACCCTTCTAGAGGAGCTCAGATGACAGGGCATGCAAGGGGAAGAATACAGATTGCTGATACAAATCAGCAAGAGGTACATGTGGAGACAGCCACAAACATACCTGACACGGTCATGGAAACAGCTGCAGTTGAGCCAGTGATTGAGACAATCACAGCTGAGACAGAGCCATCATGGAAGCAGATGCAGCTGATACATTGCCAGTAGTGAAAACAGAACCTCCTACTTCACCACAATCACAACAATCACAAGTTCTCATTGACTTGGATTCACCGCCACGAGATACTACAGCACAATCTCATTCGTCAAGCATTCAAGGTCCCATCATCTATCCTTCCAGCAAGGCTAGTCAAGACATCTCATGGATTGAGAATCTCCTAGGAAGGAAAAGAAATAGACCATCCTACTAGTTGGACTTCATAGAGTTTGACCATGTCCCTCAAGGCATGCCAGTAAAGAAGCTAAAGAAGTAGGTCCACGTACGAAAGAATGCAAACAATGAAATTGTCATAGAGACAGCTTCGCCACCTGAGGACAAAAATGCACATGAGATAGAGGTTGATGACTTCACCTTGTTGAAGGTCAACCTCGGTAAGACCACTCGTCAGGTGGAAGCAGATCTTCTTGGAGTTGCATCAGTAAGCATCCAAGAAAGAATGGCAAAGGATGGAAGAGATAAAGCAGCCTTAAAAGCTGAAAACCAGCAGCTGAGGTTGTACATATCTAGCTTGATACATGGCACACCACACATCTATGCCTTACCTCGAGAGATGCTAGACCTCCCCGCAAAGCAGAATGACCACCAGCTGATCTTATATGGAAAACATTTGAGAAATTAGGTGGAAGAATTTTGCATCAGAGGAAGGTGTATACTAGCAGAACTATACCAGTTGAGGAACAAAGTTCATGAACTTCGCGCAGAGATTCAACAATCAAAGCAAAATGCAACAGAGAAGAGGCCTGGGGATGAGATCACAGTCTCAGAATTACAATTGGCATACCAATCAATTACCACTGTTGAGAACAAGCGACATCTTTTCGCTTGGAAAGAACAATTGGCATACTAGGTGAAATCCTGTGATGCCAACTCCATAGAATTGATAGAGTACCAACAGATTGTGGTAGGTGTTATCAACTTCGTAAGAACGTTGGTAATATCTATCCCTTGCCTTTATCAGCTCGAGGGAGGTGCATACATTGAACTAGGTGCAATGCAAAAACAGTTACAGGATCTCATCTGTGCCACTTTTTGCAATGACCCTGCTAGTTGCAAGTTGAGAGAGATTGCAGCCATGTCCACCAAGCTGGATGACACAGCTGCAAAGTGTATAGAATATCAGCAGCAACTTGTGAATGGTGAAGAGATGTTGAAACGCCATGTCATCATCCTACGGAGCATTGATTGTCCAGAGGTAAAAGAAGTCAACGAAAGGATACAAGACATGTTGACTGAAGGTGGTGAGGTGTAAAACACCCACTTAGGACGTCCTACCCTCCAAAATAGCATTAATGGCAATGGGAGTTAACTTGATGCATCATTCCAAGTTAACTCACTGTCCCACTGATCATGCATGTCAGATCCCACTAGTTATGGATGTCTATTTCTAGATCTCCACTAATTGTGGATCTCTATTTTGGAGGCAATATTGTAATTGGAGTTGACTTTTAGTTTAGAATTAGTTAACTGAAGTAGACTTTCCAGTTAACTGCTAGGTCACCTACATTTAGACATAGGAATAAATCTTGTAGATTGACAAGAACTAAATGTTAACTCAAGGAGATTTTAGGGTTGCCTACTCCTTTGAGTCTCGATAAATAAGAGCTTTTGCTCGTAATTTTGTAACTTTACTTCACGGCAGCAAAACGTTGAGCTAAAAAGCCTTCATATTGTTCGCTTAGTATATGTTCTTGGATCGTATTAGTGAAAGGGAAACGCTAAGTACAACTCAAGTTCTTCTTATTCAAATAGGTGTATCCAATCATTGTTCATCTATTCTTGGTTTGATTGAATCATGTGTGATTGTCTCTTGGACACACGTTGCTGTCCTAAAGTGTAATCTTTGATCGAAGATTGAGATAAGAAATCAAGAGAGCTACCTTGCCTTTGATCTAAAAGTCTCAAAGTTTATCATTGAATGTTGCTCAAATAATCTGTCTTTCGATCTACACCTTGGAAAGGTCTTGGTACCAACTTGGGAATTTAGAGAGTTAGATTATCGTCCTTTGTTGTTTCTAGTAGACTATATTTCAGCCTACACCTCAGAAAGGTCTTGGTACCTCCTTGGGAATCCTGAGATCTAGTCTACCGTCTGAAGATTACTTGTGTGAATTCTATTTCGGTGTAAATCTGGGAGTTCAAAGCCTTCAGATGCATTCTGAGAGAAACATTCATCCAAGTGATTCAACCATCCATTCCCACTCCTATGCCCTCATACTCTGTTTATCTTGAGGAGATAGGATAGATTAAAAGTTAGCTTACTTGTAGTTAAGATCTGCATAAACCAGAGAAAACCCTTAGCTACAACGCATTGTGTTTATGCACCTTTGTATCCTGAAACTGAGTAAAAAGATGGGAACATTAGTTTACTGTACTTTTTATGCAAACAATCAACAACAAGAGGGATCTTCCCCTTCGACTTTGAAGAGCAATGACTACACACTTGCAATAGATGTCGTTTTCCCATAAGCACTTCAGAGGTGCTAATTGAAACACCAACACAGGGCATCAATTTTCCAAAGAAGGAAGTCATCTTTTTAAATTTTCAGCAATCTGAGTCAGCTTGGTTCATGATTCTCAACAACTTTGGAAAAAATTTCAACTTTCAAGAACCTACTTTTTTCATTCATGTCCAAAAAATCTTCAATATTTTCAAAATCTAATAACTACATTCATCCAAAATGTGATTCTACACAAAACCCAGCTATCAACTTTTTTTGAGAAAAAAATCAAAAATTATGGTTTATGGTTTTTCAACCAGCCATGAATAATTTTCAAAAACGAGCAATTTGGGTCTTCTTGCAATGAGATTCTCTACAAAACCTAGATCTCAGATTATTTTTGAAAAAATCTGCCCGTTTGAAGAAGAAAATTCAGCAAAGCTAAATTTAGGATTTGTGCAGAACTTGTCCAAGCATAGTCAAGTTTAAAGTCAATCTTCAAGTTTTTCAATATGGAGTACTCTCCCATCAAATTCAAGACCAAATCAGTGTTGTACCATGATTTCATCAAAACTTGTGAAACTGATTTGCATCATATAAAACTAGTGTTCAATTTGCATGTTTTGGAAGACACAGGCAACATTGCAATCTGACACCTTGGTCATTCTAGATTACTTGCAACAGCATCAATTCCCGTCTCAGTGCAAAGTCTAGAGTTTGTAATTGCATGTATCAAGCATTGCAATCCTGCAACACGAGAAATTCAAGTAGTAGATGGAAGAGTTGTTTACAACCTCAAGTCGGACATAGTTGAAAAGTGTTTTTCAATACCACCTTGATCAAAAAGTTTAGCCATCTCCAATGAAGAATGTGAAAAGGTGTGGGACATGCACAAGGATAAACATCGCAAGAAAGTTGCACAAACATGGCTGAAAGAAAAACACAACACTTTGCCAAAGAACATTAAATGTCGAGAATTCAAGGAGGAATTTGCAATAATGATCACTCTACTCAACCAAGTCACTGGTCAAGCAGAAGCTACAAAATTCCAACCTTGGATGTTCTATGTCATCTCTCACATCGTCAATAAAACATAATTCTATGACTGGCCAACCTTGATCAGCAATAGTCTTCACCATCAAAATACCGAATATTTCAAAATCCACGAGTTTCACATACTTTCCTACCTTGTCTATCTAGTGGCCTTTCAAGGCAAATTCAGAGGGTTGAATGTCAATGGAACTCTAGATGTACAACATGTCTATAGTCATTACCCTCAGCTAGAGTTTTCAGAGTCATTTTAAAAAAATCTCAAAGCAAGCCGTAAAATCATTTCCCCCTTAGAAAATATTCAAAACCCGCGGATTCTTAAAGAAAACATTTCCCCCTTAGAAAATATTTTTTTAACTTTATTATTCATGGGTTCACTTCGAAGGGGTTCATTTTATATTTGCCATCCTTGAAAATATTCCTTACCTACTAATGTTAATTTTATCCTTTCCAGCCTTGGGCGCATTTTGGAGATCCTGCTTCCATTTTTCAACACTTAGAAAAAAAAAATTCACCTTGATTGACTTGGGTGCATATGGAGGGTGGTGATGCCATTCAGTTTTCCTGACTTAGAAAAAATTCAACTTATCTATCCAAGTTGGGCGCATTTGTTAGTTGGTCAAGCAATTTTCATTGCCTTCGAAAATTTTGCCCACTTGCTTCATCCTTTCCTTGGGCACATTTGGCACTATGTGCTTCCATTCTTAATGCCTTAGAAAATCTTCAAGTCATCTCTACAAGCTGGGCACATTTTGAGGGTTTACCTTCCACTTTGTCTATGACTTAGGAAATTTGAATTCACCTTGATAACTTGGGCGCATTTGGGGGGGTCAGCTTCCAATTTCTTTCAGACTTAGAATTTGTTGTTCCTCCTTACTCCCTGATGGGCGCATTTAGTGTCCGCTACTTCCATTTTGATGCCTTAGAAACCTCTTGAGCCTCCATTTGGTTGTTGGGCGCATTTGAGTTGCCTAGCTTCCACTTTGTGACACTTAGAAATATTTTCAAGTCATTTCACCTTGATGGGCGCATTTGAGGGGTCCATCTTCCATTTTCAAACACTTAGAGAATTTTCAAGGCCTCCTTACAACTAGGGCGCATATGGAGGGTGGAGCTTCCATTTTCAAAGACTTAGAAAAAAATTTGAACTCATCCTCTTGGAGATTGGGCGCATTTCAAGGGGTCTCCTTCTAGTTGAGGGCGCATTTAGAGGGTGGTTGTGCCATGTTGATGCCTTAGAAACTTTTTTTCTTTCATCTTGCCCTCAACCTTGGGCACATTTAGGGAGGGGTTGCTTCAATTCTCAATGCCTTGGAAAAAATTTGGATCTCATGTCTTCTATCATGCCCATGGGCGCATTTGAGCTCCTGTCACATGTTTTAATGCCCTAGAGAATACTCTTACCTCGACACCTCAACACTGGGTGCCTTTGAGGTCTCATACTTTTATTTTGTGACTTAGAAATTTTTAACATCCCCATCTCTCTTGAGGGCGCATTTGGAGTGTGTAGCTTCCATTTTGTGACTTAGGCATTTTTCAAGCCTCGCTACCTCAACCTTGGGCGCATTTCATAGGTGATGCTTCCACTTTTGACTTAGAAACTTTTCAAGTCTTGTCCTCTCCTTCTTGGGAGCATCTGGGGGGTTGTGCCTCTATTTTCTCTGATTTAGTTGATTTCTTGACACCCCATGCCTTCATCTTGCCTAGGGCACAGAAAAGAGGGTCTTGTTTTACTTTTCATTGCCTTGGAGAAATTTCTCTACCAGCTTGGGCGCATATGGAAGGGTGTTCTATCATTTTTCTCATACTTAGAAATTTTTTTACCTCCACTTCATTCAAGGGCGCATTTAGAGGGTTGTTCTCTCATTTGCACACTTGGAAATTTTTTCAAACACCTTCACTTCAAGATGGGCGCATTCAAGGGGGTGTGCTTCCATTTTCAACACATTGGAAACTTTTCCAGGCCTCCTTACAACTTGGGTGCATCTGGAGGGTGGAGCTTCCATTTTCAAAGACTCAGAACATTTTCAGCTCATTTTCTTGGAGCTTGGGCGCATTTCAAGGGGTCTCCTTCCAGTTTAACCTTCCTTCCTTAGAATTTTCATCTAAAGTGTTAAGGAGACTTCTGGAGGTGGCTCTCGAATACTTAGCCAATTTTTTGGCCTGCTCGCCCTCATTTTCTATTTTTTGTAACTTCCTGATTCTCAAACTTCTGCAACTCCTCTTGACTTGAAATTTTCCCAACGTGATCCTCATGACTTGTTTGACCTGTTCACATCTGCCTCTCGTGTTGACCTGCTATTTTTAGCCCTGTTCCTAGAGGTGACTTACTATAAATAGTAAGTGCTCGGATTGTGCTCAAATTCTACCAGTAGACTCCTTGAAAGATGTTGATCGTAATGGGATACATCCATTTTTCTTTTTTCTCGAGTTTTACCCCCCATTTTAAGCGCCAAAGTTGGAAACCCTAATTTCACTTGCATGTGCCTTTATCGACCTCTGTTCAACTTCGTTTTTGTTTTGCATTGCTCTGTTCCCAAAACTAAAGCTCTAGGACTGCTGGAGTGAACCTGCTAAAAATAGTAAGTTCCTGAAAAGCGTCCAATTGACTGCCGGATGTGGTTGCATGTCATATTGCCTGAAAGATATCAAAAAAACCAAAAAAACCCAAAACATTGGTCCGCATGCGAGCACCTGCTAAAAATAGTAAGTCATCATTTTGACTTCCATGTTACATCACTGTGTAGCTCTCGAGAAACCCAGAAAGATTATCCTGACATGCATTGAAAACTCATACATGCAAATGCTAAAAACTGTCTCCGAAGCCAGAACTGCTAAAAATAGAAAGTTGTTCGAATCTGCTTAAATTTTGAGTGCAAGTACTTTGAAGTGTCCTGAATGTGGTGAAACGGTCAGAATTCCAAAATCCTGAGGGATAGACCACAAATTAAGTACTAAAAATAGTAAGTTGCCAGAATTCAGTGAAAATTTAATGGGATCCTGCTTGAAGCCTCCTGATTGCAGTGCCATTATCAGATTTCAATTTGCCAACTTGATTTGACCCTACACAAGCCTGAAGAATGAAAACCCTAATTCATCAAAACACACTTCAGACTTAGCCAAAATTTCCAATTAGGTCAAAAGATAGGTACATCCCCAGAAAGACGGCGAGGAACAGAGAGAGAGAGACGCAAAACAAAAGCCAAAAGACTAGAATGGAGCAAAAATTAGGGGGTCCCCATTTTGAATGGGGTGATGTGTGAAAAGGTCACAACAAGCACATCACTACAAAAGGGTAAATGAGGCATTTTTTTAGATGAGGTGGTTTTCATGGAGTTTCTAACGCAAGTGTATGAAGTTCACACTTTCTTGCGGAATCGAAAGAAGCTTGCTTTAAGTTTTCTAGTTGAATTGGGAATCTACAGATGTAGATCGACAGATGCAAAGTTAATGGGTGATGAGATAAAAATTTGGTCTCAAGCCATTCAGCAAGAGACAATCATACAATCCTCATGGTGTCTTCGCATCCCGTCTTTGTCAAAATTGTGCTCATTTGCTCGTTGTTGAAGATTTTTGGGCTAATTGCAAAGATGATTTCGAAGTATGAAGATGCGGCAACATCAGGTTTACACTCCACCAGATAAAAGATTGCTTGTCAGAAGATATTGAAGGATTGTCCAATGACGATGGAGAGGTACCTCTTCCTATGTATACTCGCAATCAAATTGAGCAGCAACCACTTCCACAAGTCAATTGGTCCAACAGGGACTACACCTCAGTTGACGAAAGAATGAGCCAAGTCATTAACAACAACAAGATTTTCTTAGGCCTCAAGAGGAATCAAAAGCGAGCTATTCCAGTCGCAAAGCCACCAATAGTACAGTCATCTCTTCCTTCTTCTTCCAGACCACAACAAAGAATGAAGGCTATGAGTCATCTTCTAGAAGGTGTGAAGGGTAGCAAAACAACAAAGAATGTAAGGAGAAGATTGGACTTATCAAATATAGTTCTACAGGAGCAGTCGACAGTTGTATCTGAAGTTCCACCAGAAGAGTCTGCGCCACAAAAAGAAGCAGAGGTTGTGCCCACATCCCCGGATTCTCCACCATCGCCAAGGTCTTCTCCGATCAATATTGATTTAAAAGATGAAGAAGTTGAAGAAGTCAAAGAAGTTGAAGTCGAACCACCGAGAGAAGTTAGTAGAGACACCTTGTCTTGGCTTGAGAACGTCCTAGGAAGGAAGAGGAGGAGGCCTTCATATCAGCTAAACTTTGTAGAGCTTGACAACATTTACCAGGATGCACCTGTGAAGAAACCAAAGAGGCAAGTACATATGGAAAAGAATCTAGATGGTGAGATTGTCATTGAGACTGCTACGCCTCCAGAAGATAAAAATATTGATGAGATGGAGGTTGATGATTTCACAATTTTCAAAGCAAATCTCGGCAAGAGCACACAGCACACTGATGTAAACATGTTTGAAGTTGCAGCAAGAAATCTAAAGGAAAGAGTACTAAAAGATGGAGAGGATAAGGCAGCCCTCAAGGCTGAAAATCGGCAACTCAGGCAATATATTTCTAATCTTCTTCACAACATTTCACAAGCTACTCAGTTGCTACCCCAAATTCTAGAGACACCAGCTGATCAAAAACAGTTGAGATAGTTGGTAATATATGGGAAGGATATGCGGGATTGGATTGAGGAGTTCATCACCAGAAGCAGAATTGTTCTTGCACAGATATATCAACTAAGGTATAATGCCCATGATTTACGCCAAGGGATTCAAGGATTTGATCAATGTATAGCAAAGGTGAAACCAATACACGAGATTATCATTGCAAATTTGAACACAGCATATGATTCAGTGGTTTCAAATGAACACAAAAGACAAATTTTTGCATGGAGAGAACATCTTTTCAAGGTGAAGACATATGAAATAATATCTGAAGAGTTAGTTGTATACAAGTAGAGGGTTGTTGATGTTCTCTAGTTCAAAAGTGAATTTGTTAAAGAGATCCCTTGTCGGTATTGTCATGGTGATGGTTCTTTCATTGAACTTGATGAAGTACAAGAAGAGTTCCAGAACATTGTTCGTGGTAGTGTTAGTAGTGATCTTGTTGTTGGAAAGATGAGTCAAATTGCACCAATGTCAGCAAGATTCGATAAGGCAACTGAAGATGTGAAAGATTCTCTAAGTTCAATAGCAAAAGGTGGAGAGATCCTGGAAAAGTGGAATTTTGTTATAGATAGTATTGATGCTCCTGATAGAGATACAGTTTCCAACTTTTTGGCAGATGTGGTTGAGATTTAAAACAACAGTGAACTAGAAGCTTTCTCCAAGCTTTCTTTCCATTCTTATCTCACGAGAAATCAAATTGTAATAGTTGGCACTTCCCCGTTTTTATGCTTTCATAGGTTGCTAGATGCTTATATTGTTTTAGTTTTAGAAATAAAGTTTGCATGTTGGCAAGCCTTAGTTGTAAAAGCAAGGAGATTTTAGGGTTCCCTACTCCTCTCCTTGTGTATAAATAAGGGCGGCCTTCCCCATTTTTCTTTAACCGTGCTTGTGATAACAAAACGTTAAGCCTACTAGTGCCTTCTAATTGTTATTCAGTATTGTTCACTTAGTGTTAAGAGCAAGTTTGCAAGCCTGTAATGCTGCAAGTTATTCTTCAGTTGATGTGTTTGTGTCAAGTGTTTTCTAGTTTGATGGCTAAACTGTAAGCCTGTTATTGCTACAATCTTGTTGTTCTAGAAGTGAAATCTTTGTTACTTGAAATTTCAGAAAACAAAATCTTATGCCTGCTTTGCTGCTTTGATCTATTGTCTCAGATTTTCGTTTTATGTGTTATGCTTATATGATCTCTATTTCAGCTTCCATTGAAAGTGCAGTAGATGTGCATTGGAAAAAAGTTTGTTTAAGTATTTGTGCCAAAGAATCATTCCTTGTTCATTTCTAACTCTTAAGCTCTATGTTTACTTGAGTGGTTAGAAACGTCATTAGAGTAAGCTTAATCGTAGTTCGAATTCAAAAGAGAAAATCTCAGCTACGGAGCTAGAGTTTTATAACCTTGTGCTCTTAATTGAACAAAAATATTGGCAAATAGTAAGTCCTTGAAATTTGATCTTCTCCGCTTGCATGTCACATTGTTGCGAAGCTCTTGAAAAACCCAAAAGGAATCTTCGGACATGCGTTGAAAAACTCCGCATGCAAACCCTAAAAATAGCCTCTGAAGGCTGAACTCTGAAAGTGATCGCCTCGGTTTGCATGTTATATCATTGCGGAGGTCTTGAAAAACCCAGAAGGAATATCCGGACATGCAATGAAGAATCATATGTTTGACCCCTGAAAATGGCTCCTGAAGCCTGAACTGCTAAAAATAGCAAGTTGTCTAATCTGGCTCAAAATTTACGTGCAAGCAACTTGATGTGTTCTGAATGTGTCGAAGCTGACAGAATTCCAAAATCATGCTGAAACGGTCCCCGATTGAGTGCTTACTATAAATAGTAAGTTGTCAAACTTCGATAAAAATTTCAGTGGGACTTTGCTAGAAGCCTTGTGATTGTTGTACTAAGCTTAGATTTCAATTTGATAACCTGGTTTGACCTTAAAAAGCCTGAGGGATAGAAAACCCTAATTTCACAGACTTGAACAATATTTCTACCTGGGTCAAATGGTGGGACATCCCCGGAAGGACAAAAGACCAGAGAGAGAGCGAACCAAAGCCAAAAGACCAGAATGGAGCAAAAATTAGGGGGTCCCCATCTTGGATGGGGTGATGTGTGAAAAAGGTCACAACAGGACGCATCCCTCCTTAACCCTAGCTCTAATTATCTTTTAGCGAGTGCTGCTAATTAATAAGTATTTGTAAATTTAAGAATCACTGCTTATTATTTAAGGAGATCACTGTATGCTTGGAAAGTATTCACTGCAGACTTTATGAGAATCACGACTTCATGGCGGGGCCATGACACTTACTAGTTAACACTATAGTTTTACGGAATTTATTAAACTATTCAAGACATTTTTTCATTTCATAACATTTATTCAAGACATGTTTTCATTTCATTTATACAAAATCTTATACATAGGTAAAAGTGTGGCTTACAGTAATCAACCCAATTGGAGAAGCAACAATGATGTCTGAAGAATAGAAATCACTGTAAAGCTTGACAGTTTTCCTGTGCAATAAAAAATTACCATGTTACTCAAGAATATATTTCTTGTCTAATTTTACTGATAGTTTTGCTAGAAATACATCTAATGCATTGCCTAATTCTCTTTCTTCAACCTGTGCAAAAACTAGCACTACAGTATAAATAAAGGATAATATGCAGTGTCTCCAAAATACTCCATTTTGCATATAAATTAAACATTGTGAGATGATCTAAATTTTTAACCTTCAGGAAATCAAAACCAAAGATGGAATGTGAAGCTATCAATTACATGGGTATTCCTTTGGTATTTAGATCTTTACTGCTGACCAATGTCAATCGACAATGTCCCAACATGAAAAAATGTTATAATGCTGGAGAACCCTTGATCTCCCTTTGCTTGGCAAAATCATGATCCTCAATAAAATATTAGCAATGGGATGAAATAAATTAATCTTCTTGCATTTTCCCCTCTCAAGCAACTTATTAAATGTTACAGAAGATTGTCAAAAACTTTCTTTATGGTAAGCACAAAGAGGTGAAAGGAATTCCATTGTTATGAGGCATCTGCACATTTCCAATGATCAAAACAAGAGCAGATGATTAAAACATTGTTTGTACATCAGAATACTAGCCCTTCCACACTGAGCAAATGGCAATGACATCAATGCCACAAGGTAAACATTCACTTGATGACATGGAAACTATTCAATGAGCATTGCTCTATAAATGCACCCTAAGACACAAAAATTGAAAAATAGCACATTAATCAGCAGAGCTTCAGGATGATCTGTCAAACTGTCAGAAGTTAGAAAAAAAGCAACACAAAACAGAATTCTTTTGCCAGCAAATCTGTCAATGTAAAAGATAACAAATTGAAAGTAAGACAAATTAACCTAGAGGTGATTCATAGGTGACAAGATAGCTTCAGACTTAGGTCCAGCATGATGATTTCAACCCAATATTTAAGTGTAAAGAAAGATAAAGCATAGGCTCTTCATTGGTTTGGGATTTATTCTGGCCCTTGGGGGCTTCAACAAAAACATAGTAGAATAGGAGGTTGTAGCAACATATTTGGAGAGGAGAGTGGTGTGAGATTGTTGTCAGAGCTCGTTATAAACGGCCACAATGGTCTATAGCTCCATTCAGAGGCACATTTTTGTATTCCACATGCATATAGCAACAAATTGAAAGAAATAACAAGACACAACCTTTTCATTACTGGAATTTACTCATATTGGGTTTCAGCAAGGTATGTTTAGCATTTAATACATATGTGTGATCTTGTGGTCATTTTTCCTTTCATGTATGTTCAATCTCCATTCATATGTCTGATTTCTAACTAATTCGAGCTTCGTTTCAGACTTTCAGTTTGCTTTCTGCACATTAAGCATAATTTCTTGATATAGCAGCAGTGGAAAGTAAACAAATTGCATAGGAATCAAAGCCTTCTTTTCTTGGTTTTTCTGGGGATTTTCAGAATTTATGCCCTTGAACTCTTGAATTTTGCATATTGAAACAAGCGGAACCCAGAAGTTAGAACCTTAGGTATCAGCGGCAAGAGAGGGGCATATATGGGTAATGTTTCCAAAATTGGATTTAAATATAGCAAACATATCAGAAGAAATGGATGAGTTCATGGCAACTCTAAAAGGGAAGCTTGGCATCCTTTGATTTCCCAAATCCACATTGCAGAGAAGCGAAGCACATAGGTGAAGCAAAGAACTCAAGTTGTGCACTACCAAATACAGCTTTCATAATCAAAAATAAAGCACAGGTTTATCCATATGAAGGTCGAGAGAATATAGAGAAACTAGGTACCTAACTTCAACAACTTCAGATCTACGTAAACATGCATCAACTAAGCAAAGAGTAGAACAAACCATGTACCCATCAAAAAAAATTTTGGCTGTATATTCACATAAAAGCATTGAAGTTGTGCAAAGAACCATTAGTGACAAAAAAGGAAGTTATTCAAGGACTTGATTACATCCCAACTCCATCCAGTTTGATGTAAAATGGATCATCACCTTAGATGGCTACACTAATAGCAAAAGGCAATTGCAAAATGTACAGGAGTGTACAACACAAAATTCTGAAAACAACCCTTCAATTTGTGCATAAATTCAAGACATTAAAATGCAGTAAACAAACATCTTGGTGGTCCACATGGTCACAAATGCAGACAAGTCCTAATTGTCAAATTCAATATTAGATGAACCTTGTGTGCAAATCCAATATATTGAGATGAATGGAAGAAAGGACAGCATGGGAGTTCCTCCCACTCCAATCACCAACATAAACACAAATCTTCTTCTGAAACCACTTTCCACTTATCCTTGGCAAGCATTAAAGATACATTAAATGAACTAGTGTAAGTCGTTGAGCTTTAAAACAAACAACAAGGCCTCAACCAATAAACCACCATCCTACTGTTACAAACTGTCCAAGAGATATAAGACAATCAGCAGGGAATTATCATTTGTCTCAACATGCAAGAGCAAGGATTGAGCCATTGTTGACAGACCCTAACTCGGCAGACCCAAAATTTGCAACTCGACAAAACCTTGGTAAAAAATTTGGCAACGTAAAAAATTGTTTAAATTTCTTTGGAAAAACTTCGTTTTTGCAAAATTCAATGATAAAATGTATCCAATGAGTCTATAAATGAGTACAAAAGTGTTTTCTATTAAATTCTAAGTTACCGGTTCGGGTTCGGTTCGCCAGTTCGGCTAAATTTTTTGGGGGGTGGGTTCGGTTCATTTTGGGTTCATTAGTAAAAAAAACATGTAAAAAAAAAAATATATATATATGCAGCCTAGAAGCATGAATTAGGATTAGAATATCACATAACATCATATAAACAACAAAACCACCATAAACTTGAATGTCATTTAAAACATGCATGATAAATATTCATCATTGAAACTTGAATTGTGGTAGCTTGATATACAAAGTCTATTGGTAAAAGGGTTCAATTTGTATGATTTTGAAAAAAGAAGCCAACTGAGTAAAGTTATCAGTATTCTTCAAAAATCATAAGAATTTGTTTGGTACACTAGCCATTTTAATGTCTTCTTGCAGTCTCAAACATTATTTTGTATCATTGTTACATTGGTCTTGAGAGTGGTAGCTTAATATAGCTCCACAATGATGCAGAACAATTTTTGAAAAAAGAAAGTTGTGTCACAGTTCGCTTTCAATCCAACAAGCAAAAATGAAAGCTCGGCCTCTTGGAATGAAAATGCTTGTTTGTAAAACAAATGAATAAGAATGAGGTAGTTAAGGTGTTTAGAGCGATTTAGAGGTCACTTTTAGGGGGGCGTGGGTCAAAGTCAAACTCCATAAAATATTAAAAAAATGCTCAAAAAACCACTTTTTGGATGCCTAGGCATGTGGGTTCTGTCTTGGTTCTCCTGGGTTTTGTTTGGGTTCTGCCCGAGTTCTCTTGGGTTCTGCCTGGGCGAACCAAACCCAAAATGAAGAACCCTGGTCGAACCCACAAGCGAACCAAACCAGTACCCGAACCAGGAGCGAACCAAGACCAGAACCGGGGGTAAAAGAGAAGAACCTGGTAACTTAGATTAAATTTCACTCATTTGAATAAAAATTGAGTACAAAATCACTTCATCAGGTGAAACCCTGAAACAATAGTTAGCTAGCAACTATTATGAATTTATGATGATTGCCTTTGAAAATCATCATCATAATTCATAAATTGCTAAGTTATGTTGTTCTTCTCTTTTGCCCCCCGTACCCGTGTGGGTACGGTTCGGGTCCTAGTTCTTTGTTGGTTCTTCTTTGGGTTCTACCAAGGTCCCTCTTAGGCACCTCAAACTCCTTGTGTGTTCTTCATAGAAGGACCCACAGGGAACTTGGGGTGCCTGGGAGGGACCTTGGGCAAACCTAGGCCAAACCCAATCAAACCCAAGGCGGCCCAAGGGTTCCCCAAAAGAAAAGCAATCGTCAAATCCTTTAAATACGTTGGTTGTCGGCTTTGGGTAGTGTTGACGGTTTTTTTATGACCGCACCAACACGGAATAAAGTTTCCAACGGTTACTCTATCCTCTCTTGAACAAAGTATTCTACATGCTAAGATTGCTAGAAAGATCATGCATTCAACTCCAAGGTTCCTTCATGCAGTGGATAGTCTTAGTTGGCTTGATGTGATTTGTTGGTTATTCCAAGGGGACTTACGTGATTGTTCAGCTGACGATCTAAGTGAAAGGGGTTTTCACAAGCTTCGAAAGATTTGGCAATGAAGCACGGGCTTCCCAAACTAACCAGAAAAGTACTGAATTAAATGGTTGCAGGGATTAGAAAAGCTTTGGACTAATCTACGCACGGGATGTGGAGATCAACTTTTGCAAACTTCAACCAGGCTCTACTTTGCCTCACTTTGGACAGCTTCCACAGAAACAGTGCAATCTTCAAAGGAGTAATTAGAGATATTCAAATCACGATTCAACATGCAAATACCATCACAGCGACGCATACCAACATTCAAACCGAAATTGAAGTTAAGTCCACAATATTCCAATTGACCATGCAAGGCAAACCCACCATCAGTGAGCCCGCTAGTGGTATGGATAAGCAAAGCTTACTCAAATTAAAGACCACATTCCACAACTACTAACTACTTGCATGAAATGAAATCTATTTTACTTTAAGCTACTTTACGATTCTATGTGAATTAGAAGGATGAAGAAGCCCCGCTAGCTACCCACAATAAAAGATGGAACCATAAGCAATGATAACTCTTTTTATTATGAGTGTTCACAACAACTTCTTACAAAGCATTCAATTGGAAAACTTTCCTTCTTCTTCAATCTAAACTATGCAATCTATGCTATGCTACTTCTAAGCTCTATCTCCTAGTTGTCTCTCTATCTTCTGCTATTCTAATCTAATGAATTACAAATGAGGGGGGATGCCCCTTTTATAGTTGGCCCAGTCCAATGGATGGCTCAGATTCAATTACAATGAAGGGCTCAAATTGAGCCACTTAAGCCCTAGTTAAGATTTTGCCCTAAACACTACCACGGAGAGGAGTGTGGTAATAAATGAGCACAGAATGCCCACTCTCTCCCTTTGGCCACTATGAGCAATTACTGCCCATTATCATCCAGAAGATTCTCGTCCAAACTCACATTCCCATTGTTCTTCTCTTTGACTGCAAACTTGATCAATTGGATCATCACAGCTTCTGACATTGTCGGAGAGGGACTTCACACTTAAGAAGGATTCCTCTACTTTGTTCTTCAATCCATCCTGCTGTCACTCTTTAACATTGAAGTTTTTGCTCATTCCTCCTCCTTAGCTTTGAGGAAATTTTAGTGCTTGAAGATGATCTTTAATGCTTGGGCCTTCATCATTTCCTCCATCATGATCTTGAAGGATTTTCTTGCCTTGGACTCGCCCATTTCTTCCTTGCCACCTGCCTGCCTTAGTTGGGTACATATGAGATATCATGGAGGAGTTTGAAATGTGTAACTTTATCCCCTTCCAAGCTTATAACATTGTCCTGCTCCATCACCTCAACTCATCATGTCTTGGTCCCAGTGGTCATCCTGCAAAACAAACAAAAAGAAGAGCATCAGAACACCTATAATACAAATCCACTTTACTTACCTAATTTCCATGTTCTGATTTCCAAGGTCTACTTGATCTCTGGATGTGATAAAATTCATCATTTTTCTCTAGCAAATATTGCTTTCTTCATAACCTTTCAACATTTGTGTGCTAGGGTGCATACCATCTTGATGTTTTCATCTTCTTGCCTTAGGATAATTTCAAACTCATTCATCTTGCTAAGGGCGCATTTGAGGGTGTCTAGTTTCATTTTCCTTCACTTAGAAATTTCTTCAAGGGTGCATTTGACCCTCTTCACTTTCATTTTGATGCCTTAGGAACTTTTCAAGCTGTCTCTTCATGATGGGCACATTTGCTAGGGTGTGCTCTCATTTTTGAACTTAGAAATTTTCCCAAACACCTTCACTTCAAGATGGGCGCATTCAAGGGGGTGTGCTTCTATTTCCAACACTTAGAAAATTTTCAACTTAACTTTTATGCCATCATCGCTCAAGGGCGCATATGAAGGGTGCTACTTTTATTTCCCATGCCTTAGAAAATTTTCTTATCCCCAGCTTGCCTTGCCACCCTGGGCGCATTTCTACCCTTGTGCTTCCATTTTTGTGCCTTAGAAAATTTCTAAAAACTTCTACATGTCAAGGGCGCATTCCTCTATATCACTTGGAAAATTTCCACGCCTCACTCTTTGGTTAGGCGCATTTAAGGGCTAGAGGTTCACATTTCACATGCCTTAGGCGTTTTTTACTTACCTTCATACTTGACTTGGGCGCATTTAAGGGGTCCAACTTCTATTTTTCTTAGAAAATTTCCACGCCTCTAGCCACCTTGTCTTGCCTTGGCCGCATTTGACCCCATGTGTTTTCATCTCATGTGCCTTGGAGAATTCTCATGTCATCCTATCACCCTGGGCACATTTTAGGGGTGGTGTTCCAAGTTTTGGACTTAGAAAGATTTTCAACTGACTTAGCCAAAATTTCCAATTAGGTCAAGGATAGGGACATCCTCGGAAGGACAGAAAGATCAGAGAGAGAGAGACGCAAAATGACTCAAAACCAAAGCCAAAAGACCATAACAGAGAAAAAGTTAGGGGGTCCCCATCTTGAATGGGGTGATGTGTGAAAAGGTCACAACAAGTAGTATTAGCATCGATCAGTTGACAATTGTGTTCTTGGCAACCGTCAAGTCCTTTAAATACATTGTGTATCATCAAGGAGAGTAGTCTGATCTAGTCAGATCGACTCTGATCCTTGGTTGACCATCTTTGATCTTTTGTAATAATTTCATGAGCGAATAAAGATATAATTTATGCATGTATCTTGTATGGATTGTCTTCTCAATTATTAATTCATGTATTTAATTTATAAGACAAAGCAACAAAAATTTGGCATCATTGCCTTAAAGAAATCAAGTTAGATTTGAGAGATTCATGCCCTTAGACCCCAATAAAGGCAAGAAGAGACCACAAAATGGTATCATTGAACAAAGAGAAAGAAGAGACGACTAAGCGGTGAAGTTGAAGAAGGCAAAGGTTTCTGAGGGAAAGCCCAAGTCCACCCAAGAGCAAAAGCCAAAGTGTAAGCAAAAGCCATAGTTGGGAGAGAAAGAGAATTTTCACAAGAGTATACACAAAAGGAGAGTGGGAAGAAATAGCACGACACCTACCACTCCCTGACGAAGCGTACACCGACCTCCCCGACTAAGCCGGAGAGTCATCCGTACCATCAACGTCCAACAAAGGGGAAAGCGAAGGAGAACCCACCAACCTTACCATTAGCAAACCATTGGGACCACCACCATCAGATGAAGTGGAAAGTGAAGGAGAACCCACCAACCTCACCATCAACAAACTGTCCAAACCATAGCCGTCGGACGAAAGAGAAAGTAAAGTAGAACCCACCAATCTCGCCATCGACAAACCGTTGGTATTATCATTGTCAAACGAAGGAGGTTCACCATCGAGCGAAAGGGAAGGCAAGGGAGAACTTCCTAACCCGGTCAATAGAGAAGCATTCGTACAATTAAAGTCGATTGAGGGGAAGGCGAGGGAGAACCTTTTGATAGTCTGACAAAGATCATACACCAGATTGAAGACTTGATACTGACAGAAGAATCAAACATTGGAAGATTGAAGCTGATAAAGCCAAGAGGAAGAGAGCATCAAAAGGACCTCAAAAGATACCCGAGGGTGACGAACGTTGAAGAGGGACGAGTGAAGGATTGTGGCATGTCCGAGAGCGCAAGGAAAGCACTAGAATGTACGAATCAAAACTCTCCAACCAAGTTACCGTCACAAAGGCTACAACAAGGAGGCAAGATGGCGCCTCCCCCAGCAAATCCGAATGTAGAACAACAAAAACCTCCAAAGTTCATTGGAAACGGGTCGAAAGACCATGTAAGGCATTGTAAACCATGTGAGACAATCTGGGTATCAAACAGTTAGGATGAAAGAGCATATTGGCTAAGAGCATTTCTAGCAACTCTCAAAGGGATAGCCATAGACTAGTAAACAGAATTGGAAGAAGCACACAAAAATACATGGGATGAATTGAAAAAAGCATTCCAAGAGGATTTCAAACTCCTAAGACACGACAATGAAATTGTGGCGAAGATCTACAATACCAAACAAGGAAAGCATGAGAATGTGTGAGCCTATGATCGTAGGCTCAAGGAATTACTAGTGCAACTAGAAAACCAACTGGTCGTTGGACTAAAGAAAAAATGGTTCATTGAGGGATCGATTACTTTGTTGAGGAAAAAAATGAAAGTGGTACCTCTGTCATCATATGCCAATGCTTACAATCAAGCAATGGACATAGAAAGTGAAGATAAAATTTCCTCATGCAATAAAAGAAAAAAGAGGAAGATGGAAGTTCGGATGACAATAGCGATGATGAATCAGGAACAATACAAGCACTCTGGAGGGACATGCTCTAGATGATGAAAGAACTGAATGCAAAGAAAGAAACCGACAAAGAACTATGATGTACTGTGTGCAAAATTGAGGGGCACACAAAAGGTAATTGTCCTAAAAAGATGTTTCATGAGATTTTCCAAGTTATGGGTCATTCAATAAATGAGTGCCCATACAATTTGAAGACCAAAAGTACACGAGTACTCTTTAGGCAAGGAGAGGAGTGCACTCCATAGAATGCATCTCCAAGCACTTATCAAAATCAAAGAGGACGAAGCCAAATACAATATGACCCCAAAGGATGCCCTATAATACAATGCCGACAATGTAACGAATGGGGACACTTTGCGAGAGACTACCAACACAAGCAAGACAAAGTACAATTATTGTGCAAATGTTGTGGACCTGGAAACCATGAAGACACCGAATGTCCAAAGCAAAAGGCTAGTGTCAACAAGATTGATGTAAGGTATAATGAAGTATTGGCCATTACTCGTGCCCACACAAAGAAGGTTGTGTACCCAAACCCACTTACACAAAAAGAAAGGCTTCATGAGGCAAGGGCCGAAGTGGAGAATGCTATGGACAACGAAAGATGCACTCAAATGAAAATGCAAGTATGGTAAGAAATCAATTACAATCCAAAAAAAATATTGCGCGACAAGTACTTCAAGCTACTGTACCAATTAAAGTAGTGGATTTATTATAGAGTATTCTTTAACTTCGAAATGATATTATATCAAGGGAGAATGAGACGATGCATGCTATGACCCAATTGGAATCTGGTGAGAATGAAGAACTAATAACTGAACCTCCACTATTGAGTGACCAAGTGATTGATCCAATGTTACTAATAGTTAACATGACAAAGAAACCATTTGGCTGCCAACTTTTCAACTAGTGAGTGCAAATCAACAAGGTATTAAGATACCTGGAGTTTTAATGGGACAAAATGTAATTGTTGTAACTCAAACATTTTTGTTGAACTTTGTGGTCATTTCATTAAGGAAGAAAGAGTATGATGCATTGTTAGGTTGGGGTTGCCTGGTGGCAACCAAAGTCGATCACAACTAGAAAAAGAGTACACTCTCCATTGAAAATAAGGGTTGGAAATATATAATTGCTTTGAAAAACCAAGCAATCGGTGAGGAAGCAGCTTCCTTGAATTCATCAAATTCAAACTCCGAAGAAGAATGGACCGAGATTCAAGGTCTGATGGAACCAAACGACAAAGGAATTTTGGAGTTACAGTCATGTTTAGACAATGAAACAAATCTTCTTTGTGGCCTATTTCACTAGCAAATGGAGGACTATGAGGTATTTTCATCGACTTGTAATTTTCTCGAAGATATGACTCTCAATGAAGAGCAACCGATGAAAAATGATTTTGGAAGTTGGATAGTTTATGTCCACAAGATGTAGTTCATGGTTGGCAAAATAGGACAGTTGCAACGAAGGTATTCGACTTTGTAAAAGAATGCAAAATAATGGACAATACGTCTTAGAACACTAAGAGCAAAAATTTTACTGTGGAGCATACAAATATTGGTCAGGTCAAATCAACTTCACAAAAAATTTACAGAAAAAGGAAATGAAAAGTAGAAAATTAAGAAATTGTTGAAAGGAAGAGGTGAAAATATTATTCAACGATTGAAGGAGAAAATAGTAAAAGACCCAATCACATAAAAAGGTCGATTACACAGTCTAGCTATATTAAATGGTTAGATAATATCATATAACCAAGCTACATAGCACGGCAGGTCCCTGAACCCTTCACATAATATGATGACAGCATAGAGAGAAATTGTGCTTGGCGAACGGAATCAAAACTCGCATTGTTTGGTCTAAACATTACACTCATCTCATTGTATGGCCTGCACAAGCACTCTCCAATGTATGGTCAAGGCGGAAACAAATCGTATAGATCATTGAGCACTCACTCACCATATAGCAAAATAGGAGGTCCATCATACGACAAAATTATATCCATTGTACGACGAAACAGGAGGTTCATAGTACGGCATCAAAGAGTCCATCCCATTGTATGACGAATAGGTTACATAGTATAGCATGAGAGGAAGGTCATTGTATCATGGAAAGGAGCGTGTGAATCATCTGAAGGCATCCAAAGACACAATGTACGACCCATACGGCAGCAAGGAATATTTTGCATTGCACAATTGAAAGGACAAGTCATACGGCGAAAGCAAGCACAATGCATCATACAGCCAAACTATTTCCACAACGTACGATCTTTGACAAACAACATACAATCTTTCACTTGCGTCGTACAATGCAGATGAAAACCTTGCAATCTCAATGAAAACATACATAGGAGGGGGCAAAAGGTACGGCAAGGAAAAGAACAAATTGTATGGAGAGAAAGGGACGCACGACACAGTCCAGAAAACATAGTACGGTAGGAGGCGAAGCAAAGTGAATGGCGGGCATTTCTTCTCACTGTACGGCTTGGTTGCATTATCAAGCAAACACAATCCCACATCGTACAACAATCAACCTAATGAGCACACAAATATATTGAGAGGGGGGGGGGGTTGGGGGGTGAATCAGTATATTACAATTTTTAACCTCTCAACTTTTATCAAATTTAAACTCTTAACACAATAACTATGCAAGAATATGACAATATAAACAAGTTGACACCAAGATTTTACATGGAAACCCTTATGGGAGAAAACCATGGTGCAAAATTATGTACTTTATAATAAAATAGGTTTACAATGGTAGTAGGCACCAACCTACAAGAGGCACCAATCTCTTAATCAGTTATGTAGGCACCAACCTATACGGAGCACCAACTCCCTGACTTGATTTAGTAGGCACCAACCCACAAGTAGCACCATCTCCTTCTTGCAAGGCACCAACCTTGACTTTCTTGACTGAAAATTTCAAATGTAAAATGAGATCTTTCAATAGATATGCTTCATGGTGATGTATGCTCTTCTTTAACGCTCACACAAGAGATACTTCTGCACTTCTACACACAAACTCTACACTCTCACACTGCCAATCTGATTTTGATTTCATATATGTATGTTGATCAAACTTTGCAACATTTGTGAAAGGTTGCACGATTTAGAATCTGACTTTTATTGTTTGCCTTCTCAAAATAATCACACCATTTCAGATCTGCCTTCGAAATAATTGCTCCTTTTCATGGACTAATCACACTTCTTTAAAGTGAATTGTATCACTTCAAGTCATAATTTTTCACTAATATTTCACACCTTTTAAAAGAAGCGCTTCATCTCTTAATGAAGTCGCATCATCTCATATTTTATATTTGTTAAATCTATTGAAAATAAATCACTCTTTCAAAGAGTCGCATCTTCTTTGATTTAATTCATTTGTCTTTATTCACTTTGTTTTATCTCTATTTTGTCTCTTATGCTTCTCTTTATGAATAAGTACTTCTTCATTATCTTTTATAATCGCACCTTTTTTATTTTTGCCTTTTTTTATTTCGGTTTTTTTCTAGTTTTTGTTTTTTTTTTTTGTGTTTTGTCTTTTCTTGTTGTTTATTTATTTTTAAATGCTTCTCTTTAATTTTTATTTTTGTTCATTTTTTGCCATTTGACCTAGTCTAAGTTCTTTGCTAAAATTGAATCGTTCTTTGCTGAGATTGAATCACAGATAGAAATTGACCTTCTCTAAGTTCTCCAATGATTTCACCAAAGGCTGTGATTGGTGTAAACTATTATGTCTACAACAACTGATCTGATTTTTGCTTTCCTTTTGGATCTGCATACTTATAAAAACTGTTCATGCTGATCTTCAAAAGAATGCTAATCTTCATGCTTTAAATTTGACATCAATGACAATATTTCCAACACAACCATCGTACCACTTCCTTCCCTGGTTGATATCATATGTCAGTTAAACAGTGCGAAATCTCTATTTTTTGGCATTGTCAGCATTGTTTTTTGCCTTCTCAAAATTCATGAAAATGATGTACGCCATGAAGTTCTATATGGTTTTTTGTTGACCACATTGGAGGCATTGCCTCCAGAACCCCATCGCATTCATTTGAATTGCTGAAATGTCCCACCCCATATGGAACAAAACTTTTCCGATTTGGCTCAATTAGACAGTGCAAGCATATTGTCAAACAGTTGGCATGCTTGGTTTTCAGAGGATATTTTAACAACTGTTACAAATACTAACTCTTCATAGGAAATTCTTCATTAAAATCATTGATCAAATATTAATCACTGAATCATTCACATAATCACCACACTTGAAAAATCACATCAGCATAATATGACTGAACAGTTAACATTCATGTTCAGATTTGAATTCCTTTACACAAACTTTTTGAGTAATAACAGCATGTAAAATTAAAGTTTCAACACTCAGTTTCTGATCATTAACATTAGCTGAAAATAATTTGTTTCAGACCTTTATACCGACTACCTTAGTTACAAGTTCAGAAGGAATTGCAGCCCTTTTCACATACAAAAATCCTAGTATATTAAATCTGATGACAGTATTTAATGCTCAACACCAAGAAACAGAAATATATGAATTGCAAATTACACCATTTTAAACCATAGCTGCAATTACAACATTTAGACAATGAATTCAGATTTAGAAATGTTAGACAGAGTAATTCAGACCTAGGAATGCTCATGCCAAGATCTGAAAATGGTTGCAGCAGTGTCTCAGAGCTCTCCTAAATGCACAGATCGATACCCCCAACCAATCAAGTCATCTTCGAATAGAATGAACAAGATTCTTCAGCCAAGGCTCACGTTTTGGAGAAAGAACCGTAGCAAATCACTATAGTGAATCACTGTAGCGCAGGTACTATTCATGTCACTGTAGCAACAGAATAAAAACTTCTGATCTGCACAATATTCTTTGGTGTTTCTTGAAGTATGTGTCCCCAACGATGGGTCTTTCAACAATCTGAAAACTGCCTTTCAAAACCCTTGAAGCTCAGATGATAATCACCTCTGTAATGCACAATGTGGCTTTTGAGATAAAGCCACCAGATTAGCAAACCTTAGATGATCTTTCACACCTTTGGAATGCTTGAATCAAAAAAAAGCTATGCTCTCCAAGATCGATTTGTAGCAAAACCCTAGGTTTCACCTCCAAAGCCAAAGCACAAAGCCAAGTGTTGAAGAAAAATGATCAATAATAATAATTCCATTTGCTTTTGATGCCTTTATGTACTCCTCCTCAATTTGCACGATTTCCAAAGAGGCACTTTTAAATCATTCCTCAAAGTGAGCACCCAAATCTTCAGATTAAGTTATTGACTTTATAACATTAAATAGCTTTTAATAATAAAGTCAAATAAAGTCATTTAATGTCCTCACTTTATAATATTAAATAATCCCCTTTTAATAAAGTCAATAAAACATTTAATGATGTGCACTTTATAATAATTAATTATTATTAAACCATTACTTTAATAACAATTAAAACTTCATAACTCCATAAATAAACCTCATAAATCAATTTTGTCTATTCCAGGAGGTAGCCCACTGAAGTCGCTATTCACCAAGGTGCCGTACTAAAAATAGTAAGGTTGGCCTCTATCATCCAACTGGATTACTATAAATAGTAAGTGTATACAAATGAAGCCAGAAACCCCTGAATGACATCCCCTCTGAAAAAGCCAAGGATCTGGAGATGCCAAACACTGCAAATTGCCAACTGAGATACCAAATATCTCCACAATAGAGCCCTCTAATCAACATTATTAGCCTATGACCGCCCGATGATAGGATAAACCTCCAACTCTGATGCTTGCTCAAAAAGGGGACATTACAACTACCAAGTACACTCCAAGTCCGAGTTTACGAAGTACACTTCAAATTTTGGTTTTCGATCCTTGTCCACAACATCGTCATCAATTTGCCAAGTCTTCACTAATGTTACTTGGTGTTTACTTGTCATTTGCAAGATGACTTTTTCTTTTAGGGGAAATGATGTAGTCGGTGTACAATGTCTATTATTATACTTTGGTAAAATTGGTTATCAGACTATGTATTAATTATTTGTATCAATTGATTGTTAGCTTTGGGTAGTTATAAGCATCGGTTGGTTGACGGTTGTGTTCTTCTTGGCAACCGTCGAGTCCTTTAAATACATTGTGTATTGTCAAGGAGAGTAGTATGATCTAGTGGGATCAACTCCGATCCTTGATTAACCATCTTTGCTCTTCTTTTGTAATAATTTCATGTGCCTTGTATCTTGTATTCATTGTTTTCTCCATTATTAATTCATGTATTTAATTTATCAAATAGAGCAGCAAACAAACTATGCCCAATGCTCGTAAATGTCTTAATGAATTGTGCCTAGTAGAGAAGGAGTAAATAAACATAAAATGGCACACTTTTAGGATGTCAATGCCAATTTATTTCTCCACCATGGAATCTTCGGTGTGGAAAATCGTTTAGTGAAAGGCACCTAAACTAAAGCGAGTTTAAAACATGATCACATAGCATGATTTTAAAGTGGCATGACCACCTTAAAACTCCACCTCATCCCCACCTTAGTTGGCCAGCTTGTAGTTATCAATGCCTAAGTTGAGTTTTAAAGCATAAAACAGTAAAAGATGGTACAACAATTTGTATAGTTAGCCTAGGTTAAGGAAAAGCATAAAACAATGCATGGATGGCCCATATATATGCAAGATACTCTTCATTCAAACTGATTGGAAACCTCCCTTTTGTTGTTTGTAGTAGAAAACAGATCTTCTATTTTGATTTTTGAAGATTTATCAAGAAATTTCAGAGACATAATTAAGGAGTTTCAAGGTTGTTGTTGTTGGAGCATAGTGTTCAACATTTCAACCTTCGATATTTAATTTCCCCTTGTCTATTGTAATGTCCCTATTTTAGCCTTACGCTCTTCGGTGACTGATAGCCTATTTCTGGAAGCCCATAGGCTTGTCAGAGGTAAAATTAGCGTATCCTATTTTATAGGGGTTCTGAAGCATTTTTGAAGGTTTGCATGTAAGAGTTTTTGATGCATATCTGGTGGAGTTTTATGGGTTTTAGGAGAGCTTCGAAATGGTGTAACATGCATCTCCATCTGACAACCTTTCCGGGTACTTACTATTTATAGTAAGTCACAATGGATGCCCGATTTGTGCTCAATTGATATTTGGAAACACTTACTATTTATAGTAAGTCATGATACTGCTCAATTAGTGTTCAAAAGAAGTTTTGCAAACTTACTATTTATAGCAATTTGCTATTTTTGGTAAGTCTATCTTTTAGCAGTATCATTCTAACTGCTCAATCATTTTAGTTCAATGTGGCTGATCAATTTGGCTTTCTGATGGATTTGAAGTTAACTTACTATTTTTGGCATTCGATATTTTTAGTAAATCCATTTATGGCAAAGGCATCATCATCAGCTTGGTTCAGCTTGACAAATGTCAATTTGGCAGTTTACTAATTTTAGCAGTTCGTTAGTTGCAGCTTGGGCGTTGCTCTTGGCTACCTCTTTGGACTAAGTTCTATACTTAGTCAATTTTATGTTCTGAAGTTGTACCCACGCCTAGGCTTGATGACTTCAAGTTGTTTTTAAAAAGGGGACATAAAGGGGTTGATTTGAGCATTTAATATTTATATTAAATGTTTTATTGTGCAACTTGTAAATAGACGCCTAGAGGGAAATGATTAATGTTTTAATAATTTAAATAAAGTGCAACATGAGAGGTGGCGTCCCTTGGAGGAAGCTGAAGAGTTTCTTGTGGGAGTTTCAAGTTGATTCATTTTCCAGTTGAAGAGTCTATTTATTGATACATTGCTCATTCATTCTCATCTTTGGAAAATATTGTAAAGTTATACTATTGAATTGATTTCAGAACCCGGCTAAGGGGGACCTTAATATTTTCACACCATTCTTCAGGCCTAAAACTATGGTTCCCTAGATGGTCAATTGGGAGTGTGATTGACTCAGAAGTGCATATTGAGCATCATTATTGAAGTTTGATGATATTTTTTGTTTACAGGTTGTTGGTTCAAGCGTAGTTAAAGCATATTTTCATTCATAGCTACTTGTATGATTTTTATATCATTTTAGGCATGCACCCTATGTGTTTCTTTGCCTTAGGCACCCCTTCTCCTAGATTTTCAGATTTTATTATGATGTCTACAATTTTCTAGAGCAAGTTGCCCTTGTCAAGGAGGGTTTGTCATTTCCAGATTTCTTCTTGGGATGCGTGCTTAATAATTTGAAAGGTATCGATGTTGTTTAATGACTTGTTCTTGGTTGACCCTCATCTAGCTTTCATTTGCATTTGATTTGGTGTCATTTGGTTAAGTATTGAAGGAGATATGAGCATTTTAGTGATCTCCTAGCTTGCTGGTCTTGTATATCAGACCTGGTTATTTCCATTTCGTGCTATATTTCTTGGGTGCGTTCATTCTTATTTGTAATCAGAAACATAGTGTCATCATTGCAGCTGTTTTGGAGCAAATTTCTATTGAAAATCTTTGTAATTTGCAGATAATTTACATTGTAAGGCTGAGAATTAGTAGTACTAATCCAGTCATTTATATTTCTGCATTTACTTGTGTTTTAATTCACACGTTGTAGCCCCTAGATGGTTTACCACCAATGTGGAAGAATAAACAATTGTATCTCTCTATCTCACCCACTGTTTAAGTGGCGAATCCCCACTGTTGAGTGGATGTCTGCTGAAAAGTGGATGAATTGTTCTTCATTGCAATATCTTTCCCCTCACTATATAAGTGGTAGCATGGAATCTTCATGGTCGGATCACCACCTACTCTCATTTCCAGCATTGTATTTCAATACAATTGTTGCTAACGATCCCTTCCCATATGCCATCACCTTGCCTTCAATAGGATCCTGGTGAACATTCTTGGCGAAGGTTACTTTCAGCTGATTATGATTATGGCTAATCCTTAATGAGTGCCTGTTGTTGGTGAAATTTCAAAGAAAAAATTAAGGGGCACATTACATCTATTATTGTTTGTGCAGCTGATTCTCCTCTTTCCAAAAGTTGTTTTCAATTTCCAGCAGGGATTTTATTCAGTTTTACTGTTTATACCTTCCAAAGGCCACAAACAGAAAAAATAAATCTTTTCATCTATGGAATTACATTAAGATGTGGTGGTGAACAGGATAGTGTTATCAAATACTTCACACCATAACAAGATATGAGACAAGGGGCAATACCTTAGCGATCCACACCAAGTAGCAATCATAAAGTACCTAAGACATCAAAAATCCATGCCTAAGAGGTAACAGGGAAATAAAAATGGTTTTAGGCAGCTTTCCTAAATGGCAATGCCTTCCACAGGCCACAAACAGCAAAAAATAAATCCTTTTGGTTATGGGATTACATTAAGATATGTCGGTGCAGAAGATAGTGTTATCAAATACTTCACACCATGACAGGGATTTGAGACAAGTGGCAATATCTAAGTGATCCACACCAATTAGCAATTCTAAAGTAGCTACAACAAAAAATCTCTGCCTAAGAAGTAACAAGGAAATAAAAATGGTTTTAGGCACCTTTTCTATGTGGCAATGCCACCAACAAGTTCCACCCAAGGTGGAAATTGCCTTATAAAAACACACCAAAAAAGGTGGCAATAGGCTTATAAAAGCACGCCAAGTTGAAGAGTGGTGAAGGGCTTATGAAAGGGCATCTAAAAAGTGGCAAGCTGGTTATATAACTCTGCCTAAGTTAACAAGATAAAATCCCACCTAGAGGAAAAAGACAGCAAGTCAAAGATGTGGAGCACTTTCTAAGTGGCAATGCCACTAAAAGGTTCTGCCCAAAGTCATCAAACAGGACACATGCATTATGAATGTCTGTGAACCAACTAAGAGGTGACTACAAGACAAGTTGTTGAGGTTTAATTTCACTTTTATGCCAACACAAAACAGCAAACTCGATGAGGAAATCCTTTCTTCAAATTCACAGGGGAAGCTTCCTAATTTAATCTACTCATAAATCTAAAACAATAAACAAGCCTACACAATTTGATCTTCGGAGGTTTGCAATAAAATAATCTTGTTTTTGCAATAGTAAACTACAATAAGATTTAACAATAATGCTTTTCTTGATGATTAAAACAAAGATCATCAATATCACATCAATAATGGATTGTTTTCAAAGATAAGTAAATACTTTGAAACATGCAAAGTTGTTCCAAAAGTTCAACGGTAGATATCACATAAAGTTAACATGAAACTTATTTGCTCCTTATTCTTCCACTTACAGGGTTACAATGGCATGCCTTGATTCAAAGAAAAAATTTAGTACCATAAGCTTGCTTCTATTCTTCTTCTGCTCTTGGGCGAATACTTATCTAACTTCTAACTCATATTCTCTAGTGAACTATGACTGAAAGATCCAAGATCCAAAAGTCCCCCTGTCTGCCCGTGCCCACCCACTCCTCCCCGCCCTCCCCCCCACAATTACATGCTCTTAGCACTTATTTATAACCTTCAAGAAGTTGTTTTAGCAAATAAAATAATATTATTTAATCTTCCTTTAAAACAAACCCTAGCCCTATCCCTAAAATAAGAATCAAACATTCTTTAAAAATTAATTATTTATAAAATGTCAATGTTGGCACACAACTTGTATAAAATAGCATGTAAACAAAATTGGAATTTTCCAAGACAACCTCGAACTCAAAATTTTCTTCATCTAATTCTGAAATACTTGACAATGTTGATAAAGTGTTGCATCATTTCCTGGAACCAAATGAATTTTAGTTTTGAATTCTTTTATCTCTTTCACAGATGGCTTCTGATTATGTTGTATTTTAGTTTGTAGCAGGGAAGTGCAGGGTGTTTTACTTGTTTTTTTTGTGAAATGTGATGATAAAAAATAATTCAAGTGCAAAGAAAAACAAAATTAAAATAAAAAGGCTACAGTCCACAGAAAGTTCGCTTTGGGCACAAGATTGGACTCTAGACTTATTCAAGTATGTCCATGGATGTACCCAACTCAATCGGAGGCCCAAAGTCCATGCCCTGCCTGCACTCTCAGCAAACCAGACCACAAACCTGGACTGGGGACAGATCCAAATCCATTGCTTTTCTAAGTGAGCCAGTAACTTATCCTCGGAGCAGGACAAGTGTTAAATAGCATTCTACCATCATGCAAAAAGGAGGAGATTTTAGAAGGATACAAATGTCAAGATACCAAAGCTTGCAACCATGAGAGTATGCTGCAGATCAACAGGGATTGTGGATAAGGTCATTTATCTACACACAAGACCTTCATAATTTCATTTGGGATAAGTCATCATTATGTGGGATGAATTACTGTAGCTTTGTTCTTGTTTGCCCTTTTCTTTTAAGCCAGGGATTTAGCAGTCTAGTTTAATAATTGAAGTTGTGTATCCTATGGCCTTTCATTGTCAAGAAAGTGATTGTCAATGTACTAAGCAAAATTCATACATTGGGTTGAATTTTTAATGGTAACAAAGACATTTTCACATTTATCTCCCTTATATTGGTTGAGAGACGCATAAAACCCTCACTGGTTTAGCAAAAAGAAACATTAAGCATTATAAAGCACCAAGGAGACATCACCCGTGCAGGTAGATCGTATTAATTGAATAAAGTATAACTACTAACTCTAACAAACAAAAATATGCACCAATATAGGCTGCTTGTGTAAAAACTCAAAATCAATTGCATTACTTTGTGAATTTAATCCCAAACCGAAAATGATCATCATTATTCCCTCCAAAAAGAGCTTGAAAATCAGCAGGTTTTGAAGATGTTTTATTTTTCCCTTGCTTTTCTCCTTCAGATATTGCGCTATCCTCTAGATCTCCATTTTCATCATCCTCCCCAGCACCAAATTCATCAATAAACCTATCTTTATATTCAATATTTACCTGAAAAATATCAAACAGCTAAAGATTAGAACTTTTGAAGCTCATTTCAAATCACACAAAGATGTCGCAGGATCCCCTAAAATTAGAATTACAAGAGCTTAAAAATAACAGCTTCCTGCATATCTTACAATAAAAATAACAGATGTCTGACCCATACATTTTTGATCTGCCAAATGTTTTCAAGTATCTAGCATTCACATACAACACTAAGCAAATCTCTTGTTATATAACTTTGTTTTTCGGCATATTCCATATCAGTGTTCACTTGTAACCTCAACAATATCATAAACTTACAACTGTGATCCTTGCTCTTTAGCCTAAATGAATCTCAGCTAATAATTCAAACATTGACATGAATGGTTTTCCTTTTTGAAACTTCAATTGCTATTATAGTTCAAAACAGAAGTTAAATCAAGAAACAAGGATCATTTTTGCTAAATACAATACATATGGAAATTAAAGCCCACTCAATTAATCCAAATACAAGAAAGAAACTAAACCCAAACTATAATAAGATAGAACATAGCTGCGATGATCAGAGTGTTAGAATGTTGTCATTGATGTCAAAGTGAATGAACAAGATTGTTGTCATTGATGTAAAAGGAGTATGAATGAGATTGTTAGCAAGATTACTGTCATTGATGTCAAAATATCGTTGTCATTGATGTTACAATGATTTGATTAAAGTTGAAGGAAAAGTTAATGCAAGGTTGGAAGATACAGAAATGGTTGAAGGCATCATTATTGACAAAGATACGAGTTTACTTATATAAATGTTTACTTATATATAAAGATAACAAAAGATAGCAAAGACAATTGTTTACATATATAAATAGCAAGTCAAAGATTATTATTATTGATTAACACGTTTAAAAGATAGAAAAGACTATGCTAGCTGTTAATGGATGATAGCTGCAGTCAGATATAAATAACGAATGCTGAAAGCATCTTCGTTATTTATATATGATCAAATATTATCCTTCTTATTTGTATTTCTGGAAATCGAATTTATGAGCATAAATATATAAATTCGTATTAAATAAAATGTTATTTCTACATTTAATAAATCGGAACTTATATTATACACTCACCACATATAAGGCTATGTGTGTGTTAAATAAACACTAACCGAATGGTAATCGGTTGTGTATGGAACCCGCGCGCCCAAAGGGACACGTCCCTTGAGCGGACGTGTCTCCACATGTGGAGACGCGTCCTCTCAAGAGACGCGCCCCTTAGTGGCGGGTCTCCTAAACATATAAAAGCTAGTTCCATTCTTGATATGCAAACATCGAAATTTATTAATGTTCTACAATCAGTACATTCGGCTGCAAGAGAAGAAATATGGAATTGATAGATTTTGTTTGACCTGTAAGAATCGATTTTTCACATTCTGAAATCTGATCTAACCTTAACATGGTATCAGAGCCAAGTTCTAGAGATCCGATCAGATTTAATTAAACATATTCTCCATGAAGTTCATTTTTGGAAAGCAATGAATTATCGGGAGCAGCTTGTAATTGAATAATCGTATTTCAAAGTGTCACTTCATTGTGGATATCCGTGAGTTTTTAAATCAATTCGGAATTGTGAAGTGTGGACGGGGTCAATTCTTGAAACTGCAGGGAAAACATTTGGAAATCAAGTCGATGCTTAAGCTTGTAAAAATTTGGGCGCACGAATTGATCCTCACTAACATTGACGCCATTCATGATGTTATCGGGCATATTGGAAATTAATATCCATGAAAGATTACATTCAGATGGCGTTTACGGGAAACATCCAATCACTGGAGTGGCTTGAGAACGATTTTCACTCGCTCTGCCTTAGCGGATATATGAATCATAATCAACATTAATATTCTGGGCTAAACATTCTCGCGTTGGGCACACTTGAGTCTGTTATTGGATATATTCATCATAGCGGGAGAATTCGCGAATATTGGGAAAGTCACATACCTGAAGTATGATACAAGTCTTGAGTAGGGGGTTGTTCATTCATATTTCGCCCCACTCATCATCTTTGGCAACGGAAGGACGTTGATCATTTTTCGGCATAATATTTATCAATGTGATCGGCCTTAGCATTCAAATCCTGAGCGGGGATCATATGCTATCTAACAGAATTGAGAAGGCAGACAACTCCATGTGGCTGACGGAAGTTGAAGACCCAATATCGGGTTGATTGGCAGAGGTTTGAGACTATGTTGGCGTCAATGAAGTCATACTTCCTTGCAAGGACATCAACGAATATGGTACTTTTGATGCAATCTTCAAAGTGATTCGCTATGAAGGATTGCCCGGGTTTTATAAAGGCATGAATACAAAGATAGTGCAGAGTGTATTTGCTGCTGCAGTACATTTTTTATGATCAAGGAGGAGCTTGTAAAGGCAGCTCGTACATTAGTGGATAATAATAGAAAGATTGTCTCAATATCCAGTTTCAAATCAACATAGGTTTCCCATACATGGATCCAACTCGAGGAGCTTCGCACAAGTGAGACTGTTGGTGCCAAATGAATTGCAATGTCATAGTCCGCATTTGCTGCTCGTGGCTATATTCCGAATATACACATTACGGAGCACCCTAAGTTTGAAGAGGAAGATGAACTTTCAAATTTTGAGAAATGAACTTGAGGCTTTTGCAGAGAGTAGGGCTAAATTCATTGTTGTAGAGGAAAGTATGGGCATCACATTTGATGATTTTTCTAGACATGAATATGTCAAGTGCGAATTACAAGAAGTTGTAAGACTTTTGAAGAAAATTGGTGAATTTGAGGGTATTGATGTGTATTGCCCCATAGGAGTTCTTCTATTTGGACCCTCTAGAATTGGTAAAATACTACTAGCAAAGGCCATTGCTGGAGAGACGGGGCATTCTAGTAAACAAATCTGAGAAATTATTGTGAAATAATGAGCAGATCCCAGGAAAGATAAGTGCAGATCTGAAAAGTGTTTAAGTGTAGCACTTAAGGAGATTCAACGAGATAAGTATTTCATGTTTGAATAATGTTCATGATTTTTGTAGTTATTAATTCATGTCTTAACATTGGGATAGTGAATCATGTATGCTTCTAGCATTAGTATTTCTCTTTGAGATAGTTTTATGAACTATTATTAAACTCTCTAAAAAGCTTTCAAGATGGACCAAGGAGCATATGGATGATGAGAGATTGCATTCAAGGGAGAAAGAGCTTGATGCATCCTATGAGGAAGTCACGCAAGCTGACGAATGGAGACATAGCTTGCAGCCATGGGACTGAATTGGTGACTGGAGACATCTCTCGAAGAGGAAGAACCTATACAGATTGCGATCATCCCTTCGAAGAAGAAGTAATTAGAACTTCAGAGGGAGTCTCATCTTCACTTGTTATAATGCTTTAAAGATAGAGAGATATGAGGTGAAAGCCTTGTTCATCTATGAGACTGAGATGAGGTGACATGTTGAGAGACTCCATGATGACAGGTCCCAGGATCTAACTTCAAAAGAGCCCCATGCACCCATAGTATGGCTTAAGGGGGGGTGTTGGATATAAGCCACACCCGGACTAATGATGGGTTGGCCACAAGGGGCCAGTAGCTCATTTGGTAGAGCACTTCAACTACAAATGGAAGGTCCTAGTAAAACATATATTGAGATATCTTCATAGCACTATTGGATATGATTGGGTTTGAAGTGTAACCGATCGGAAAAGCACATCAGGATGTTGCTTCAGCTTAGGATCGGCTATGATCTCCTGGATTTGCAGAAAACAATCTTCAGTTTCACAAAAACTCAATGGAAGCTGAACACATTGCAGCCTCAATGGGAGCAAGAGAAGCAGTTTGGCTTCGTAAATTGCTTGTGGGACTCCTTGATCTAAGCACATTGAGATCCCCTATCTTTATGTAAGAGATATGGTGGAAAGGAAAGTGATCTGGTTGGAGTATATTGGTTCAAATGTTTAAACAGCGGATGTACTCAACAACTTCTCTCCAGAGTTAAGGTTGAACTCTTCGGGAAGAAAACTTGGTATGTAATTTGATATTATGTTTGAAATTCAAATTTGTTTATAAGTTGTACTAATATATAAAGATGTTTAATGTGTAAACTCTTTTGTCATGTGTGTGACTCCATGACCTTATGGGCCTACTCCCCCTGTGTACATTATTGAAAGGTGACGATCTTTCTAATAATGAACACTTGTATTTGACATTGTAAAGTGACGACTCTACAATGATAAACTATCATGATAGATATCATGTGACTTGATATCTGTGGACATGTCATGATAGTATCTCTTGGACACTTTGATGGACATCATGGGACTTGATGTCATCTGAAGATCATTGTGATCCTTAAAGAGATAATCATGGTGGATATTTATATCCATGGATATGCCATGAATTATGGTAGACATCATGTGACTTGATGTCAGTGCACATACCATAATGAAGATGTGTTATGAAGAATGTCATGTGACTTGACACTTTCAGAAGCATACCATATCTTCTGATATCACGAGTTAGGTGATATCACTTTATACTTGTTTGGAGTTTATCCTCCCTAGCTAAGAGGGAGTGCTATTAGAGTTTATCTTCCTAGATAAGAGGGAGTGCTATTAGAGTTTATCTTCCCTAGATAAGAGGGAGTATTGAGCAAATGAAGATGTGTTATGAGGAATGTCATGTGATTAGACACTTTCAGAAGCATACCATATCTTCTGATATCATAAGTTAGGTGATATCACGTTTACTTGATGGAAGTTATCCTCCCTAGTTAAAGAGGGAGTGTTGAATAATAAAGATGTGTTATGAAGAATGTCATGTGACTTGACAATATTGAGAAATCATACCATATCTTAGATATCACGTGTTAAGGTGATATCTCTACTTATTTGATTTGAAATGTCTTCCCTAGCTAAGAGGGAGTGTTAATGGATGATAGCTGCGGTCAGATATAAATAACGAATGCTGAAAGCATCTTCGTTACTTATATATGATCAAATATTATCCTTCTTATTTGTATTTCTAGAAATCAAATTTATGAGCATAAATATATAAATTCGTATTAAATAAAATGTTATTTCTGCATTTAATAAATCGGAACTTATATTATACACTCACCACATATAAGGCTATGTGTGTGTTAAATAAACACTAACCGAATGGTAATCGGTTGTGTATGGAACCCGCGCGCCCAAAGGGACACGTCCTCTCAAGAGACGCACCCCTTAGTGGCGGGTCTCCTAAACATATAAAAGCTAGTTCCATTCTTGATATGCAAACATTGAAGTTTATTAATGTTCTGCAATCAGTACATTCGGCTGCAAGAGAAGAAATATGGAATTGATAGATTTTGTTTGACCTGTAAGAATAGATTTTTGACATTCTGAAATCTGATCTAACCTTAACACTAGCCAACTTGTTTATTGGCACCCAAGACAAAAGACATGAAGGCCGACCATGTTTGAAGTCATATATTAATATATAATGCATTGCCTATGTTTATGTCCAAGACAAAGCAAATAAACATAAAGAGCAGCGAATATGTTCCAAGGTATATTATGATTTAAGTGCCCAGGTTTGTGATTAATAGAGCATCAATTAAGATTCATAAAAGACAGAATTATATGGCAGTGATTAGTATGTTTATAAAGGCACAACTTGGAATTAAAAGGAAACATAGTTTAAGACAGCAATTAAGTGCATGAAAAGGCAGCGATCATTCCTTAATAAAAGGTGATGACTTTTCAAGAGGTTATCTCTCTTCAAAGGATGTCTATCTTCATAGAGACATAAGGATATAAAAGGAAATCAGATTGTGTGGAATTAGTGTGTGTGAAGTGTACAAAGAATATCATATATACACAATAAAGATATGTGTTGCAATGAGAAGTAAGATGTGAAGAAACACAATGTAATATCATTCAGATAATAGAGCAGATCAATTACAGCAGATATATGAATATATTATTGTAATGTCCCTTCCTTAGGCAGCTCAGACTAGCCAAGGTTGGCCTACTATTAGGGTTCTCTTAGGTCAGCAGTATAGTTAGGGGACCCAACCGAGGGGTGTGGAGCCTAGCCGGGAGCTTTATGAACCTTTCCGTTTGGAGTTCAGTTGTTGAACCCGAGATAAATTGAAAATATTAAAGTTTGTTTTAATGGAATAGTAAAAGTGAATAGTAACAGAGAATTATAAAGTGAATAGTGAAAAGTGCCCCCATCCTAGTAAAACAAAGTTGTTTTTAAAAAAGTGGCCCTTTCTTTTGATGAGGAAAAAGACCCTTGAGAAGGAATATTTTATTATCTTTTATAAAAAAACTCATGGGAGGTTATAAAGTGAATTTTGGGCTTCTATTTTGGCATTCATTTGTCATTTTTCATATCAGCACTTGCAGGTTTGAGCTCCGGAGAAGGGTTTCAGCTTGGTTTCAATCTTCTAGGAACGAAAACTCCCAAGGGCTATCGTGAATTGGACAAGATCCCAGTTCACCTTTGAGGAGGACCTACCTTGGGTCTTCGTTTGGGCTTCATTGGAGGAGTTTCAGGTGTTTAAGGCCTGAGTTTGCAAGAGTGTTATATCAGCATATTTCTTCAGATCAAGTGCAGCCATTGATAGATCGAGTCTCAACCAGGCCAATACTATCACATGTTTGCATTCTACTTGTTGTTTGTACAATTTTTGGCCAAGTGCACCTAGGGTTTGTGGCACAGTCATCATTGCAGATTTATTTCAGCCATTTGACAAGTTTACATTGAGGATTTGACATCTTCCATACCAGCTGTACCATTTTTAGTTGGTGCACCATCATTTGGAAAGGGTTTTGTGGGCATTTGAAATTGATATTGGAAACCAATTTCAATATCAACACTTCCATAACAACTATCAAACCTGTAATTGCATATTTTCAAATTCTATTTCAGTCTTCTACCATTGTTATCATGCTCATATCAGCCTTCATACATTGTATTTTCATGTTGGCATAGGACGGGTATGTTATTGGCATATTGGATATTCAAATCTTTCATTTGTATTGGGTTTAATAGAGCTGTTACAGTCTGATAATTTTCATATCAGACATAACTGTCATTTTAATCAAACCTCATATTTTTAATTTAATGGCATAAATGGAAGTGGTTTTATCAATTTATGTTGTGCAATCATTTATATATCAGTTCTATGCATTTCTTTTATGTTATTGACATTGAAAACACTCAACCAAACATCAAAAGCAATCAAACAAAATTCAGAAAATCAGAATAGCAGTCAGAAAATCAGAATTCATGAGTTTGCACAACAACTGTTTGACAAAATGTCAACACTCTGAAAAATGAGTTTTTCGGGTTAGATTTAGTAGGGGAATCTCAATTATGAACAATTTTGAAAGGAAGAATATGTTGATTTAAAAGATGAGATGTAATGTCCCATTTTTTAGCCCTATGCTTTTTAGCGGCTAACAGCCTATTTCCAGAGTTCCGTAGGCTACTCAAAGGCAATTTTTAGGGTTTCCAAGATACTTGGAGGTTTCTCGTCAATTTTTCAAGGGTTTGTCGCTAGAGTTTGCCAAAAGGATTTATGGGTCTTTCTGGGTTTTCTGAGAACCTTAGTGGGCAATCATTGCTATTTTTAGTACTTACTATTTTTAGTAAGTCACGACGACTACCCAGGATGTGCTCATTTTGAGTTCAGAGTCACTTACTATTTTTAGCAATATGCTAGTTTTAGTAACTACTATTTTTGGCAAGGGTTTGGTAGCAGTTCAAAGCAAGGCTTCCAATTTTAGCAGTGATGGCAATTGCAGTGTTTGGCATCTTGGTATTTTCAGCAATGGCTTCTCCAACATTCTTGGAGTTCGAAAATTGTAAAGTTTGCAACTTAAGTTAATATTATAATCTCAAATGGCCCCCCTTCCATGCATAGCTTGATGACTTAAGTTATTTTTAAAAGAAAATATTATGCAAAGCTAAAGTGGACGCCCAGTTGAGGACCTAAAGCAATTTGAATAAATTTATGCATATCAAGGGTGGACGCCTAAGTATGAGAGTTAAATGATTTTTAATTGAATTTTATAATGCTCCAAAAGGTGGCATCCCTTTTTGGAGGGAAAAAGCATTTCAAACTTTTGGGTCTTGGAACCTATTTATATGCCCTCTCTTGTTCTCATTTGGTTATGCAATTCGGAGATAAAGTTATGCTACCAAATTGGAACCAGAGAATTATTTCCTGAATCTTTGGGGGATGAAAACCCTCTTTAGGTTGTTGGTTTCGGATTTGAAAGCTAATCCCTAGCTGGTGGAGTGTGATTGCATTCGGTAATCACCATTGGAGCTTAATGGTGATGGTTTGTTTTCAGTTTTGGTTACTTCTGATGAATTCTAGCTATGCTTTGGTATGATAACTATTTGTGCAGAGATTTGGGTGCATTTTGGAAGTGATTTCTTGGAGTTTCAGATTGTTGGTTGCTATTTCCAAACCCTTGGTTGTACCATTGCTTTACTCACGCTGATTTGAGGAGTGGATAACTTTTTGTGGGTATTGGTTTATTGTTTTCTCCATCCTTGGGCACCCCATTCTTGCAAGATTTCAGAATTTTTAATGTTGAACCTAAATTTTGGGAGCAGGTCACTCCTCCAGGGAGGTCGTACAACTTGTCTGAGGGCATCAATGTTGTTGTTATTTCCTTTGCAAAGGTTTAGGCTCCAAAAACCATCTCATTGTTGCTGTTTGGGTTGATTGGAGGGTGCCTAGACTTGTTTTATGCATTGCTTGCACTTTGATGGAGTTTCTTGGTGAATTAGTGGAGCTGGGAGCTTGCTGGTTGGTCATATCAGACTGCTGTTACATTGCATCAGACCTAAGAAAGTGCATCAGACCTGTGGCAGCGATGTTCTTGACCATCTTCCATCATTTGGAGCTTCCATATTGAGGTATATTTGTGGTATTTTGTAGGGGAGTTCTTAAATTATCATTGTAGCATTTTTTGGGAAGGGTTATCTTTCATGTTCATGTCATTATCCTCATATAACAGTAACATATCAAGTTTTGAAGCATTTACATAATGAGCATATTGTAACATCAATAGTAGTACCATTGGTGATTGCTCTTGTATTTACATTGCTACTTACCCCACTGAATAAGTCGTGCTCCCGTTGAATAAGTGATTGAGATTTTCTTATGTTACTCACGCTGATTTGCTTCTTGTTAAGCACGCTGAACAAGCAGAGGATTGTGTCATTAGTCGGCTTGCCGCCAAGTGCTATTTACTTTCTTGTACTTCCCGCTGAATAAGTGGATGATTACTTTCACGCATTTGGTTTTGATTACTCACCCCACTGAAGAAGTAGTAGCATAGATAAATTCAATTGTAAGCCTTCTCACCATATGTTGTCACCTTGCCCACATCAAGATCTGAGTGATCAGAAAGTGGAAGGTGTTTACTTCAGTTAGCTTTACTTTTCATGTAATGCAAGATCCGCTTTCCATTGTATGCTCTTACCTTGCCCATACTAGGATTTGGGTTATTAGAAAGTGAAGGGTTGCTTACCTTTGCATTTTGGGCTAATGCTAATGGGTGCAAGTTGTGAAGCTTTAAAAAAAAAAAAAGGGTTCGTTATTTCAAGAGAACATACAAATTGGAAGGGGAGTAGAAGTGAATAATGAAACATCATTTATAAGGTAGATTGAATGAAGAAGATATGAGTGTGGGAGAATGAATAGAACATATATGAAGATCATTCAATGTTGAAAAGACAAAAAGAGTATAAGGTGAGAACATACAAGAATACAAGTATATTTACAGTATGGTAAATGAAAAGAGGGGATATAATGGAATGAATAAAAGAAGGGGAATAAAATAAGTTCGTCATTCAGTGAAGAAGCATCATTGTAAAGGTGATACCATATTGGAAAGGTTGGTGCCTCATACCAAAGAGATTGGAGTCTCTTGCTGAGCTGGTGCTCAGTGACGGGAATTGGCGTCTCTGGAAGGTTGGTGCCTACAAATTAAAGAGATTGGTATCTCTTTCCGAGTTAGTGCTCAGTTGTGGGGATTGGTGTCTCTAGTGGGTTGGTGCTCACAAATTGCATAGAAGGGGATTGGTGTCTCTTGTAGGTTGGTGCCTACAAAGTTTGAAAGAGATTTATATAAAAAACAATATTTTGCCATGGTTTTCTCCCATAAGGGTTTCCACGTAAATCATGTGTTCTTCTTTTGTTGCATAATTGTTAGATCTTATGTGAATGATATTGTGCAATTAATATTATTGTGGTTGTTAGTTTGAAAAAGTTTAAGATTGTATTATACTGATTCATCCCCCCCTCTCAGTATAGTCATGTGCTCATCACAAAGATCAAACTATAAAAAAGAGACCTATGAACTGGTCAGTGTATGATAGCTTTCTTTACACTTATGCAAGTGACATTCATGTCATTAAAGTATATATAAAAGACAAAAAGAAGTGCCAAAATGGGATCCGAAGAATGATGACTAAGAGAGCACAATTAGTAAACACTAGCGTCAATGATAAACAGTGCTAAACAAATTAACAGAAGACATTTAAGGTTGCCAATTAGGGCAGGTAAGATTTTTTCTTTTGTCTTTTTAATTGGAAGCCAATCATCTTAAATATTATGTCCAGAAACATATTTTCTATAGTTCAAGAGGAACAATTAAAGCTGTCCCTCTGATGAAATGCATAATCCCAGCAAAGATGCTGATCATAGTCCATAATGAATTGTCGTGCAATTGCAAGTTTCCACAGACTAGAATTTAAGCAGATATTAAATAAGTATCATCCAAACTGTAGATAATTCTACTGGTCCAAGTTATAGTTCTTATAAATAAATGAAATACATTTCTCACATACTTCACTTTGTTAGATATCAGTTACCTGTCAACTAATTTTGACTCACAGAAAACAATAATTTTTGAAGTATAAATGTTGGCTTAAGTAAAAGCAAAACATCAATTGGTAGGAACCAAAGAATTCATACTTTGCATGGGCTTGGTATCAACTCAATTAACCTCTTTACAGTCCTAAGTGCAATGCTTCGAAGTGGTACAAGAATTAGAACCTGTAATAAACAATGTCAGTCTGAAATACATTTGCCTCCCTTTTCCTGCTTTGAAAGAACATAAAGAAAACAGCTCACAAAAAAGTAGGAAGTGATGCCACCTTTGGACGAGTAAATCCTTGATCCCGGGGAGGCTCAGCAGCATTTATTAATTTATCTCCATTATCTGACTGTTGACTCAATCTTGCATTATTTTTTGTAACAAGGTCTCTTGTTTTATAGACATGATTAAGCTGCAACATCAAACCCACTTTAGTATGCAAATTATCAATTATATTATTAAGAATAGCATCAGTGCATTGAAAAATGAAATAGCGGATCATATGAGAATCCAAATCATAATTGATAGGATTGAGGGCAGAGAACTCTGATCAAAATAACAAAAACATAAAAAATACAATATAGTTCCATAGTTCAACACATACAAGATGCAAAAGATAAGCATCTGTTACACTCAAATCACCATCTTGGCCTCCAGCCACAAATGCATTTTTGTTTGAATGCAATATATCTTGATAACTGTTACCTGCAAGAGCAAAAGAAATTTTCATAAGATCAAACAAATTCTTCTCTAAAAATGAATTCACAAATTATGCCTACAAGGGAGAAAGAAATCGTATTAATGTCCACAGACGACCAAGAGTAGGTCAATGGGACTCAAGAGTACAGCGGTTCACAATAAAATTCTAGGAAGAGAAACTTAGAAAGGTCCCACAAAGGGGAAAAACAAAAGCAAAGAAATACAAAACAAGGGACCACCACCACAAGTGATCAAGAAACTAATACATATAGCCAAGAAGGGGGAACGAGAACCCCACAGAGCAATATTTTAATTGGACCAGCAATATAATTAAATATCAATACAGTAGAATGTTGATAAATGCAGTAAAAAATATTCTAATGCACAGTAGAATGTACACAAGACTTCTAAGGACAAAAAAAAATGTGGATTGCAACATACAACACACGCAGCCTAATCCCAGCTAGAGGAGATCATTCAAATAATGCCCTTAAGATGTGACTAATAAGAACAGATGAAAAAGGATCACCAGCTAAACTGCCAGTTCCTACAAGTGACTCTGCCATAAGCTGACATCCAGTATTGCAATGAGCGTTCCATCCCATAAGGGCTTATGTATATCAAGCCACAAAACTTATAAACGAGGTTATGTTTATCTACCGGAAGAACCAAATGCTTCCAAGTACAAGAATAACTTTTATTAAGCACTTCAATGAACAAGTTTCAAGTTTAGTGTAACCAATATCCAAGGCATCACAAGTGTGTTCTATCCATTCAACAATTTCCATATTGAGTCTTATTTTTGAGTGAAAAAAATAGGCATTTCCTATTTAGTTAATCATCATGAAACACATACCATGCGCTCATTATTATCAAATTTTTTAACTCTAATCAATTTCATTTTGTAGCCAAAGATGAATGCTTTCCAACACATCAAACAAGGCAAAATCGGAGTGTGCATGGAGAAATTATGTTAGCATGAAGATATTTTGGCAAATCTTTGGTGACTCATGTAACCCACCATTGGACTGCCCAAACATTCACAAAAATCAAAAAAAGCAGCCAAACTCTCCAAATTGCATGATTAGCCAAGGATTGTCAAGAATTTGAAAGTTGGCAAAAGTGGTGAGGGTTAACCAAATCACACAATTGGCCACTAGATTGTCAAAAAAGGTGAGGGTCCCAAAATGGCACCTCTTTATGACTCACCAAAGGGCTGCCCAAAAACTGAAACTTTAAAATGATGGTGAAATGATAAAAAGTGCACAATAGCAACCAAAAATCAGCACAAACTCTCCAAATTGTCAAAAAGTAGCCAAACTCTCCAAATTGAATGACTGGCCAAGGATTGTCAAGAGTTTGAAAGTTGGCAAAAATAGCGAGAGTACCCAAATCACACAATCGGCCACTAGATTGTCAAAAAAGGTGATGGTCCCAAAATGGCACCTCTTTGGTGAGTTGTATGACTCACCAAAAGGCCGACCAAAAACTGAAACTTCAAAATGATGGTAAAATGACAAAAAGTGCACAATAGCACCCAAAAATCATCAAACCACAAAAGTGGTAAAACCCAATAAATTGCACAATTTTCCAATATTATGCCCAAAAGTTGGCAAAATGAAATAGCAATGAATTGTCTCAAACTGCACAACTCTACAAAAGGATTCCAAAAACTTTCAAGATACAAAAATATCATGGATCCCTAAATCGTACTTCAATAAAGAAGGCCAAATTTTGTGAAAAGTAAAAAGAGGCTAAAAGGCTATAAGCACGAATCATGTGAAATACATGAGTGAAAGACAAAAAACTCAGGAGCATCTAAGCAATCGGCTTGGCTCAAGGGAATGAACTATAGACAATTTCTTGTTTCCTTTAATAACCTTTCTAGATAGCAAGAAGAAACAAAGTTTTTCCAAGAGGTTCAAGTAGTGCTATTGTCCACCATTGTCAAAGGTTGTTGTAGGTTGTCCAAGCCTCGCAAGCCGCAAGAGGAATAAGTCAAGGGTCTTCAACTTTGTGCAAATCCTTTAGATGAGGTAGTTGGTGCACAAGAGTCCTCGAAGGAGTCTGAGTCAACACCTTCTTCTACAAAACATCGCCCAAATGCAAGTGGAGGAAACATTCATTATTTCTTTGCATCTCATAGTACGCCAAGATTAAAGGCCACTTTGCATAGTATAAGTTGGAGGAAGAACATCCATGAACAAGTGACAAAGGTGATAGCAAATTTCTATTACTACTCTAGCCTGTCATTCCATGTTGCTAGGTTTCCATGCTAGCAAGGTTCAAAGCCTCATCTTATGACACATTACGGGTTGGTGTGTTTAATGATGCAATACAAAAGGTTAAGGATGTTAATGAACATCTATTAGAGCAGCCAAAGACTAGATGCACAATAATGTTAGATGGTGGATGGATAGAAGGAACCCAACTCTCATCAACCTGTCTCTTGTGATATTGGCATGGTCTTTTTGAAATTTGTGAATGCAACAAATAGTATCAAATCTATAAATGCATTGTTCAAGTTGTTTGACGAGATGTTCTTCGATGCAAGGTAGCTAAATGTCGTTTAATTTATTACAATGTTGTTGCTTGTGTTGTTGTTGGGCCACCAAATATAGTTCAATTTATTGCAAACAATGTTGTTGCTTGTGTTGTTGTTGGGCCACCAAATATAGTTCAATTTATTGCAAACAATGTTGTTGCTTGTGTTGTTGAGAGAACCCTAAACGACAAGTATTGCTCTATGTTTTTTAGCCTATGTGCAGCACACCACCTTGTTCTAACCTTAGAGGGCAATGGAAAACTGGAACCGGTTATGGAGGTATTGCAAAAGGCTCAAAGAGTTACTAAGTTCATCTAAAATCACACAAGGGTATTGTGTATGATGTGCTCCTTCATAGAGGGCAAGAAGCTAGTTTGACTGAGGGTGACAAGATTTGCTACGCACTTCCTTGCATTGCAGACTCTTTGCCAACAGAAAATGAATTTGAAGTGAATGTTCATTTCAAATGAGTGGATGAAGTATAGCTTCACAAATCAAACGGAACACATAATAGTGGAAAAGTACAATTATTCTAAAAGTTTTTAGGATGCAACTGAAAAAAGTTGTAGAATTTTCAAAGCCTCTAGTAAAAATTTTAAGGCTAGTGAATGGAGAGAAATCTCCCAAGGGCTATTTGTGAAGTTATCAGGTCCTTCATATTTGACTTGGGTACACATGTGGGTTCCGTTTTGGTCCTAGTACGATGTGGGTTCGTCCCTAGGTACAGCCAGGGTACTGCCCAAGCGCCCAAGCAATACCCCAGGCGTACCCAACAAGAGCCCCACAATCTAAAAAGAGAAAAACAACTGCAGTTACAAAATTGGTCCATCAAAGGAGTATGACACCATCAGTTACTAAATATGATATTGTTTTCTAATGAATTCCAATAAAAAGTTGATATTGTCTTGGCAGACCGAGAACTTATAAATGTCGTATAAAAAATTTAGGGCTATTGTTTCCAATTGAACATGCGTAGATAGCATTAATTGATCCTCACAAATGCATCACTCCATCATTTACTCTCATTTGACTAGCACCATTGTAGGAGGGGGGAAAGAACAATGTTTGGATAAAATTGTAAACTTGACATCATTTGTTAATCAGCACACTAGATCTTCAACATTGACCCTTTATACCTGCATTGACCCTTGTTTTGACTATTCTTAAATGTGGTTATTTGACAATGTTGACCAAAGAGCTTTGCTATATTGACTATGTTGACCAAAGATCTCTGCTACATAGATAGCATTAACTTTTGTATCAATTACATTGACTATTTTGTTTGTTGATTATGTTGCATTGAGAGCAATATTCTACTTTTCATCGAGTCATGATCAATATTGACCAATTACTATACTTGTGAAGTTATCATGAATTGAACTATTATATGTTACTATGTCAAAATTATGTTGTATTTATTTATTAGTAATTTGAGTATCACTATTCTTATAATTTACCCAAGGAAAAAAAATTTGTCATCTGCCATACCAAGTTCTAGTACCCGTACCCACACTCATACTCGTACCAAAAAACTTAGGCTATTTGTATGAGGCCATGGATAGGGCCAAGGAGGTGATGAAGGGTAGGATGGAAAATCATAGGGATAGTTAAATGCCATTATGGGATATAACCAATAGGAGATGGGATCAATAGACAGTGCCCTCTCCATGTTGTTGGATAATATTTGAATCCAACGTTATTCTATAGCTCCTCATTCAAAGATAATGACTTTGAGGTCGCACAACGCCTATTCATGCACATAAAAAAATGGTTCCCTACCCCTATTATGGCAAAGTTGCCAATGTACAAGCAAGCAAGGGTAATTTTTCTAGTATGGTTGACATGCAAAGCAAGCAAACCTTCAAACCAAGTACTCTATAAACTTTGAAAATCTCTCTATATCAAGGAAATGTAAATTAAAAGTTTTTACTTTTTAGTACATCTTACATGATATCATCTCAAAATAATTTGTCCTTTTAGCACAATGGAGAAATTATTTTTCCCAATAAGCCAAAAATCTTAAATGGATGGCAAGACACATTTTAAGCCAGCCACGTAGTTCATCTATTTGCGAGAAACATAAATTCCAAGTAACACAACCACCACAACAATAAATGAATGACCTTGTGTTCATTCACCACAACCTCAGCTTGAAGCTAAAGAAAACTTGAGGTTAGAGTTTTGAAATAGTTGCAATAATAATTATAATTGTAATCATTACTTTCACTTTTGATTCCCAAGACTAATTTATATGGACAAAATCAAGTACCATTGAGGATGACCAGCCAATTGACCTTGATGAGAATGATTTAGATTCTGACTGGATTGCAAATAAGGATGTCCTTGATGATGATTGTGCTCTCCCTTAAGGAGTGCTACTATGATAATGATGTAGTTGGACAACTTAGGAGAGGCTGTTAGAAGTATTGTCATTGATGCCACAAATCGTGCAGATATATGCCAGAGCAAGATATGAAGAACATGGTTGTGAAGATTAAAAAGGCAGTTCATATCAGAACCCGTCTTCTTGTGTGGGCTTAGAGTGAGATTATTCGTCACATAAAGCAGATTGGAGGATTAGGAGAGTGCAGATCTGATTGAAGGCAGCCATCTTACACCATCAAGTCAAGGTTGGTGCCTTGCATTAGGGGTTGAAAATCCTTGTAGGTTAAGTGCCTACTAAATCAATTTAAGGGGCTAGTGCTCCTTGTAGGTTTGAACCTACTAAACAATTCTTATTCAATATTCAAGTACGTTAGCACCTACTTTTTGTATAATGTAATGTACCCAATTTAACCCTATGCTCTTCTTGAGGTTTTAGCCTATTTCCGGTAATTGTAGGCTAAGCAGAAGCGAAAATTAGGGTTTCCTATTTTATAGGAGGTTTCAGATGCATTTTTGAAGGCTTGCATGCAAGAGTTTGGTAGTGTGCTTCTAGGAGTTTTTTGGGTTTTCGGAGAGCTTCAGAATGGTGTAACATGCATCTCCATCTAATAACCTTTCCAGGCACTTACTATTTAAAGTCATGGTTACTGCTCAATCGATGTTCAGATAATGTTTTGCAAACTTACTATTTATAGCAGTTGGCTATTTTGGTAAGTCCATTTATAGTAGTATCATTCTAACAGCAGTTCAATCATCGACAGTTCACATTTCTATTTTGGGTAGTGTGGTTGTTCAGATTTGCTTTTAGAAGAGTTTGAAGTTAAAATTAAAATTGAGGATCCTAAAACAACAGCCAATCCAAACGAGCATACTCACGTCAACTGCAAAAAGAAAGCTACTAGCAAAGAAAAATTTGGCAAATGTCCAATGTCTCTGTGTTCCCATGACAAGACAGGAATGCAAGATCCACGAGCAAAAGAAAAACTTTTCTTGGATCTTAATGAGATACATTATTTTCTGGAACATTTTGGTCAATGTAATACTTAAATGTCTGATGCACTTTTATTCTTTTTAGGAAAGGTGCAATCCCCATGATTGCTATTTACCTTTCATAAAAACTATCATTTATTAACCTAAAACTGAATTACACTCAAACATTGTTCTTCTTCTGTATTCTCTAGCATTTTTATACTACTAAGTTATGTGCCCAAGATCTCTTTTATAGACTAAGAGAATCTTCTAGGCTTTAAAACACCAAAGCAAAAAGCTATATCAAATAGAAGACATAGTATTTTATTCTAGAAACCTAACTTTATAAAACTTTTCTTGGATCTTAATGAGATACATTATTTTCTAGAACATTTTGGTCAATGTGATGCTTATATGTCTAATGCACTTTTATTCTTTTTAGGAAAGGTGCAATCCCCATGATTACTATTTACCTTTAATAAAACTATCATTTATTAACCTAAAACTGAATTACACTCGAACATTGTTCTTCTTCTGTATTCTCTAGCATTTTTATACTACTAAATTATGTGCCCAAGATCTCTTTTATAGACTAAGAGAATCTTCTAGGCTTTAAAACACCAAAGCAAAAAGCTAGATCAAATAGAAGACATAGTACTTTATTCTAGAAACCTAACTTTATAAAAATATTATCAAATGTAATACAAGATTTAAGATAATCCTAGTTTAGGTCCTACAATAATATTAATAATCATTAAGAAGTAAGAATATATGATAACATCTAAATTTACAAGCACTAATATTAAATATTTAAATTTTGCGATAACATATAAATCCACATAAACACCATTCAAATTTTAACCAAAATACATAAATAGCATTAATAATTATTCCAATTCATATTCCTATAGTAATTGTATTAGGAATTAGGTGAAAATGTTTGCAAACCACAATCTCAAGGATGGTTGTCCTTTATTGCGAGAGCACGGGTGGATCCCCATCCATCCATCTCGAGGTGGCATACTTGAGAAGACCTTCAAGCCTAGGAGCACTCATCCACCTCCCAGCACATGAACATGGTAAGTTCTTAGATCCATTTCATCCCTCAGTCCACCTTGGAGGCACACCATCCTCGATCAAGCCCAGAAGCACGCATTCGGCTCTCAATCCATGAGCATGGTAAGATCTTCAATCCATCAATCTCGGAGTGGCATGCTTGATAAGATGCATGAAAACTGCTTTCCTCAACAATCCCAAGAGCACTCATATGCCACCCGACCCACGAGCTTGAATCTCAAGGTGGTGTGCTTGATGAAGGAAAGGTCGGTACTTCACCTCTCGCGAACTCAAAAGGTTGGTTGTCCTTCCTATTTGCAAGCCATTTCTAATAAATTCAAAACCGATTACTTATAGAAATTAGTTATATGAATTTACTATTAAATACTCTTAAAGGGAAATGCAATTAACTTACAATTAGCAATCACTTAATTTGTGCAAGGTATATCTATGCATCTACTTATTTGTAATCTAATATTATTTTTAAAACTTATCTCACAATATTATTAGAGACAATATTTATTACTACCTTTATGACTCAATTTCCTTCTTTTTTTCCATGTCCAATCTCATCCACTTGATGGAAAATCTATCATTCAATCGCTTCCTTGGAATCAATACCTTCTACCCCAAGAAATGATTTCGCTTTATACCCTCTTCTTTGAGAGAGTCACACCTTTTCATAAAATCATTGCCTTCCAAGAGTCACACCCCTTCCTAATCAAGTACTGCCTTGAAACTTGTTTTAATATTATTAATTTTATTTGTATGTCCTATTGGAACCATTTACAAATGATATTCATTTTTAATCCTAATCGGCCCCTTACTAGGAGTGGTGCTTATTTATTTCCTTAAGGCAGCGATTTCATAAGGCTTCAATTTTCGATACCTACTGAGGCATGGCAGTCTACCCTTCCCAAGATTGCTTGGCCTCAAGCAATTTTAATATGGGACGATAAAAAAAAAAATCACTTCTTCCCAAGTGGCGTCCACCATTGGCAGATTCTTTGACACTAAGATGGTTTTCATATCTTAGAAAAGTATTGTTTTAAGGCATACAATTTGGTTTTCTACCATTAGATTTCAGCTATCCTTGACCATTTGAAGTGTCCTCAAGGAGGGTGCACCCCAAGAAAGAGGGGCAACTACTCTTTTAGTTGAGATAACACAACAAATATGTTACATCACATGCATCTTTATAGGTATAATCATTTTTTAAGCATCACCTAAAGTTACTATCAGCTCTTACTTTACCTTTGAAAACTATTTCATCGCCTTTGGAGCAATGGAACCTTTTTTATTTCTTAGCAATTTAGTTGGAGGAGCTGCAATTTGGATAAATCTAGGGAAAGTTGAATCAAAAGTTTGCTAAACTAGGAAAATTCGTTTTCCTCTTATATCAATATGATGAAACACACACTTATATTGAGAAGGGGGGTGAATCAATATAAGACAATCTTTTCCTTTTCAAAACCTAACAGCCTGTTAGAAGATTAATCTTTATTTGGTAAAAGTTATTCTTTAATTGTAAATATTTATTAACTTGTAGGAATATTCCAAGGGAATCCCTACAAATCTTTTGTCTTTTTGTCTCCTCACACATGTGTGAGGATGACTCATTTTTTATTTTTTTATTCCTTTATTAAAGAATATTTTTAGCCACCTCCTTAAGAGGTTCTTGACACATTGCACACACATAGATGAATAGTGGCATTCATTGAGTTGGGAGTTATATTCTAACTCCTCTTCTCACCTCTATTTATTGAGGTGCCTCTCTTCTCATTCTTCATTCAAGAAAGCAAGCTTAAGGCTTAAGTGCTCTCTCTCTCTTTGTATCATTCTTAGCATTTTGCCTCCATTCATAATATTGGCATTTTTTCTTGTTTTTTCCCCTTATGAAATCTTGATGGTTTTGCTGCTTGGATTGGATTCTCTCATTTTCGGTAATATCTTTCCTTCAAATGCTCATTAATTAGTACTTTACATTGCTCATTTTATTTTTCCTTTTACAACCACAGCAATATCAATCACACAAGATCTAACAATTATCCGACACAAGAACACCACAGCAAAATATTGCTTATATAAAACTTCTCTTCCAATCTTCGTAGGCACAAACCCATTGGAGACACCAATCACCAGTTACAAGGTTTGCAAGCACCAACCTACTAGAGACACCAATCCCCCACTTACAAGATTTGTAGGCAGCAACCTACTGGAGATACCAATCCCCATAACTGAGCACCGACTCAATAAGAGAAAACAATCTCTTCTAAATTGAAAGGCACCAATCTTCCCAATGTTTGCTCCAAAAATTACTTATTTCTACTCCAATTCTACCTTAATATTTGCTCCAAATATCCTTTATATCTTTGCTCAATGTAATGTCCCCATTTTAGCCCTATGCTCTTCTTGAGGATTTAACTTATTTCCGGAAACTCTTAGGCTAAGCAAAATTGAAAATTAGGATTTCTTATTTTTTAGGAGGTTTCAGATGCAGTTTTGAGGGCTTGTATGCGTGACCTTTTGATGCATGTCTGGTGGAGTTTTTTGGGTTTTCAAAGAGCTTCAGAATGGTGTATCATGCATCTCCATCTGACAACTTTTCCAGGTACTTACTATTTATAGTAAGTTATGTTGGCTTCCCGATTCATGCTCAGAAGGCGTCTGGAAACACTTACTATTTATAGTAACGGTTGTCGTTCAGATGATGTTTTGCAGTGTTTCTTAGATCAGATTAATCAATAAGGTACTTAAAAGGATTGCAACACATAAGACAATGAACACAACAGATACCCTGGGAAAACCCTCCTCTTGAGGGAGAAAAACCCAGCAAATGATTCTCTTATATATATATGATAATGACAGAAATCTGCTTACAATACAGCCCAGCAATGGCTAAGGATTTCGCACTTTTCCTTGATGCTTAGATACAAATGAATCTGCTCTTCCTTGAAGAACAGTCTGCTGCTATAGGAATGATGATCTGCTGATTAAGTATGAACTTCTTCTATGAATGCGAATTCATCTGCTGTTCAAGTATGAGCTTCTTCTAGGACTGCGAATTCTACTCAAGTATGAACTCTGCTCTTCATGTAATTGCGAACTTCTGCCTTAATCATAATAGCGAACTTTCTCTTTTTGATTCGGATTATATTCAATGACCAAAAGTAACCTTGTATATATATCTTCTTGGCGCCTCTTCATTTAGGTCGGCCATTATACAAATAATGATAAATGAATAAATACAATCTAGGTCGGCCAGTCAACAAGTAAATGATATAACTCAATATAGGGTCGGCCCATGCTTTAGTTGATATTCATTTAATATATTTCTCTTGGGAAGTGCAGACCGACGCTATACTAACATCAACACTATTTATAGCAGTTGCTATTTTTAGTAAGTCTATTCATAGCAGTATCATTCTAGCAGCAGTTCAATCTTCTGCAGTTCACATTTCTATTTTGGGCAGTGCGGCTCAGTTTGGCTTTTTTAAGAGTTTGAAGTTATAATTTACTATTTATGGTATTATCTATCTTTAGTAAATCTAATTTTCGCAGTGGCATCATCAGTAGTTCTGTTAAGGCCATCATTCTATTTCTGGCAGAATCAGTTTGAGCGTTGGCTAGTTTTTGGCTTTTATCCCTCCTTGGGTTGAGTTCCAGGGTTAGTCAATTTTATGTCTTAAAGTTGTACCCCACACCTAGGCTTGATGACTTCAAGTTGTTTTAATGAAGGGGACATAAAGGGGGGTCGAATTTCATATGCATTTAATGTTTATTTTTAAATGTTTATTGTGCAACTTAAAGTTGGATGCCAAAAAGGGAGATGAATAATATTAGATTAAATTCAAAATAAAGTGACTGTTAAGAGATGGCGTCCCTTGGAGGAACTGAACAATTTCTTGTTGGGAGTTACTGATTGCTTCATTTGCCAATTGAAGCTTATGTATTGGTGCCTTGCTCATTGTTTGGTATCTTGGAAATTTGAAAGTAAAGTTCTGTTGCTGGTTTGAAATCCAGAACCTGGCTAAGGGGAAGCTTAGCATTTTCAATCCATCCTTCGGGCTTGAAACAATGGCTTCCTAGGTGGATCATTGTGACTGTACTTCACCTTGGAGTGCAGATGGAGCTTCAAATTGATGATATCAAATAGGTTGTTGATGTAAAGCCTGTTTTCTAAGTTGCTGATTTGCCATGGCTGAAGCTATTTTCTATTCATAGCTTTGTCACTGATTTTTGTTTCTTTCTGGGTATTCATCCATGATGTTTCACTGTGAAGGGCGACCTTTTCTAGAATTTTTCAGAAATTTTAGTGAAGTTTCTGATTTTTGGGAGAAGGTCAACCCTTCCTGGAGGCCGTACCTTTCTTCTTGACTGTATTGGGAATCGTGCCAACTGTTTTTTATGTTTTGAGCTCGTTTTCTCAATGGAGGTTGGACGCCTAGCTCTTAACTGTTGACTGGTTGTGGTTTGAGAGCTTTCCGAGTTGAATTGAAGAAGATACGTCCATTATGGTGAATTCTCACCTTGCTGATCTGATTTTCTGTATTTCATGTTTCTGATCAGATTAGTTAGAAATTGTTATAATGCTGTTCTGAGTTTCTTTCTATATCATTTTGGCATTGTAAATGTTAGAGGAAGTGTTACTCTAACCATTGAGTGTTTTTGGAAGCATATCATTCTCATTTGTAGCTGTATGTTATTTGTTTGTGAGCTGATTAGTAGTACTCACATTCATTGTCTCATTGCTGCAAATTCTAGTTTATTTTATACTCCTACGATTGAGTGGTTGAGTTTAATAAAGCTTCTTTAAATTAATGTTGTATTCCTCCCACAAAATAAGTGGTTGTGAAGATTTGTATACCCCCCACTGTACAAGTGGAAGTGTGGTTACATGGCTGGCTTGCCGCCTTAAAATAATTGTAATAATCACACCCACTGAATAAGTGGAGTATTCCCACCACTCGTGGATGTCTGCAAAGCAGAAGAAGTGTTCTTTCAATTTGATAATTAGCACTCCACCATATGTTAGCACCTCGCCTTCTAAAGGATCTTGTGTGCACATTCTTGGTGTTGAGTTTAGTTCTCCTTTTCAATTGTAATCAAGTCATTTATTGAGTTATTAGATCCTAGGGATCCTCTGACCATATGCCTACCCCTCTTCCTTAAGTGGTTTTAGGGCGCATTCTTGGTTAGAGTTTATTTCAGCATCGTTTTGATTTGGAGCTAATCTTAACGGGTGCATGATTGCATTGTATGTGAACTGAAAAATCAAGAAAAAATTAAGGGGAACATTTCATATAAATCATTTAATCATTTTTACTTTAATTGGAGTCAACTTGATAGCATTGAATTCATAATAAAAAGTTGATATTGTATTGAAGTGCAAAACTTGAAAAATACAAGTGTGTGTTGATTTACTGATTCACCCCCCCTCCCTCTCAGTAAATCTTAGTGCTCTTCAGAGGCTCTAACCCAAGAGCTTCATCATCAAGACCTGCAACCCTCAAGTGTAGGTCTTCGTAGTAGCAAGAGTCATTGGTTACATCTGATTTTTTTGAAACTTGTACTTAGTTTCTAGGTTGACTTTGTACAAACTAAATTATAATTGAAATTTTGAGAACTATTATAATCCAATTATTATTTATGCATTATGAAATATGCATTATGCAATGCAATATAATTGGCAATATGAACATAAATGACAAAAATCTATCTTCTACTATTGATTGGATAGTTTCTCATAATTATTTGCTCCCTATATCTCTATGTTAGTGAAATTCCTACAAATTACCCAAAAAAGTATTTCTCTTTTTTTCTACATTTTTTTAAATATGATTTGTTCATGTTTAAATCCCAATATTTTTTTTAAAAAACAATTTTGGTTTGTCAATTTTTTTTCCAAAAGATTTTTTTTACTATCTTCTTAAGTATAAAGCCTCCAGGATTCATCTTGTTTGATGTGTTTTGTCATCCTTTGTCCTTTTCTAATCTTTGCATGATCATGAAATTGAGTATAGACACACTTAGGAGATAAGCACGCACCTATACAAGGAGGAAACAAAGTCAACACAAAGAAGCATCTAACAAGGAGTAGCATGCACCTAAAGGAAGAAATCTAATTTTGGGTTCAAAATGCAAAATGGTAGTATTTAGGCACATGCATGGAATTTGGGGCACACTTATACAAAGGAAATAAATCGAAATCTTAAATTTCTAGCTTCAATACAAAGGCATGCATAAAAGAGTCAAGGCACATTTGGTAACAATTCAAAGTATACTCAATATACAAGCATGCACATCAGGGAAAGCACCCACCTTAGGACTAGGTATAAGATTCCAAAAAAATTAAGTTGCATAGATGCACCACTAAACAATAGCACACACCACGGTGAATGCCAATAAATTCCAAAAAAATGACTATGTACAAGCAAGCATCAAGGAACAAAGGCGTACATCTAAAAATCAATCGATTTATAGATGTGTGGGGAAATGTAGACATGCATCCAACAGCCTAAAGTGAAAATTTTCAAAGTTGCAATGTTGTGAAAATTTTCAATGAGTCGGTGCTCACGCTAGAGTAGGTGCATCAATAACCTGAAGTTGGTGCTTCAGCAGCTTGGAGTTGGTGCTTCAAGGAAGTTGGTGCTCACTTTTGTAATCTGGGTTGGTGCCCTTTGAAGTTAATCAAAGCAACTATTTTGTCATGGTTTTTTACCCGAAAGAGTTTTCCACGTGATATCGGTGTTCATCTTGTCTTATGTCTGCTCTTACTAAGTTGATTGTTGATTCATATGGTTTCAAGTTTTAAAATACTGATTCACCCCAACCCCCCCCACCGCCCTCTTCGTATTTTTTGTGTGCTCTTCACAACCTTCAATCTTGCAACCAATGATAGTGGCAACTATGGCAAATGTTTTAAATGTGCACCATGAAAAACTCCATGCCCACACCTAAACTAAAAGTGAAGTCACAATGTTTACACAACAGAATGGAAATGCCAGGACCTGTTCTGAACATCAAGATTTTGGCGTCCAAAATCAAATTAGCAATTACCTCAAGTTAGAATTATCTCAAACAAACGTAATGATGAAACATCTCAAATCTGCAAATAATGTCACCTCCAACCTTGAATTCCTCTAAGTATGGCGTCCAAGTATATGCAACGGTTAAATCTTCAAACCCTTGCCCAACAACCCCACGTCTACAAACATTTTGTATATTTCTTTGGAAAAACCCTTTGTAAATTCCTTACTTTGTCAATGATGAATACATCTCAAATTTATTGTTTAATCCTTCAAACCCTTATTTTGAATCATTTCCTGCAATTGTGAAGCACAAGCAAAACCCTTAAAATGAAGTTGTCTGTGTGCAAGCTTGAGAGATCTCTCACACCTATACCATATTGTCCCTCAGAGAGTTTTTGTCCTCAGTGAAGCTAAGTATTTCCAGACTCTCCAATCCTCCTACAAGCCCTTAGCAAAATTCTTCTTCGACATGAATGTGCAAAATGAGCTCTCAATGCCCTTTTATATTTTTCCCAAACCCCACGCCCAAATTCACATTTGAAATATATTTCATTAAATTTAATTTTCCGCCTTCCATTCTTTTAATTTTCGCGCACAACTGTGTAATATAACATCCTTTTAAAAGTTGATTATATCTCTCTTTTTAAATTGGCACTTAGCTTATATTATAAAGTATACTTTAAAAATCACTTATATCCCCTTTTAATATAAAGTCCTTTTAATTTATTGATAACGCATAAAATAAAATTATTTAATTTAACTATTATTTAACATTATTAATACTCAATACATTGGACCATAATCAAGTCAAGATAGAACCAGGATATAAATATATCAATCATTGCCCAAAATAGAAATGTCACCTATTGACCATACCAAAGACCCCAATGACTTACTATAAATAGTAAGTATGGTCCAACTGCCTGAATAAGGTTCGGAAAGCGCACTGTGAGAACCCTTGGTAACACTAAGCTAGGAAAACATCGTCTGAGCCCCCAAAGGTTGACTAAACAAGTTTGCAAGTGTCCTCAAAGGGCCTCCTAACTGCCCTATTGGTGCACGGGGACCAAGTGATGGACTAACCTTTGCAAAAGATAATTGGCCTAGGAAAATAGGACATTATAGCTCTAGGGTGCAAGCACACACCTCACCAAACTGATTTTTCAAACTTAAAAAATTGTGGAAGTATAAACAAAAGTGTGTGCCTATCAAAGGGATTCAAAACATGAAAGTAAATTTTTCAGAGCGTTAGCCATGATCAAAGGAAAAGTTACAAAATTATCAATTTCATCTAGAGCTACCTATCCAAAAGTCTAACTTGAACTATTTTTAGCCATCACTTTTTAACAGAATAGCATATTTTGGGATTTGATATGTTTAGCCCAAGCTATTATAGCTCATGTCATTCAAAGTGATTTGCTTTTTAGCACAACAAACACATGTTATTTTTAGCGTGGAGTCAACAATTTTTAGATCGTCTTACATCTCTGTATTAAGTTATAATTTGTAATAAATTCAATCTACAACTTAACTAGAGTTTCATGGGTTTAGTTTTAGTAATAATTAAGCTACTAGTTCAAGTTCAATCAAAAAACAATTTGGGGTTGGGTTCATTTTGAGTTTATCCATACAAAAACATATAAAAAATCAGAAATATATCTATATATTTGCAGCAATAATTAAGTTCAAAATACACCACACATAGCATCCTATATTATATAATAAACAAAACCCCCATTTAATAGTCAAATAATAGTCAAACTCGAATGTGATGATATATATTAAAGTTAAAAAATAATAATGTCAAGTGTCTACAATCAGCCATCATTGATCAAAAATCATATGGATCTTCAAAAATATCATTATCACCATCCATATTAGATGATGTAGTACTAATAAATTAGAAGAAACACAAATAGTGCCACTAGCACTAGCACTCTCATGCTCACCAATTGGCTCATCGTCAACATCAAGTGGAGCAAAGTGGGAAGTGAAAGCATCCAAGTCAATATGATTTGGCTCGATATCCCACTTCCTTGTGTCCCCTTCCTTGTAGCCACTTTGTTTGTGTGGAAGGAGCCACAAGTTTCAATGCACATGTACCAAATCCTCTATATTTTTTGAATGTAGTTGATTGTGCTTTACTAAGTGGATGAAGGAGTATGTGCTCCAATTCTCTCAAATGCAAATGAACTAGCAACCTATTAAGTCAAAATTAGAGAGATAAGAGCTACAAAATTATAAAATTAAAAGATAAATAAAACTTAGAAGAGATAAGATTTTTTTTATAAAACTTACTTGCAATAAAATTTTGATTGCAAGAGGTCTTAGGTGTGTGAATGATTAGCCATGGAAGTACCACCAACTATGAGCATCAACATTATACTTGTCCCAAAGAGTATCAATAATAAAGTCACTGGAGCATGCCAAAATCCATGAACTCAACCCTCACTGCATCCCATATGTCACAACCAATGAAGAGTCTACGAAGTGTTGCCTTGTACCCTTGACTGACTTCAACATCTCTACATAGGGTTGTTGGCTTTATGTTGTTTATTGTGATTTGTTTGTCCTTGATGACAAAACTGGCTTGGGTAATACATGATACATGATGGTTTCGGTGACACATTTAGTGACACATTTACATGATCTTGGTGGCATATGATGCTTTACACAATTGATTTACATGGCTCAGTTTTTGGCTTTCACGACAAAGGGGGAGTTTGTTGGCTTTTTGTTGTTTATTGTGATTTGTTTGTCCTCGATTACAAAATTGGCTTGGGTAATACATGATACATGATGGTTTCGGTGACACATTTTGTGACACATTTACATGATCTTGGTGGCATATGATGCTTTACACAGTTGATTTACATGGCTCAGTTTTTGGCTTTCACATGCAGTTCCAGTTTCTGGTTGTTACATATTGATGATCTTGATTCATATTGATGCTAACACTTTTTATTATTGTGGTAGGACAGTACTATAGTCTTTGCATTTGAAGCATTCAAATTGGTTCAAAAGAAAGAGTGTTTCAGGTATATGTAGTGGCATTGTCAACATACATGTTTCATTGTTTGCTATTGGTATCATATGTGGTAATGAGATACTTGGTTTATCATATGGTTTATAATGCAAAAGTTGTGGCATTGCTATTTCCATCAGCATGACATATTGTCTTGACAATACTTATGAGGTTGGTTCACCTATGATATCTTTGACATGCACACTTTGAGGGTATATGTTTTAAGGTATTGAGATTTTTGGTCATCAATGTCAAATTATGAAGGCAGTGATATCCATGGCAGTGATACTGAACATGTTGTTTGGTATATGATATATTGGATGGTTATTCATATTCATGTTTGATAGGATCAGTATTCATATCTTACAGACTGGTGAATACATGCTTGGCATATTCATTTGTTGTTGATGTTGTGAGCACAAGGTCTTTTGTTGTTGACATTAAAAATGGGAATAAAATCCCATCCGTGGTATTATTACTATGACCTAAATACATAAAAGTTTTTTTATTTATTTCAAAGGTCATTTCTTTTGAAAGTAATCAGGTCTACTGCAGGTATAAAGGAATTGACTTTATTTAAAAGTCACATGGCAGTGACAATATGCATCGACAGCTATCATTATTTTTGTTTGATGATTATTAAGATCTATTTTGTCGGTATTTTTGGTAAAGTCTTTGGCATTATAGTGTTTTTGCTATATCGGACTTCAAAGTATTATTACTTTTGAAAAAGTCTTCGAAAGACTTGAGGGAAAAGAAAAAAACTAGGGCAAAGTCATTTTGTTTCAATGTGCAAACTTATGGAACCCTAGCCGCCGCCATGGATATTCTGTGAATGCAAATTTTTGGTAACATCTTCTCTGTCGAGTGTTAAGATAGTGAAATAAGCTCACTATATGAGCTAGAATGAGAATGGTCTTTTGGTTTGCCGACTTTCAATGGTTAAGAGCTCGAATGTGGAAGAAGATTTGGTGGCATCTTTCCAGTTGGGTCGTTAGGATCTTCTTGACAGGTCATCATGTTTTTCATTCGATTTCTTCCTCCATAATCAGGTATTTGCAGATTTTTTGTTTATTAAGAAAAGGATTATGTTGATTTGTTAAAATTATTCTTGGCAGTTTTGGCAGATTGGTTATTATGGGTTTATGAATAAATCTTTGTGGTTGAAGACATTTTGTTAACGCAATAATCTTTGCGGATTCAGAGGTTAATGACATTGTTTTTACTTCGAAACCCTTGACTATTTTTCAGCAAATGGGTAAAGAGTTAATATGCTTTTATGAGTAGTCCACTTGTCATTGCATTCAAGTATCTTGAAATAAAACAGTTATGGCAATCAGTTTTATCTGAAAAGTTCGATGAAGATACATGACAGCATATGGGTATTTTTGTATACATATAAAAACAGTGGTTGATCACTGTTTTTGTGTTGGTATTTTTAAAAGGGTTAGTGCACAAAAATCTGTAATTGAAATCTTGCAAATATGATGCAGAGTATATAACTGATATGTCTGGTATTTTAGAGATTCCGGAGTGAATCTTTAGGATATTAGAGGTATTAGAATGAAAGGAATATGTGAGTTGAATTGAAACAGAGAAATACTCTGATACATCATTGTTCTGAGTTTTGTAAAAGGGGTTGGTGCTCCTTGAAATGGGTGTTTCTCAATGTTTAAGGAGTTGGTGCTCCTAGAGTGGGTGCTCTAAAGTTTGCCAACAAGGCATTGTAAACAGTGAGTTTTGAAGTTAAGCCAGTAAGGCATCATTTCTGGAGTGGTTTTTCTACCCCTACAAGGTTTTCCACTCGTAACATTCTTTATCTTGTGGTCTCATTGCTTTAATGTGATAATGCTTCAAGACTGTAAAGATCTTGATTTGCTTTCATATTTCTTATTTCTGGAGTGGTTTTTCTACCCCTACAAGGTTTTCCACTCGTAACATTCTTTATCTTGTGGTCTCATTGCTTTAATGTGATAATGCTTCAAGACTGTAAAGATCTTGATTTGCTTTCATATTTCTTATTTCAGTTCTTTAATGATTGCATTCAATTCATGATTGTATTTATCATTGAAATATTGAGAGCATAAATTAACTAAGTCTTGCATTCAATTCATGAATGTATTTATCAGTGTTCCACGGGGTTTTGGGACGAGGAGGGGGGGGCGGCAGGGGACGTGTTTCCAAGGCGTGAGGACGGGGGGCCTAAGTTTCGGAACGACAGGGGGATGGCGGGGCGAATTATACATCTTGGAGACAACTAAGAGTCCCCTAAACATCTTGAGGACACCCCAACGTCCTCAAAGTCCTATCAGCATCTTGGAGACAGCGACACTAGTGGTGGGATGGTGGCGTTGGTGGTGGCCTGGTCGGGGGGCGTCTCGCCCAAGTCCCCAAGTCTCCAAGACGTCCCCCTCTAGGAAACGCGAGGTTTTTTGGGGGGGACGCGTCCCCGTGGAACACTGGTATTTATCATTGAAATATTGAGAGCATAAATTAACTAAGTCTTTTTCATGTCAAAAGTTAAAATTTGTTTAAGACATTGATTCACACCCCCCGCCTCCCCTCCCCTCCCATTGTCTTCTTTACTCCAACAAGGGCAGCTCTTGTTGTCATAGAAAGGAGTTTAGCACTATGATATTTGGGACTCAATGCAAAGGCAAGAAGATATAGCATAGTGATCATTTTGTTCCATCTCTCTTCAATGATTTTGTCATTTGTGTAGTTGTTTTAAAGAGATTTTCTTCAAGATCTCATTATTTTGCATTTATGATGACTTTCATCTTCTCAATCATTGAGTTGATGCCATCATATATCTCACCCAAACAAGGCCTAGCCATGTTGGTATAACAAATCATGCTCAATATTAGCTCAGTGAAATTAATGAGATACTCAACACAATCCCACCAACATGCTTAATTTTATTTAGAACATTTTCAAAATTGGAGTTGTTGAAGGCAGTTAAATATGTTTTATTTTAGTAAACTTTTTAATTTTATAAGTTCTTCTCTTTTTTAATAATTTTGATTTTCAAACAAGTTGCAAAACCTGTTTTTCCTCCAACACAATTGTGTTGAGACGACTTGTGAAGGTTCGTGAGGCACTTTCTAACATGGTCATCAACCCAAATTAGTCCATATGGAGGCAATCTAGCACTACAAGGACAGCAAAGGTTAAGCAAATGATCCTAGATGACATTTGGTGCGATCATGTTAAGTATATCCTTAGTTTAACTAAGCTCATATTGAGCATGAGAGTGCTAGTGTTAGTGCCTTTCTGGTTCTTCTAATTTACCATTACTTACATCATCTAATATGGATGGTGATGATGATTATTTTGAAGACCCATATGATTTTCGATCAATGATGGCTGATTGTTTTTTGTATTAAGTATAGTAAGAGCAGAAAATACAGATTATATAATCTGATTGTTCAACCCGAAATCAGATCAAGGTAACTGACATAGTAAAATTCAATAGCCCCCCATTACAATTAATCAAAAAACCCTTCAGTATCCAAACTTCCTAGTCTATCCCTATACATGATATCAAAATTAGCCCCAGTTGATGTCCATCATCTGCCCTATATCAAAGATCAATTAGTTACATCATATAAACATCATAGCATGTACAAGTATAACCTTTGAACATATATATACATATCAGTAACTGATCAAAAGGATATGCAAGAGAAGACTATTCTCATATAGTTCTATACTATCCCACGTGCACCACTCAAGACTATCAAAGCCTGTGCAACAGACAGCTCCTCATCTAAAGGTCTATCTGCCTGTCTTTTATTTTCCACCTTATTTTGTCCACCTACAAGATCTTGTCGAAAAGCATGTAGAACCCTCATGAACACGTCTACATTTGAATGTCCTTCTGCCCATAAGTGTCCATATCTCGCCTCCATTATGTCTATGGTAACCTGCCTGTTTTCCAGAATTTGTCCTTTGAAAGGGCCACAGATAACTGCATGGCACTATTATAAAACATGAGTCTCCTAGAAGACTCGATAAGCAATCTCTTTCTTTCGTGAAAGACATCCTCATTCCTTGCTTTCCAAATAGACCATAAAATATTAGAAGACAAGCACAGCCAGAATAATTTAGCAGTTTTCCCCATCATTATATTGTGGTTAAACAAAATTTTCTCAGGCAGCAGATGTCCATTGGAAGCCCATATCTCTTGTTTATTACAGAACATTCTCCATATTTCTTTAGCAAATGTGCATTCAAAGAATATATGGTTAATTGATTCTCGAACTCTACATAAACTACATACTGCAATGTCATCAGTTTTGCTCTTAAAGGAAAGTTTATGTAGAATGAGAAGCCATCTAAAGCATGCTTGCTTAGATTCAATCTGTATGACCCAGTTATTTTGGAAAACCTTTTGCCATTGATTACTGTCCCATTGTAATTTCCAAAGTTGTTCAAGAGATAAGCTAAATCAATGTGTCTTGTTCTTTAACCCTAGTCTTTTTAATGTTATTCTTTAAACAGATCTGAGTTATCCCTGGTTTTCACATGGAATTTTAGCCAATTACAGGCCTCTCTGAGGATTGTGTAGGTTCTCCAAATAGAGGGGGGTATGTTAAATTCAATAGTCAAGTCATTCCATGCCTTCAGATTTCCATCTTTTAGTATATCACCGAAAGTTCTAATGCCTTTGACTGCCCACCTTTTTGCAAAGCAGCCTTGGATTAGTGCCAAGGGTTTTCCTTTGTCCTTCAAATTTCACAAATAGATCTGTTAGTTTGGATAATCCCATAGTCCCCATTGGTGAACTGGTAATTATCTAGATGCTTTTTCACCACTTCCCAGGCCTTCCAGATTGTCTTAAACACATTGGACCCTGCAGGTAGCATAACCTCCTCAATACTAAGGATATCACTGAAGGGTAAGGACTTCCAAGCCTTTGCCCGTTTAGGGAGAGCATTGAGAATGTTCTGTCAGACCAAAACTTTCCACAGTTCCTCCCCATCCAGAGCCCCTAAGACCCATTTTGATACTAAGACAATGCCCTACAGCTTTAAATCTTTCAGCCCCAACCCACCTTTTATCTTCTCAATGGTACACCAATCCCACTTGACTGCATGCCTCTTTCTCTTCCCTTTCCCATTTGACCAGAGGAAGGTCCTTATTCTTTTTTGGATTTCATTGATTTGGTAGGAATTGAAAAACCACACAAAAGCAAAGTACATGCTATATGAAGAGAGGATCTTCTGACAAATTTGTATTCAGCCAGGCTAAAGAGAGAAATTGCCTAGTCCACTTGGAAATTTTCGTTTCAATTTAGTCCTGAATCCAATGTCACATCTCCTTCAAGTCTAGTTCCACAACAAAGGGGATCCCAAGGTACCTTACTAAATTATGAGGACCCCCCCATTGAAGCCCATAGTTGCTAATCCAATCTGAGGGTCTATCCTTCCAACCCAACAGCCAAGACTTAGATTGTGCAAGTTTTGCACCTAAGGCCAAGCAAAAAATCTCCAGTTTCCTCATTAGGTTTGCAAAGTTCCTCTCTTCCATTAACAGCATAATGGAGGTGTCATCGGCAAACTATAGGTTGAGAAGCTCATTTTCATTCGGCAGCCTGACTCCTCTTACCCTTGGCACTAAAGTGTTTTCCCTCAAAAGATAATGTAGAGCATCAAAGGCAATGACAAAAAGTGTCAGGGCAAGGGGGCAACCTTGCCTTATAGACCTCTCTAGAGGAATCTCCCGAGTGGGAGCATTATTAAACTCAACCTGAGCAGTGGCATCTTGGAAGAGTGTTCTCACCATGTGACAAAAGGTTTCAGGGAACCCAAAGGCTTCCAGCATCACAAACAAAAATCCCATTCTAGCCTGTCATAGGCTTTTTCAAAATCCAAAAGCATCATTGTTGCATTCTGATTTTTTGCTCTTGCCCAATTCAGGGCTTCCCAACTGATGATCAAATTCTAAAGAACATATCTACCCTTTATGAAACCTGTCTCTGTAGAATTTATTATGGAGGGAAGGATTAAAGCCACTCTATCAGCCAGAATCTTGGCCAAGATCTTATAGGAAACATTTGAAAGAGTGATCGGTCTCCAATTTTTTACTAGAGATCTGTCACCTTCTTTTGGAATCAATTTGATCACTCCTTTATTGATTTTGTTGCCGAGAGAACCCTTCTCAAAAGCTTCCTTGTATACCAGAAAAAGATCATCACTCACCCATTCAATAAATGTTTTATAGAACTCAGTCGGAAGTCCATCAGCCCCCGAGGATTTATCATTTTTAAGGGAGAGGATGGCCTTTTTCATCTCTTCTTGGGTTACCTCTTTCCCCGGTTCCTTTGCCTTATCTTCATTCATTTTCTTTGGGATGAGCCTCTTGATTTGCTCCCTTGCCCTTTTGTTATCCTATGTTTCCTTTTCAAAGGAGAAAAGAACTTTGTAGAATTGGAGGACGTGGCTCCTTATCTCTTCTTGATTGGTTACTGGGGAGGCGACCACAGAGATGAAGTCTATCTACTCTTGGGCTTGCTTTTCTTTAATATACCTGAAGAAGAACTTGGTGCCTTTATCCCCAATTTCTAACCAATTCATCTTAGCTCTAACCCTTAGCCCTTTAATTTTGTTATTTTGGAGTGTCCTGAGCGAATCCTTGGCCATAGCCATCTTATTTGCAAGGGCTTCATCCATGGGGTTGGATTGCAACTCATTTTCAACTTGGAGAAGATTGTCTTGTAACAGGACCTCCTTTCTTCGAATGTCTTTAGCTCTTTTCTTCCCAATTGTCTGGAAAAGAACTCTCCATCCTTCTATGTTCATTGACCATCTATCAATGGGAGATACAGATTTGTACATCCATTTATTGATTTGTCTGAGGCACAAAATAGCATTTCTACAATCCATATCCTTCAAGAGACTAGTGTTAAGGCAAAAGCTATTACTGCAACCAACTGCATTGGGCATCCCATTCCTCATGCAAAACTTAGCCCTTATGGGGTGGTGATCTGAGAGAGTGTATGGGCAAACTTCAACCTTGCAATCTTCTTTCACCATAGAGGCCGAAAAGAAATCTTTGCTGATATAAAACCTATCCAGCCTACAGTACATTCTTCTGCCACTTTTCTGAGAGTTGCACCATGTGAACCAGATTGCATGGGTGTCTTTTTTCTATCCTTCAATGGGGTCCTCAATCCTTAGTTTGGACTTCATCCTTTTCCAATAGAACCTTTCATTTCCTTTCCAGTCAAAACCTATCCCTCCCCATTTTCCTCCTTCTTTTCCACAAAATTGAAATCTCCTCCAATAATCTAGGGAATATCTTGCAATGTGTACAACCAATTCTAGAGACTGGTCCTTTCCTTATAGTCATTCCAGGCATAGATCGAACATACCCCAAAGCATCTTTCATCTTTCTTTATGACCAACCAAGCTACCCTATTGCAGGGGGAGTCCCTCGAGCTGCTCACATATTGGACACATTTGTTTGCCATCAAGAGGGCAGCTCCCCCTTTGCCTTTTTCATGGTTGGTCATGTATTGTGCAGCATCATTCCATATGACTCTTAGGCTTGTTTCAAGGGAAAATCCGATAGCCTTTACTTCTTGCAATAAAACAAAATCTTTCTCTTTCTTTTGTGCTAAGAACCTCCTTACCACATCTTTCCTGTCAAGGGTTTCAAGTCCCCGGACATTCCAAGAAATACAATTTACCTCCATTAGTTTGGTTCATTGGGGGGACCTTTATCACTCCGGAAGTTGTCAAAGCATTTAGGGAGCTTTGCTTTTGCTTCCACTCTTTTTGCATTAGGGGGGATTATCCCACTAAGCTTCTTCCTCTTTTCCTTCTAAGGATGAGTGGGGTCATCCTCTGGAGGTGTTTTAGTAGAGTCCAGACCTTTCTTCTTCCTGTACCTTCGAGTTTTTCTCACAGTGACTTCCATGCGGGTCTCTTCACCATCAGTGGTGTCCTTAGTAGAGAGCAAACTTATATCATCTGCAGAGTCCATGCCTGACTGTGATGCAAAACCATCTGAGCTCATCACTCCACCAAGGGAGTTGGGAAGGCATTTTGACATGTTAGGGATCATAATTTCATGCACTTTCTCATTTCCAACTACAAATTATATAGTGTTGTATTTTAGGGGGGTTTCAGCTTTGCTCCCCATGTACTCATTAGGGAGGGGATCCTGGACAACATCACTGATTTCAGTTATTCCTTCTTTCCGGATTGGATCTAGGCCTTGTAGGTCTTCCCTAGATTCTGGAGTATTATTTTCCCCTCTGGAGATTTGCAATATCTTCTTGCCGCCCACATCCAAGCAGTGATCTTCACTATGAGGGTCTACCTTAGTGTTTTCCTTGAAGATTTTAGAGTTAAAACTTAAAAGTATAAATTTCCTTGCCTGAGTTAGGCTTAGAGCCATTAGAATCTTTATGTTGCATTATTTTTAATAGAGCCAACTGTTGTGCATTCAATTTCGAATTATTTTCTAGCCTACCTAAATTCCTGAAGGTTTCAGGCCCAAGTTCCACAATCCCTTTTGAATGGCCTTCCTTTAAGTTATTTCTTTCCTTTGAATTGTTTCCTAATTCACAAAGAAGAGAATTTAGATTTTCTTCTATACTTGTTGCTATTGTATTATTCTCTCTCAATTCAGGGTTCTCCTCTTGCAAGGGGTTGTTTCTTATTGTTTTCTCAAGATTAGGGTTTGAAACTCTCTCTTCAAGCCGCTGTGGAGTGGGTTCACAAAATGCGAAATCCCCACCATTGTTATCTTTATTTTTTGTTCGTCCCTCCATTTTAGAGCCATGTTTATCATTTTTAAATCTACTTTTATTAAGCCCACCAGAGGCGGGTTCGAAATTAGTTATGTTTCTTATTAGAGGACAATTCCTCCTTATGTGGCCTTCCCACCTGCATAGATAACATGCATTCAGACCTCCCAAAGCTTCAATTTCACACAACACATTTCCAGACTTCAATTGAATTTCAATTGCCCCCGGCAACTCTTTACCCGAAGATAGAGAGACCAACACTCGAGCATCAAAGTGGGAGAGAGGGGATTTTGTATCATCAATTTTTAATAAACTCCCATACAGTTCCAACAAAAGCGAACAAATTTCCATAATCTAGGTAGGACATGTTTTATTGTTAGCCATCGAGGGCTAGAGAGGGCCAAGACTTCCTCTTCCACGGCCTCTACATTCCAAGCTAGGGCCCGAAAAACCATCGTGCCCACATTCCAGAATTGCTTTTTAATTGCCTCTGCTTGTGAATTATGATTACTGAAAGAAATAACATATAAGCCTTCTGAACCATTCGACAATAGTAAAATTGCAGCCCTAACTTTTTCTCCCACACATTAGAAAACCATTCTTCCATATATTTCCTTGCCAGAACCCTACTAGGATCAACGGCCACAAAGAAAATAGCAATTTTTAACAATTTGTTATCCTCTTCTATAATTGCCTCATCCAAAGCATTATTAGGAATCAAAATAGCTTTCAGGGAAGAATCTGGGGATTGCTAAACTTGTCTTCCTCCGCCATCTTCTTTCTTGCCGTCACGAACTCCGAGTGAGAACTTTGCATCCACTGGCAGCCTTCCTTGCTCACCTGCGACAACGTCTCTAAAGGATTTCGGAGCGTCATTATTAACAGATGGGAAGGAGGCATTAATAACAGGATCGCCCAGCGGATCCGTATCTTCGGCCATTACTACCAATCCCTTCACAGAATCCACACATGAATCCCCGTCCGAGTCGAGCCGTCGGCATGAGGGAACCGTCCCACGCAATCAAGGAAAGGAAACAAATAAATCTACACCACAACGAGAGTCGGACAACCCGTAGGCGTATGGAATGATTAGCATACGTGGAGGAGGGTCGAGCCTCCTCCACGGAAAAGAGATTTCACACGCATGCGAGCCTTGTTGCAGAGCACACGAACCCTCCTTCCTCTCATTTCCATGAGAAGACTGATGGTTGATTGTTGACACTTGACATTATTATTTTTTAACTTTAAATATATCATGACAGTCAAGTTTGACTAATATTTAACTATTAATATGGTGGTTTTGTTTTATCTGATTTTTCTATGTTCTTATATGGACGAACCCAAAATGAACCCAATCCCAAAAAAAGTTACCAAATCCACAAAACAAACCCTCAAACCCAAACCCAAACCAATATCAAGACTGGTAACTTAGCTAAAAAGATACAAAATAAATAGAATTCCACCAGGCAATACTTTAAACCTAGACCACACTAAAGAATGCTAGAACAATTAAATATGAAAAAATAAAGGAGCTTGAACGAAATGCTTCTGAGGAGAATCTGAAAATGACACTTGAATAAAAAATGGCAGTTTCATTGACCGACTCCTTTTGGATTAGAAGATGCAGGATTAATCTTATCTCAAACTACTATAGAGGTGAAGGAAATATAAATATAAAAGCTAAGGTCTACTAAATTTTTATTTTTAAATATTTATAACTAAATAAAATATAAATAATGACCTACCATAATTTTGCATAAACTAAAAAATTATGATGAAACTTTATATTAAAATTATAGTATAGAGTGCACTCAGATGTTGCTCCTCTTGCTATGCACGCTATTCACAACTCCAGACCCACACTCATGCTTGTTGCTACTAGGGTTGTTCCAAACCTGATCATTTCTCATACTTCTGTTGCAAACAGAATAGGATTTCATGTGATACATGAATATATGAATCTTCTCTTCCTCTTGCAAGAATTTTGTATGCACCTCTCAATAGCAATCCTTCCTAATAACACAATATAAAATAAACTTGTACACAAGTATCATTTTTAATAAAAATCACTGAGAATTTTAGTATGGTTTTGTAGATCTCTTTGCTACAGTCTGCTTTCAACTACTCAGGGCTAGTCTGTTTATGCAAACTCTCTAATCACAAAGAAAACTCACATAGAAATCACACAAACTTTACAAATGAATAACAGACTAATGGCTGCTATCATATTTCTCCTTGCATTGACAACAAAACCCTCTCTGACAGAATAAAAACTAATGGAAGTTATCTCACAAAAAAAAAAATATTCTTCCATCACAAGTACCGGACCAAACATTGCTCTGATACCATATTTGGATTTTGCAATGAAATGCAGAGTAATAGGATGATATCAACATTTATACAATTAAAATCAAGGAAACACGGGGATGCATCCCCTAAGTTTTTGCCCCCCATACCCGTCCCAGGAACATCTTGAGGACGGGGGACGCCTGGGGGACGACTGACAGTCGTTCCCAAAAAGTCCCCGATTGGACGAAATAGCCCGGACACAGAAGAGGGGCGGCTAGCCGTCCAAGGGATGGATAGGGGACTCCTAGTCGTCCCTCGACTGTCCCAGGGACGGTCGGTTGTCCCCCTTTTCCCAACTGCAATTTAAACACCAAAAAAATAGGTAATTTAAAATTTTACTTTTTTTATTCTTTCCTTTGTGGACCCCACATCCTCCCAACCCTTATATGGCCACTTAAAACATCTTCTTACCTTCATTTGACTTCATTTGAACTTGCCAAAGAATAATTGCAGCCAAGAGCAAAAGTGAGAAGAGAAAGAGGAGGGTTTGAAGGAGCTGTTGGAGAAGAAGAACCAGCATTTAGGAAGAAAAAAGGAGAGCATTATGGCAGCAACCAGCAAGAGAAGTGAAAGAGGTAAGTTATTCTTCCATTATCTTTCATTTTTTTCCATTTTTTTCAAAGTTAGAACGATAAAATGTATGATATTTTGTATTTTATTTTTATTTTCAGTTTGCAAAAACCAAAACAAAACAAAATGAGCAGCAGTAGTGAAGATAGTGGGCATGTTGAGAGAGGGGAAGAAACCCAATTAGTTCATAGGGGGCAGCCTGAAACAAACCCATTTGATATCCCTTCTGAAGATTTGAAAAAATATGCAAAAGGCCCTTTTAATCCTAAAAGACCTCCTTTTCAACTAGCATCATGTATAGACCAAGGCAAAGGGAAAAACACTGGGGGTAGTAGATTGTGGCAATAACACATTTGCAAAGATAAATATTATGGGAGCTATACAAGAGTCTATTCTCATCTATTGGGTTTTGGAGGCCATGGGGTCAAGGGTTGTACAGATATAAAAGATTTTGAGAGGATAGAATGTTATAGATTGCACATGGAGGCTGGAGGAAGGCCTATGGATCAGCCAATGCAAACTCAATCCGCACATTCAACCTCACATATGCCCTGTATGCTTGGTAGTCCTAGTGTTGGTAGTGGTATTAGTGGTGCGAGTGATGTTCATATTTCCACAAGAGGGAAGAGGAATGCTGAAACTTCTAGTGAGCAGCAAAATACAGTTGCAAGTATGTTCAATGTGCAAGCACGAGATGCAGCAGAATCTTCCATTGCCAAATTTTTCTATGCCCATGCCATCCCATTCCATGTAGCACGTTCTCCCTACTTCAAACAAATGTTTAGAGATGTGGGAGTTGTTGGTACCTCATTCGTTCCCCCTGGAGAAAATAAATTACGCACTACACTCCTTGAAAAAGAATATTCTAAGGTGAGTGTGGCGATGAAGGACATGAGACGGTGTTGGCTTAGAACAGGCTGCTCTATAATCATGGATGGGTGGACCTGTTGTGACCTTTTTCACACATCACCCCATACAGATGGGGACCCCCCCTAAATTTTGCTCCATTCTGGTCTTTTGGCTTTGGTTAGTGTGTCTCTCTCTCTATCTCTGGTCCCTCCGAGGATGTCCCGTCGTTTGACCCAGGTTGAAATATTGTTCAAGTCTGTGAAATTAGGGTTTTCATCCTTCAGGCTTATTTAAGGTCAAAATGAGTTATAAAATTGAAATCCAGGCTTGGTACAGTAGTCAGAAGGCTTCCAGCAGGGTCCCGTTAAATTTTCACTGTATTCCGGCAACTTGCTATTTTTAGTAAGCATTCAATTTGGGGCTATTTTGTCGAAATCTTGGAATCCTGTCAGTTCCATCACATTCAGGTAACATCAAGCTGCTTGCACGTAAATTTTGAGCCAGATCAGACAACTTGCTATTTTTAGCAGTTCAGGCTTCAGGAGCCATTTTCAGGGGTCAAATGTATGATTCCTCATTGCATGTCCGGAGATTACTTCTGGGTTCCTCGAAACCTTCGCAACGATATAACATGCAAACCGAGATGATCACTTTCAGAGTTCAGCCTTCGGAGGCTATTTTTAGGGTTTGCATGCAAAGTTCTTCAACACATGTCCGGATATTCCTTCTGGGTTTTTCGAGAGCTACGCAACAGTGTGACATGCAAGCGGAGAAGATCAAGTTTCGAGGACTTACTATTTTTAGCCGGTACATGCATGCAGACCAGTTTTCTGGGTTTTTCTAGGTTTCTTGAGATCCCACAGGCAATATGACATGCAAAATCATCCGGCGGTGGATGAGTCACTTTTCAAGCAATTTCTATTTTTAGCAGGTGCATTCTAGCAACCGCCTAACACTCCAGTTCAGCAAGTAGAACGACATGCAGAAGGAACAAAGACAAACGGAGACCATTCGGGATACATGCAAGTCAAATTAGGGTTTCCACTTTTATAGGGGGTGAAATCCAAAAATAGTCAAGACGAAGTACCCCACCCATGTTAGCACACTTCAAGGCACTTGCTGGCAAAATTTGAGCAGAATCGGAGAACTTACTATTTTTAGTAAGTCAGGGCACGGCTATAAATAGTAGGTCTGCAGCCGAGGTTGGCATCAGAGCGACACTCAAGTTCTCAAGATCAGATGGTGAAATTTTCGTGCCAAACGGAGCTACTGAAGTCAGAAAATCAAGGACTTACTATAAATAGCAGGTGGCTATAAATAGCAAGTTAGGGCAGAAGACTGGCAAAACGGGTTCACAAGGCGAAGAAGATCAGATGGTGAAATTTTCGTGCCAAACGGAGCTACTGAAGTCAAAAAATCAAGGACTTACTATAAATAGCAGGTGGCTATAAATAGCAAGTCGGGGCAAAGGACTGGCAAAACAAGTTCACAAGGCGAAGAGGGTCGTATGGTGAAATTTTCAAGCAAAACGAAGCTATATGGGTCGAAAATCAAGGGACTTTCTAAAAATAGCCTGACTTACCCAAAATAGACGGTGAAGATGAAGGCAGGCAGAGGTATGAAAAAGTTTCTAAGTATGAAATCGAAAGCTCCCCCCATGAAATGCGCCCTCAAGTCAAAGCTTACATGTGAAAAACGCCTAAGTGTTTGAGAATGGAAGCATGGCACATCAAATGCGCCCTCAAGTCAAGGCTCACATGTGGAAATTTGTCAAAGTATGGAAAATAAAAGCTTGCCTATGGAAATGCGCCCTCGCATGAAACCTCACTATGTTAAATGCGCCCACCTTGATGAGTTGCTGAAAAAGTCTAAGGCGTGGAGAATATGCTAAGGCATAGAATGAAAGCTCACCCCCTCATTTGCGCCCAAGGAGGATGTTGCCTAGTAAAAAAAATTGTCTAAGGCAAAAATAAAAGCACCATCCCTCATTTGCGCCCATGGAGGTAATGAGGTCTTGAAAACGCCTAAGTGTGAGAAAGCAAAAGCTCACCCTAGCAAATGCGCCCATCTCCAGCAAGGTCTTGAAAACGCTTAAGTGTGAGAAAATGAAAGCTTGCCTATGGAAATGCGCCCTCAAGAAGGAGGAGAGGGTGGAAAAACGCCTAAGGCAAAAAAACAAAAGCTTCAATGTCAATATGCGCCCCCAGTCAAAAGGAGGAATAGAAGTCTAGAAATATTCTAAGGCACGAAAATAAAAGTTGCCTAGTGGAAGTGCGCCCTCAAGGTAAGTGGTGATGGAAAATACTTCCTAAGGCATGGAAATTTAAAGCTTGCCTAGTTAAAATACACCCAAGGGAGGAGGAGAATGTTAATAAAATTTTTAAGGCATGGAAACTTTTAATTAAATAAAATAAAATGCCAAGGGGAAATATACGCCTAAGGGGAGGTGAAGATTTAAATTTTCTATCAAATGTATAAAGTGGAGAAATTCCTAAGGCATGAGAATTTGAAAATTTGAATAAATGGAAAGAGTGGGTGAACATGAAAATTTTCCAGACATTTAAACGGGGTTGACGACTTGATAAAATATTTTCTAAGTGAAAATCAAATGAACCCATTTAAAATGCACCCATGAGTTAACAGAGTTTGAATTTAATTTCCTAAGGGAAATTTTAAATTTTTTTCGGAGGAATTTCGTTTTGCCTAGATTATTTTCCTAACAGAAATTAAATCTCAGAGGATGAATTATTTCGAGCATGCAAGTGATTTTAAATCACCCGGAGTTGAATATTTTAAAGAGAGAATTTAAAATGTCTAAGGCAAATTTTATGAAATCGAGGATTTAAATGACAGACATTTTAAAAGTTGGAAATAAATTTACAACTCCCACAATTTTTTCGAGTTGAATTTAATCATACACTGCGAGATTTTAAAAGGGAATTTTAAATCAAATCAAGTAATTTTTCTCACGAGTTGTCTAAGTTAACTGGCAGACTAGAAGGAAAATTCGAATTTTTACAAGGAAGGAATCATTATTAATGGCAACTGCCATAATGACTGGCTGACGACTAGCCCACTACTGCGCTTGAATTAGAAGATTCCGAACGAAGAGAGTGGAGAATTGATGAAGGTGCTAAAAATAGCCCCAGCCTTACTTGGCAGGATTCTTCGAGAAGAATTATTTAAACAGTCTCTTCTCTCATTTCTCCTCACATTTTTCGAAGTTGAAGTTACTGAAAAAGTTCTTGGGAGATTGAAATATTTTCAAAGTTGTAAGGGAGAGAAATTCTTTGGGAGTTTATTTTATTTCAGAGTGTTGAGTTGCTGAAAGGGCGAAGTGCTGGAGAATTTTTTTTTATCTGCCAAGACTCTTTCTTTCGAAAAGCTGAGAGTGTGTTGCTACAATTTCGAAGTTGAAGGTTGAAGTTGATTTCCGGAGTTGCTGGAAGATTTATCTTTTGAAGTTGCTACAGAGCATTGAGTTGCAGAAATTTATTGTGTGTTGAGGATTTACTTCGAAGTTGCTGAATATTGAAGTTGCACGAAAATTGAAGCTTGCTGCAAATTTTATTTATTCGAGCTGCTGAAAGTTGAAAGTTGCTGAAGTTGACGGAAGTTGGGGCGAAAGATTTAATTTATTCTGTGCTGAGAAAATAGCCACATTGCTGAAAATTGTTGGTTGGCTGTAATTTTCTCCGCCAGTCAGAGTGCAGTTGCTGAGAGCTTCGTTATAAGCTCAGAGTTTTTATACAGTTTGAGGTTTGGAGTTAGAAAATTATGCTGAAGAATTTCATTTTCAAAAACTAACTCCACATCCGCAATCGCCTCGGAGGCTATTTATTTTATTATAAATCTGCAAACTAGCTTATTGTTATTCTATTCTATTTTGCAGATGGCTGGAGCAAAGGATGTTGCTGGAACAAGCAGAGCCGCAGGCAGAGCTGCAAACACCGAAACGGCCAAGGCTAGCTCATCCCAGCAGGCAATGATTAAAAGGCTCGCCAAGTCAATTCTTCCAAAGTCGGCAGTTGTCTCCAAGCTGGCAGGGTTAAGTGACACCAACCTCGGGTCATTTAATCTAAATGCACTCAAGTCTAGGATGTACGGACTGGGAGGCCATCAACCATCAGTCACGGCACATAACATCATGAAGAGTGGTATCTATGCAGCCGCTGGTTTTCCACCAACAATTCAGTGCCCGGAGCTAATTATGGAGTGTGCAAACCACTACAAGCCAGAGCGTAGAACCATTGTCTCGCCGGATGGCAAATTGCTTGCCAACTTCACGCCAGATGCCATCGGAGAGGCATTTGGGATTCCTACTGCCAAAAAGATGCTGTACAGATCAAAGGAGAGGGCGGATAAAATGTACTCCACCTCCTTCGAGAGGGTTGTTGCGGTCATCAACAGAATTTGGATGCAAAAGCCAAAGCCACCTCGCACTAGACTCCCAAAGCAGATAATTGCCGAAGATGTAAAACAGGAATACTGCGACTTGATGATGATGCTGAGCCGAGTAAATGGGAGTGCACAAGCCTACTTCTTCGAGCCATGGATGTTCTACTTCATCGAGATCATATTGGAGGGAAAGGAATGTGTTGACTGGGCAAGAATGATCAGTGATAACATAGATGAGCAGTTCAGGAGCCTGAGAGGGACGAAAACCTTTTACATGAGCTCGTATGTGATATATATGCTGGCAAGAATGACCAAGTATCGAGGGATTACATACAAGGAGCCGATAGGCTGTGCACCTGATCAGTTCAAAATCCATGAGGCCTGCACACAGTTGCATCTAGCCAACCCTGCCAGTTACAAACGGGCTAATGATGCATTCACAATGCACATCACGAGGACCCTTCAGCGGAGAACACAGCAAAGAGTATCCAAAGAGACACAAGCATTGATCGAGGAATACGGATATTGGCTCATCCAATTTCCGAAATTCACTTACATTAGGCTGCAGGGGTTCACTTCGTATCCATACCGGCTACCGAGGTACCCCACCGATCACATTATAATGCTGGAAATATCTAGGCAGTTGATTGCCTATGATAAGATTCAGAAAAAGAAGAAGGGCGGACTTGACTTTCCTATTGCCATGGGAAATTCCACTGAGGTGTGTCCCTCCTTGCAGGCAGCTCAAGAGGTAGAGGATGAACTGCAATTCTATCATCTATCGTATCACACAGGCAGACAGGATTTTGATCCGTACAGAAACATCCGAATGATACAGAACGTCGAGTACCGACACAAGGCCCACATTGAAGACTTTTGGGCAAATGCTGTTGATGAGGTTGAAATAAGGAAAAGGATGTTTTCCAGGCTTCCCCTCAAATTGATCAGGGAATGTGAGATCATTCCAGTTCCCGACCAGGTGGAAGAGGATGTCAACGTTATGCAACCCGACTATGGTTCAATTAGGGATACTCCGGTCCCACCACCTGATTGGTCCGAGCCAGAAATCATGGACTTGGACACGCTCTCTATTCCAGTGTTGACTTTCACAAGGGCTTGGGTCGATCGACATGTATGCAGACTTAAGAGCAGATCGATCGCCCTTACTTATAGCTTGATGGGTGACCCAAGGCCGCTATCGGTGAAGAGGGGAAAACAGGTTGCTCAAACACCGGAAGCACAAGTAGAAGTACCAACCCAGCCGATACCGTTGAGGATGGAGCAAGCATCACCTATGCACTCACAAACTCGGTCTTCGAGTTTGAGAGTGATTTCATTGTTTGCTGATCAGAGGGCAGGATTGGGTGAAGAGCGGGAGCTTGAGGAGGTGGATCAACCCAACATCCGAGAATCAGATAGTATAAGCGTCAGTGTATCCAGGGCTGGCCAAGAAGAAGAAGAAGATGAAACAGTGGCTGACACTCGTTTCCAACAGATGTTGGACATGACGTTGGAGGAAGAGGAAAACACAGAACAGGGGACCCAAGGGTCAGGAGATACACAACTCGTGGAAGAGGATGAGCCCGAGCAGAGCAGTGCAAGAAGAGAGGAAGTGCATGAGGTGGAGGCAACAGAAGAACAACCCCTCGTCGTTTGCAATCCGCAGCAGATGGTGCTGGATTGGCTTTCAGACAGAATGAGAAGAGAACCCGAGGATGATACAGATCAGGCCATCGAGATGGAGGAGTTCCTTAAGAGGATCAGTGTGCCACCAGAAAAGAAGAGGGCCAGGAAGTTTTCAAAGATCTCGACTGATGAGTCAGGCTCTCGCACGCTTCAGGTGGCTGTTCCGAGAGAGGATTGTGATCGAACCGAGGAGAGGCTCGAGAACTATGTGATCACCACCGTGGAGTTGGGTCATCCTACGGGAGCCCAAATTGTCGAGGAGTTCAATAACTCCTATCAGGCGCTGAAGGATCAGTTGCTCCGCACGGAAGGGAAGTATAAGAAATTGAAGAAAGAGCACAAAACCTTGATAGGATATGTGCAGAGTCTAGCACGTCCAGGTGAATCGGCAAACCCAACGGTAGAACGTCCACCAGAGCTTCCGAGGGAGTCAGTTGTTGGCTTAGAAGATTTAAAGAAGATGGAAACGGAAGCAGACAAGTGGGTTAGCCATGTTCGTGCTGAGACAGGGAAATTCATGGAGGACCTCGCCAATGCTTATCGGCAGGCCTCAAGTATTTTGGCACGGATTGACATGGTGGATCAGGCCTGGGGCGATACCCGCATCTATCAGACGAAGACTGTACTTCGTTTGGGGGCTTTGATGCATATACCTCTGCAAACTTTGGTGGATGGAGGTGTGATTCAGGATGGTGACAGGTATGATTTCACCAGTTGGTACTCCTCGGTGGTCACAGGCCGTGGATTTCACGATGCAGCAAGGGCAGATTCGGCCAGAGTGAGGAAAGCAATGGGTAACATCTTGGAGGGAGTCCTTAATACATTAGAAGCCATATTTGCTAGAAAGTTGGCCCCAGAGGAAATAACTGCTGATGGCTTGAAAGATAAACTGGCTCCGTTTCTTCTCAGCTGTGAGGTCGCTTGTCCTGGATGACTTTGAGAATGTCTCCACTTTCTCTAGTATAATTCAGCATACCCAGGACGCCTTAGCGGCATGGAAGAAGTCTTACATCCGACACGGACAGACGGTAGCAGTATTGGAGTTCCAGCTCAACCACATTCCACCGATTTCTGCCCAGGAGGTTGAAGCGGTATTGGCCCGGTTGATCGAGTTTGCTATCCGGGAGAAGGCCAATGGGAACGCTCTCATGGATGAGGATCTTCTTGATGATGGTAGTGGGCATTAATTGCTCATTATGATTCCTGCAGGGGAGTGGAGAATATTCTGTGCATTCATTGCCCACTCCTCTCTGTGGCGGTTTTTAGGGCAGAAACCCTAATCAGGGCATAGGTGGCTCAATCTGAGCCCTTTATTGTAATCAGATCTCAACCGTCCACTGAATTGGACCTATTATAAAAGGGGCATCCCCCCTCATTTGTAATCTATTAGACATTAGATCAAGAATTGAATCAGAGCGAGAGTAGAAGGCATATAGCATTTAGCTTAGAAGTTAGCTTAGATTGAGGAGGAAAGGAAGTTTTCCCATTGAGGACTTTGTAAGAAGTTGTTGTGAACACTCTCATAATATAAAGATTTATCATTGTTTGGTGGTTCTATCTTCTATTGTGAGTAGCTAGCAAGGCTTGTTCGTCTTTCCAATTCAAGTGGATAGAGTAGAGTAGACTTTGTTTATGCAAGTAGTTGTTAATTGTGGAGTGTGGCGTTGTGATTTGAGCACATCTTCTTTCATCCATACCACTAGCGGGCTTATTGATGGTAAGTTCGCCTTGCGTGGTCAACTGGAGTATTAGCACTTAACTTCGATTGTGGCTCATATGTTTGTATGCGTCGTAGTGATGGTATGAACATGTTGTGTCATAGTTTGAACACCTTTCTCATCCTTTGAAGATTGCACCAACTTTGTCGGAGTTGTTCGAAAGGAGACAAAGCAAAGTTTGGTTTGAAGATTGTTTAAGTCGATCCTCGTCCTCTATCCTTTAGAAGTAGATTTGTAGAATCCCTATCCCTATCCCTTTTTAATTTAGCATTTTCCGGGTCAGTCCAGATACCAGAGCGATATTTGTCAAATCTTTCATGTCCTAATTGCTTCACATAATCGAACAACTACGTAAGTCCCCTTGGAATAATTCAGCAAAACACATCAACCAATTGAGTCTATTCGCAATGAAAGGAACCTTGGAGTCGAACACATGAACTTTCAAGCAATCTTAGCATGTGGGACACTTTGATCAAAAGAGAATAGAGTGACCGTTGGACAACTTTATTCTGTGTTGATGTCGTCATAAAAAACACGTCAACAATACCAATTGCTGAATTTGAACAACAGTTTGGAGATTAATTTAAATAATCAGAAAAATAAACAATAAAATAGCAGACATGATGCAGGAGCATCCAAGGTGTAGGGCAATCTTGCATCACTAAAAATATTGCTCTTTTAGTTTTTGTTTATTTTTAATAAAGGCTTAGGGGTTAGGAGAATAATATTTTAATTTGCAACAATGTAAATTCCCTTGGTGTGAAATTGTAAATGTAAATCGGATGGAAAATAAGCCTTGGTAAAACAATGAAAACATCTTGGAGGGGAATATGCTTTTTGGGTGTCCACTTTTGGAAAAGGTCAAAAAGTCTTTTTTGCATGTACATGTGTCATAAAATGGGCTGCAAAAGAATCTTTCATGTTGGCCACAAACTTTGCGTGTTGTTGCATGTTTGGGGTCGTATCTGTGAGACCCAGTCTTACAGTAATAAAATCAAGAATTTCAAAATGTTTTGGAAAACTGAGGAGGCACACAAAACACAGAAGACTATTTTAAAAGATTCGGATTAATGATGGAGCAGTAATGGCAGAAAGTGACGGTTTTTTTTTGTGGTTTTGGAAAAACCATAGTGGTTTTCCTTAGTCACAAATTTATATATTCAAGCCTTATCATTTTGGAAGGTGGCTTTGGGAGTTTTGTATGTGAGATGGGGAGATGTTAGATTGAAGAGAGGATTTGAAGACTCTATTGTTGCAAATTTTTATTTGCATAGAAGCCCATGCTTTGGGAGCTAGTGAGCTCCATATTTGGAGAGATAGTGAGCTAGTGAAGTTTGTGTGAAGGGAGCTTGAGAGTTTCAGCTAAAAGAAGGTTGGAAGAAACCAATAAGACATTTTTGTTGTAGGTTTGAAGGTGTGCTATAGAAGCAAGAAGATTCATTGTTTTATAGTTTGTTTGCAGCAGTGATTTCCAATGATGAATGCAGGTTGAAAGAGCTAGAATCTGGTGAAGAAGTTGGATTGAAGGAGATCAATTTGGGGATTGATCCTTGCTGTTTTGTACCAGTCATATTTCAATTTTTTTATGATTTTCATCAGCTCATATGGTTGCACAACCATTTAGTTTTATTTATGTTATGTAATTCTTGAATTTCTAAGAGATTTTGAATGAACAAAGAAAACTTATTGCAGATTTTTGTTGTTGTTGCAAACAATTGTTAAGTACATCTTTTGTTGTTGAGAGTTTATGAAAGAGGGTTGGTTTTGTTTGCATCAAGACATTAAACAATCACATAGAGACAACGAGAATTACGTGGTTCACCATTTAATGGATACGTCCATGAGAAAAACAAAGGAAACTCTATTTTATTATCTTCACAGCAGCATATACAATGGTTTTCATTAGATTTTTCATTAGATGTGTACATTAGAAAAGAAGTCTATTTTAATAGACAGAGAGAACGGAATGTGAAGAGTCATAGGTCAAAGAGACCGTTGGACTTCACCAATTAATAGATAGAAGATATCAAAGCAGCAATAAGGGATGTGAATCCCTTTTCATTAGTAGATGGGGCAGCAACAATAATAAAAAATAGTGGTAAGATATACAGCTGCTACTCACTAGCTATACCCCCCCAAGCAAGGATCAAATTCCTCCTATTCAAAATAATACAGCTGACCTTCTATGTACGGTGTTGGCGTAAGAACTAACACCTCTAGAGTGTGAGTTTGTACGGACAACTATGCACACTACGTAATGAGTGCTCTTCAAATTAGGAGGGGAAGCTCCCTCGTTGTGCTGGAATGCATGAAATAGAAAACTAAACTAATGTCCTATCTTTTTTGTTCTCAGCTGGTAGAGGCACAAGGTTAAGAAAACCTAGAACGTTGCAGCTAAGTATTTTCTGGTTTCGCAGATCATCTAACTACAACTAAGCTAACTTCTTTAAATCTATCCAGTTTCCTCAAGAAACAGAGCATGAGGAAATGGAGCAAGAATGTATTTTACGATAAACTCCAGGTGCGGGCTCACAACATGAAGGCAAGGTAGGCACAACTATTTGCTAATCCGGGAAGAAGTTTATTAAAACAAACAAATAAACGGTAAACCTGGTACAGCTTCACAACATGAAGGCAAGGTAGGCGCAACTATCTGCTTAGCTGAATGAGTCTACTATCACACACATCAAACGAAAAGCTTTAAGTACAGTTTTGCAACATGAAGGCAAGGTAGGCGCAACTATTTGCTCTTCTGAATAGGCTTATAATAAACAAAACAAAAGGTAAGCAACTGGGACAGTAGATTGTATAGACGCAACACGCATGCAATAACGATCAAACCAGCAACCCCATTTAACTAAGGTCGAATAAACACCATGACAATAACATGAAGGCAAGGTAGGCGCAGCAATTTATTATAACAGCAATTACTCTTTGAACAGATACAATAATAGCAATACTACAGGCAAGGTAGGCGCAGCATGTATGCTATCAAGCAAAAGTTAAATTACAAATGAGCTTAAAGCTCTTATTTATAGACTTCAAGGTGTAGGCAACCCTAAAATCACCTTGAGTCAACTAAAGTCTTGCAATGCATGCAAGATCTTATTCCTAAACCCTAATTGAATGAAACTATACAGTTAACTGGGAAACTATCATCAGTTAACTGAAACATCTAATCTAAATGGACAAGGTGCAACATGCACGTCCTTATTGAAAGCAAGTCAACTGGAATGCTATCATCAGTCAACTGAAAAATCTAATCTAATCTCCAAGTATATGTAGATGTTTCCAAGAAAGACATGCATGCAATGTATAACAGCAAGTTAACTCGGAAAGAAGCCTCGAGTTAACTACTTTTGATGACTCATCATTGTAAGCAACTGCATGGTCTAACTGAACGTCTACTCCAAGTTTATCATCTCCTCCAGGAATTTATCAATAGTATCATCATCTGGCACTTTGACGCTGTCCACGATGATTAACTGCTTGTCCAACTCTTTGTCTCCATCTCGGATCTCCCTCTGACTATCTCTAACCTCTGTGGTCACCTTTTTGAAACTGATAGTCAGCATTGTAAACTCCTCCATCTTGGACGCCTCTGGCCCTCCACATAGGTTATCACGAACTAACCCTTCGAACTCAGCTTGAACTGCCTCTAACTCGGCATAGGTACCATCCTCATGCCGATAATGACATGGGATTTGAGTGATGTATTCGCTGATGAAACGAAGAGCTGCAACAACCTTTTCCTGAATCATGCTCATCTTAGCAGAAATCCTGTCATATGTCTCCACCCTGCAAAGATATAATTCTCTCCAAGTGAAGACCTTCTTCTGTAAAAATTCGCCTATGCTTGAAGTAGAATTGATAACACCTGCATGCAAAATAGAAACCAAGTCTGAAATAATCTTCCCTTGAACAATCTGAATCCGTAGCTACGAAGAATACTGAAATCTGACACCTGTAGCACCTGCAGATCAATTTTTATGCTCAAGAAAGATGTTTCTTGTCAACTCTGATGAAGAATAATGGACGCCATTAGCAAAATATCTTCTAAGGCGTGTGAAATGCATGTCAAGCATTGGAAATGGCGCTTGAAGTACAACTGGTGCTTCAAAACTCACGCATGGCCTATATTTGGCTTCAAACTCAGTTAACTGGATGTAGAACAACCCCAAATTAGGGCGCCACCTTGAAAGACTCAGTTAACTAATGCATGCAAACTAGTTTTTGCCAGTTATGACTAAAAATAGGTAAAATAGAAGTCAACTTGCAAAGAGTTTAACTGAAGATCTAAATTTGGTAAATTGAAAACTCTCTTCATGCGCACTTCTACTTTTGAATTTCAAAAAAGTCAACCTTTGACTTTAGGCGTCCTTCCTTACTTAGACATTTTCTGAAAATTTAGAATCTAAAACCTCAAACGAAGCTCATGTTCGATCACTGATTCTGGTTGACTGTCACGTCGGATCAACTGGCTGACAATCTCGATGAAGAGCAGGACCAAATCTGACAAGAAGATTCCTTGAGGTGGCAATTCAAAATTCAACCATCTGAGGCTTCAAAAAGATGGGCGCCCCTGGCCTCCAGGGGCACTTTTGACCTCAGTGTTAGTATATTTTCAGGCATTTTCATCATTTTCACTGATAACTTGACCATATTTCACTTGACGTTTCCCGGTATTTGACAAAACTCCAAAACACGCTGACTGGCTCACTGCGGAGTAGACTGAATTCTGAGCAAAGGCTCCTGATGAACACTTTGTATAAAAACATCATTAAAGCTTCCTAAATCATGGGCGCCCCTGGCCTCCAGGGGCGCTTTTCCCAACCACTGTCATCCATTACTGCAACTGACCAAGAATTACTTAACTTCCGGCTGCGGATTGCCAAGACATCTTCTGAACTGGCTGAGACAGGGAACGGAAAGCTGACGCTGACACGAACGAGATGAGCATCTGAAATCATCAAACAGATTTCATTTAAGGTCTTAAAACCTTGGGCGCCCCTGACCTCCAGGGGCGCTTTTGTCCTTTCTGAATAGTTTCTGATCAAGTCTGGAACCTCAAGTTTGACCACTGATGGCGGCAACTCGGCAACTCAGATTTACCTGCTGACAGATGCGTCGCGGAGCTGGACCAAAAATAGAAACAAACTTCCTGGGTGTCACTTGATCAAAAGACTTCATTTGAATCTTCAAAAAGATGGGCGCCCCTGGCCTCCAGGGGCGCTTTTTCTCTTCAAAGTCATCTACTTTGTATTTCCCTCGTTCTGTACTGAATTTACGTTTTCAGGCGTTTTACTCCTCCGTCGGACTGGCTGGCTAGCTCATTGCGAAGCTATCAGGAAACTGAAGAAATCATCTTGGTAGAAAATCTCACAAAAAGTTGAATACAGCTTCCATAATGATGGGCGCCCCTAGCTGAGAGTGGCGCTTTTGAACTCCAGACTTAGCCAATTTCATAGTACTTTTACCTCGTTGAAAATCTCCTCCGTCAAAAGCATAATTTTCAACATCTTTCATCGTAGAGTGTTCTTCTTTGAGTTTCAGGCTTAGATATTAACACCTGGTACAGGCCAACTGCCATTAATGACCTCAGAGGTCCTAACTTTTCTCCTGAAAAAGTTATAACTACCCACCAGCCTTAAACTGACTTTTAACTGAAACTGACTTCACCACTGTGATCGTGATGTGAAATAAGCCAATCAAAATTAATTTCAGCTAATTCTGACAAGTTCTTATTTTTTAGGGTTTCGGGGTAAAAATAGACTTCAGAAACCCTAATTTTCAAAATTTTCAAATTTTGCCAGTATCTTCCTGGCATCACACTGACTAAAAGCCCATACTTTATTTGCCCAAAAACTGAGTTTTGACCCCACTTTTACAAGGTTTAGACCATTTTAAGCAAAATGCCTTAATGAAGCAAAAATTTCGGTTTGGGTACAACATTAGGCTCCGTCTGGTGACCATGTCGGATACTTACGGCATAGGAGAATCTAGGAATCTCTGTGTTTCGTAGACCAGTGACTTTAACATTGGGCATTGGAGTCAGGACTTTCTTTCCTAATCACCTAATACACTTGGACTTTCCTAATCACCTACAACAAGACTACCTATTTTAATCACCTAAAACACGACAAAACATCACTGAACGGGAAAACACAATACGACATTACGATAAAGCATAAAAAGTATTTATAAAACTTACAAAAAATTACTCCTCTCCCGGAGGGTTGAAGTGCTTGAGATATTGCCCGCTGTAAGGTAGCGGGAGAAGCCTTCCATCTTGATGCGAGAGAATGTATGTGTTCTCTCCCCTTGATTCATGTATCTGGAAGGGTCCTAACCATAAGGAATCAAATTTACCATGCATTCCTTTAGGTTCATGTCTTTTGTCCCATAACAGGACTTGATCTCCGATCTCGAAGTCTCGCGGACGAGCTTTCTTATCAAAAATCTTCTTCACTCGCTCTTGATGCTGAGTGATCCTATCGACAACCTCGACCCTTTCTTCCTCTAGCTTCATCAGGTACAAAGTCCTCCTTTCGATTGGATCTTTGAATTCTTCCTCATCCACTGTAGATGCCAACTGCAAAGCGGACAACTCCAATGTAATGGGTAACATTGCTTCTGTACCATACAAAAGTATAAAAGGCGAAGTGCCGATGGCTCGTTTGGGAGTGATTCTATCAGCCCAAAGAGCATCATATATTTTACTATGCCAAGCTTTCTGATTTGCGTCAACTAGCTTGCGCACAATTGTGACTATATTCTTATTTGATGATTCGGCCTGTCCATTACCTTGAGGGTAATAATCTGATGAATGTGACAGCGTGATGCCGTGATCAAAAGAAAAATTAAGTATCTCCTCTGACGAGAAACTTGTTGCGTTATCAGCCACAATTTTGCGAGGCACTCCGAAGCGTGAAATGATGTTTTCCTTTAAAAAGTCACAAACAACTTCTGAAGTAGCTCGCTTGGTAGGAACCGCTTCAACCCATTTTGTAAAATAATCTGTTGCTGTAAGGACATAAATATGCCCCTCGCTGGAATGTGGGTTGATGGGACCTATGAAATCAATACCCCATTGCTGAAATGGAGCATCAATGATAACTGGCCTGAGTGGAGTAGTTGCCAATCTGACTTTACCAGCAAACTGCTGACAAGACTGACATCTATACACCCATTCATATGCGTCACGAAACATGGTTGGCCAATAGAACCGTGCTCGTAGGATCTTGAATGCAGTAACCCTTGATGAGAAGTGACCACCACATGCTTGACTGTGAAAAGCATCCAACAATCTCTGTTGCTGGTCTCTACCGACGCATAAAAGGAAAGTTCCGTCAAGGCCACGCTTGTACAGAACGTTATTGACAAGCACAAAATTTTGTGCTTTCAACTTCAATGTTCTCTTCTGCTGTTTGTCCATGTGACGTGGACATTCTCCATAAGTTGAATAATACCACAAGGTTGTGTACCATTCTTCCGCAGAATCAACTAATAGGACCAAAGGAAGGTCCTCTTCTGGTTCAGGTTCATTTCCACTATTGCTTTTCTTCTTTTCATCTCCGTCTTCTGCCAATAATCGACAAAGACCTTGCCCGCGAACGAGCTTGGTTGGCTTGATCTCCAGATCATACTCTTGAACCCTTGCGATCCAGTTTCCTCTTTTCGTGCCCATCTCCTGTTGAGTTAGCACACCTTTTACTGCTGGATCGGTGACAAACACCGTAGTATGTGAATTCAAGATATAGAACCTGAAATTTTTGACAGCTCTAACGACAGCATACGCATTCTTCTCAATTTGAGAATAGCGCGATTCACAATCTTTAAAACTTGTACTCATGAATGCGATAGGAGATTCTCCTTCTTCACTGAGCTTCTGAGTCAATATTGCAGACAACGTGTGCTCCGACGCATAACAGTAAAGGATGAAATCCTTCTGAAAGTCAGGACGAACCAACGTTGGTGTGGTAGCAATAGCTTCCTTGATTTTGATGAAAGCTTGTCGACCTTCTTCTGTCCATATGAAATTGGACGTCTTTTTCATCATAGCTGAGATTTCCTTCGTCAACTCCGAAAAATCTGGCACAAACCTTCGGATAAAGTTGACTTTACCGAAGAAAGAATGCACTTGTTTCTTACTTGTAGGAAGAGACAGGCTCTTGATTGAATCCACCCGATTTGGGTCAATTTTAGTTCCCTCCTTGGAAACGATGTGGCCAAGTAACTTGCCCTCCGTTACCGCGAAGATGGTCTTCTTAGGATTCAATGAAATTCTATGATGCCTACATCTTTCGAAAACTTTTGCGAGGTGCAAAAAGTGATCGCTTCGTTTATCTGAGAAAACCGTTAAGTCATCTAGATAAACTACTATTATTTTATTTTTTAGATCCCCAAACGCCAAATCCATGGCTCTCTGAAAAGTAGCACCGGCATTGATAAGGCTGAAAGGCATCCTCTCATAAGCAAACGTTCCCCACGGTGTGGTGAAAGTTGTTTTGATCTGCTCTTCCTCGGCCACTGCAATCTGATTGTAACCGGAAAAACCATCAAGAAGTGATAGCATCTCCGATCCGGTGACTGTTTGCAATGTATGCTCCATGATCGGTAAGGGATAATTGTCCTTCAAGGACGACAAATTCAAGTTCCTGAAATCCACGCAAATTCTGATTTCTCCATTCTTTTTGCGCACAGGAACAATGTTAGACACCCAGGTGGAGTGATGGATTGGATAAATTATCTTTGCGTCCACCATCTTCTGAATTTCCGCGTAGATAGTATCTTGAATCCGCGGATTGTAATGTCTCTGTTTTTGCCTGAAAGGCTTAACATCAGACTTCAGAGGAATTGTATGTGACAATTCTATGGGTGTGAAGACCTTCAAGACTTCATATGACCAGGCAAATACATCCTTGTATTGTTTGAACAAGGCGGTAAACTTCTCAGCTTCTTCTGTAGTACAACACTTGCCTAGATTCACAAACCGAGGTTTGTCTTTGGTGCCGATGTTCACTTGGAAATGTTCAGCAGAAGTATTAACACCTGACATCTTCTGATTTTGGATGAAACGGTCATGCCGGTCAAAAATATCCTCTAAAGATACGAAACCCTTAGGAATTTGATTTCCTTTTAGTTGTATGATTCTGGATTCTGTAGCTTCAGAGTCTTCAGCAACTGACTCTTTGAAAGGAATAGGATTCCCTTCAAAGAACAATTCTTTGTAGTTGTCTCCCATAACGAGAAACTCTTTGATATCATCATCGTCATCAAAGACTTGCCAGTTGTCTGCATTATCTGGTACAGCTGGCCTGTAGATCAGCTCAATAGCGAAAGAATTCTGACGAAAGTCAGAATGTGGCATGAAAAGAGCAGCTGACACTGCAAGGGCATCGGCTCTGCTATTGTCCGTTCTTGGAATATATTGGATGTCAAAAGCATCGAACCAGTCAATGGCATTCCACACCCTCTGTCTATAGGATTGAAGGCGATTCTTTCTAACTTGAAACTGCTCCCTGACTTGCTTGACAATGAGCTCTGCATCTCCTTCAACTCTAAGTAATTTGATCCCCATATCCTTCGCATTTTTGAGACCCAATAAAAGCGCCTCGTACTCTGCAGTATTATTGGTACATTCAAATTGCAACCTATATGCGAATGGATATAAGCAACCTTCGGGAGAGATGATTACTACTCCCGCTCCTGATCCTGACGTTGAACAACTGCCATCAAACTGCATCCTCCACATCTTTGATTCTTTATGTGATGTAGTCGTGGAAAGTGCAAAATTTTGACAATCTTCATTGACATCAGATATCATAGCATATGTCCCTGGTCCCGTGTCTTGATATAACACTTGTGCATCCGGAAACTGGGACATAACCACCGTAAACTTTGATTTCACCTCAGGCTCCAGCTTAAATGTTCCCTTCTTCAATGGAATTGTCGCGAACGACCAATCCAATTGAATTTCTCCTCCAAGATCCTTGCAAAAACTCCTGCTGAGCAACATCCCGTAACTTGTAGGAATGTCAGCAATCAAGATAGTCATCATAATCTTCTTTTCTGGACAAGACGCTAGCCTTACTTGCGCATCTTTTAGTTGGCCAACCAACGGCACCGGCTTTGATTCAAGTGAATAACACTTTTCTTTGGTTTCGGTGCACGAAAGTCCCAACGCGTTCATGATTTGTAAAGGCATAACGTTGTCCGACGCTCCGCTATCTATGATGCAATTGCTGAGTTTAAAACCTCCTATATACAAAGATATATAGAACGGCTTTGGCTTTTCTTCTGCTGGAACAGAGGATTCAAGTAATGTAGGCTGAATTACAGCCTTCTTCTTTACCACCTTGAGGATTCTTTCCAATTGCTCTGGATGATCCTGAAGATACTCCAGTTGTGAAATTTGTACCTTCGTCTTCATCATGGAAGACACAATGTCGAAGCTTGCTGAGGATGGATCCTGAACAGCCGGCATGGTGTTTACTTGTGAAGACCTTTGATTGGAAGTGGAAGCCACTTCCTTTCCTTTTTCATCAGACTTCCGCTTTTCTTCTTCTTCTTTCTGTGCTTTGAAGTGTTGTGCACGTGTAAACACAGGCGATGAGATATTCTCATGATTGACTGCAAGAGAGTATCGGCAGTAGTCTTCTTCTTCTTCTTCTTCTTGCTGTTCATTAACGGGTTCTCTATCAAAATATCCCGTTGCGGAGTCGCCATCAAAGTTGCCTGTCTGTGGTGAGACAACATTTGTAGTTGGTGAAGGTACGAAACTTGAACTAGGAGTAGCCTCAGCAAATCCCATGAGTTGACTCATTCTTTGATTTTCCGGACATGTAGATCCGGTGTGTTCAACTGTGTCATGGAAAGTGCAATACGCTGTAGACTTCTCAGCTTCAACATGCGGTCTTTGTTGTCCTTGCGGAAACTTTGATTTGTAGTTGTTGAAAGGCTGAAAGTTATTCCTCTTCGGCTGGTACGGCTGTTGAGGTTGATATGGCGGTTGATATGACTGTTGTGTAGGCAGTGCTTGCTGCCCTTGTGCGGGTGACTGCCTCTTGAGAATGGTCACCTCGTTGGCTACTTTCTGAAGTAGCGGATCAGCAGACGCTTGAACAAGCAGTCTGATTGAATCATTCCTCATCTTGCCCGTCGTAATCATATTATCTTCAATTTTGATAGCTTCCTCTTGAGTGAGTTGTAGATCTACTTCTTCACTTCCCTTTAAGAGAAAGGCTATTTCTGACGGTAGTGCATTGATGAAGTTGTTCATCAAAATCTCATCGGATGGATTTAATGTATGGGAAAGACGTGTAACAAG